>CM060259.1:23378303-23882044 GCA_030684275.1 Acipenser oxyrinchus oxyrinchus
TGTTCTTAACAACGTTTCTGAACCCTGAGTGTTACTGTATCTGTTGTGTGTTTATAGAAAGTTAGCTTGACTAGCTTTGTGAGGGAGTGAGGAGAGGCCTGGCCTGCTCTGGATAGCTTGACTAGCTTTGTGAGGGAGTGAGGAAAGGCCTCGCCCTGCTCCAGCGCATGTTGCAATGGGATGAGTGTAAGTGTGTGGGAAGATCCAGAGGTTTCTGTTTCCTTTGATGTAAATCCCTAATGCACCCTGGAGGAGAGTACTGGTCCTTTAGAGGTTGGTAGTATTACTTTTGAATGATTTTACGCATCTTGTAGTTTGGATTTGCAATCTTTAACAACCCTTTAGAATCTCTGTTGATAAGATGGTGATGACCGTTCAGCAGGATATGAGTACATCTGATTGAATTCAAGTGGCACACTATGTATGTGGTTAGGATTTGATGTATTTTGCCAAGGCTTTACAACCCGTTTTCTTTCCTCTCAATCACATTGCAATTGCAAAGCCTATCTTCCTAGACTGTACTGGGTTTCCACTTTGACTCAGATGAAGCTAATTTACCCTGACACTACATTATAAATCCACTCCTTCCTGTTTTAATTAAATTAGCAGTCACTTAAGATGTCCTGCAGGTTGTCAGCATGAGATATTGCAAAGTAAATGTCCTCGAGCCAGCCAGTGATACCTGATATCACTGCCACCAATCAGAGCTGTATTCCAAACTGTCTTCCATATAACTTCCTGCATTTCCTCAATGACAGGATTACAAATACCCAGCAAGATCAATACGGAAACCACAGGACCAGAGAAGGGAAGAGAAGGTGAGATCTATTGTCAGTATGAAATGATGAGAACAGGCACATCAAGGGAAAAACCTTAGTGTTGTAATTATCTCATCGCTGTCAGAAAGCAGACAGTGTCGGGAAGCAATCAGGCAAACAGAATGCTTAGCGATATAGTCAAAAAGCGGAGAGTACAAATCAAAGGAGGTTATATAAGCACTAGTGAGACCACTGGAATACTGTGTTCAACATTACCAAAAGGACATTGTGGCCCTGGAGAGAGTCCAACGAAGAGTAGCCAGACTAATCCCAGGGCTTAAAAGAATGAGCTACAAAGATAGGTTCAGGGATCAAAGAAGAATTATGGGGGACTGTGACAGGCTGGCTCGCAGTGGTGAGTGTGATGACGTCACGGACCAGGAAGTAACTGAAACCAAAACAGTGGATGGGCGGGTGAAGCTGAATGCTATGGCATTCAGCGTATTTATTAATAATTAAACAAAACAAAAGATTTAAACAAAACAACAAAACACAAACCAAAGCAAAGGGCACGAGGGCCAAATGAATAAACAGCAAACAAGTAAGTGGCGTGCTGGCTAAACCAGCACGTTTTAGCAATTGTTTTGTACTCTACGCGCTCTCTCTCCGCTCTCCCGTACTCTCCTCTGTACACTCAACAACCAACCCGAACAGCTGCTGGTTCTTATACTCTGGCCGAGGGGTTAACTAGTTGTTAATTATCTTATTACCCTCGGCCACAGTCTGCACGCGTTTGGTAAGGATGCATGACTGTCAGCTAGTTAAATAAATCAGTAGCTGATCAGTCATGCATCCTCACGAGGTTTTAAATATAAATATAAAAGACGCGGCGCTTTTCACTGCGCCGCAAACAAAACACAAATAATAATAAATAGGGCGGGACACTCCGCCACAGGGACTTGACTGAAGTATTTAAAATGTTAAAAGAAGTTGACAAAGTCAACCCTAATCAATAATTTAAGAACAGCAGACAAACCATGACCAAGGGACAGTTAGAAATTAGACCCACAGTAACCTGACAGAGTTCTGAGATCAATAAGCTACTGGGAAATGGACAGGCACTGATGGGTCGAATGGCCTCCTCTTGTTCATAAACTGTCTTATGTTTTTATGAGAGGCCACGCCATGTGTCCACTACATTATGCTTCAGACTGAAGGTTGAAGGGCTGCCCCAACAGAAACCCAATCAACCAAAATCAGGTCATATCATTATATGATTAGCTTTAAAACAGCAGGTACAAGGGAAAGGCTGTTTTAATCTTTGAGCATTATTATTCAGCAATGCACAGCAATACCACTTGCTTCCTGTTGTTCTGTTGCAGATTATCTCTCGCGATCATGGTGTTTGTGAGCTATGGAGGAGGGTGTGGCAGGACGCAAGCCCTGTCGGTGTAAGCGGTGGTAAGTTTGGCAGAGATGGGGTTAAATCTGTCCCTACCAACAATCACAGGTGTGGCCATTCGCTAATTAGGTAATTGAGTACTAACTGGGGAACTGCCACATGTATATAAAGGAAATAAAATCCTTTATTTTGTGTGCGTGTGTGTAAGTAACATTATAGTGAAGGTGAATGCCCAACCTATATTGTTTTTGTTTGAACTGTTTATTTTGGCCTCTTTGCCTTTTTGTTTCTTTTGTTGTTTTTTGTTAATAAAAATGTGCATTGCACTTAACTGCAACTTCTGCCTCTGGGTTTCCTTCCTGACGGGTAACAAGCCTTGTCCACCACACTACCCTTTCACAAGGGAAATACTGGCTCTTTGAGCATGCTCCATGAACAGGTACAGTATCTAAATGAATACAATTCATATGAGAAATGCAAGCATGTGTATCGATGGATGGATGTCTTACTAGATCCCTGACCGTCGACATCCTGTTTCACGATACTGATAGCTGTGTGTATTTCCAGCTATGTCAGGGGATATATGTTACTGACACATGTTTATGTGTTAGTATGCTGTGTGTAGGGTATCTCTGTATTGTATTAGAGATGTCATCCTGAGGCGAGAGAAACCATGAAATGAGTCACTTATACAATTAGAAAAGCCTTTCATATTATTTACTTGTGAAGCAAGTGCGTGTCTTTTACTTGCCTTTTGAGCTCTTCCAGGATCATTGTCTGATGTTTTCCAGTGTAAAAACAATTATCCACCACAGGGAATTTGGTTCAAACAGGGAGGTTCCCTAGATTTGTATTCTTTGTGCAATGTCCCTGCGCAAAGGCACAGCACGGTTTCAAGCTGAACAAACATTTCAAACAAAACAAGGCCAAGTTCCACTCGGAACTCTCCAGCTAAACCCTTTTAGCCTTATTGGTCCGTCAGACAGCTAAGCTGTTTACTGACTTATCAAAGTCGCACACTTCCCGTGTGGACAACACAAACTCACAGTTTTCTTTGCCTGTCAGTCTCCTTTTCTCTCTCTCTCTCTCTGATTCTCTTTTCCCTCTCCACCTTTAAAGCACGCTTAATTGATCTCAGGTGTAGCTTAGCAACTGTCTGATTAACCTGTGCTACAGGCCTGGGAAACATAGTTCCTTTTACCCCTGTGGTACCTGTAAGAACTACATTGGGTACAAACTGCGCATAATTCTAGGTCCCACATACTTTCCTTCAATTATTTGACCATACATTACACTAGACGTGTTATAAATCAGAGGGCCTCCTGGGAACATGTGTTTTTCTCTGGGAACTAAACTTTCATTCAGTAAATACATCATTGAAGATCTCCATGGAAAGTGTCCCGTCCATGTCTGCTGATTGAACGGCACCATATCTCCTGTGCACCCTCGGAAGGTCCTGTCTGCAGTGTCTGGACACAGCTGCTGTACAGCAGCCGTGTCCATTCTCCAAACTGCCCAAGCCATAGTACCAGCAGACCATGCTTTCATTATTACCCCTTTGAGACCAATCGGCTCATCAGCAATATTAGTATTGATCTGCAGAAAGAGAAGTTTCATTTTGAACGGAAAGACGATTACACTGTGCATCTTCAAGAGTATTTAAAGATGAACTCAATTGAAACTTCATGAAAGCCTCTTCATTATATCAGCAGAATCATACTGACCATGAAATAAAGCTGACGGGTTTGGATTTTACTAAATAGCCTCCCATATTCTTCAGCTCATGATTTATAATTTAGAACCAAAGCCTAGAGTTAAACCTTGCCTCTTAGCAGTTTATTTCTTTCTTGCAGTCTGGTTTTGAATCTTGATTGGTTTACATGTGAAATAAGTTCAACACAAATATAAAAAATAAATATAATGGATTCTGAAAGTAAGAAAGTAATCAATTGCAATTGGAAAAACAGCAAACATTTAGCTTTGGAAGACTGGGTAAGCTTGATCGATATGGTTGTTATGAAGCATTCTAATATGAAAAGGCAACATGCATGTTGCAGAGTAAATGTCATGCAGAGGTATGGAGTTATTTGAACTAATGTATTTTGTCATCTGCTTTAGAGGTTCCCCTGACCTCCAACATTGAAATCATAATTTCCAACAATGGTAGCCTAATCCCCATGTATTATATTATCCAAATGTCCATGGATTTGTGAGCCTTTTTACTGTGACACTATTTATTTATCAAATGAGCAATAATATATAAAAAGGACATTAGCTGAGCAGCTTCAAGTTTTTCTGTCCTGCAGTGTTTGGGTCAGCTGACTAACCCCTCAGAATAATAAGAACCATTATTCTGACGTTCGGACAGCAAAATGTTCTCTGGTAACAGAGTGGAAATCAAGAAACGTTCCATAGGCTTCAATGCAATCCCCAGTTGAGCAACATTTGTGTAAAATATCAAAACTATCAATAAGAAATGTGCCAGGAACAGTGAGTACACTGCTCTGTTATGACTACACTGCTCCGGTATGAGAACACTTCTCCGTTATGAGTACACTGCTCCGTTATGAGTACACTGCTCCGTTATGAGTACACTGCTCCGTTATGAGAACACTGCTCCGTTATGAGAACACTGCTCCGTTATGAGTACACTGCTCCGTTATGAGTACACTGCTCCGTTATGAGAACACTGCTCCGTTATGAGAACACTGCTCCGTTATGAGAACACTGCTCCGTTATGAGAACACTGCTCTGTTATGAGTACACTGCTCTGTTATGAGAACACTGCTCCGTTATGAGTACACTGCTCCGTTAGAGGCAGCCCATTATACTGCAGAAACACTGATAAGGTTTCTTAACTACAGAGAAGCAATGTTAATCAAAAAGCTTGTCAAACAATTGCACTGCTTCTTTTAGTATTACTACATGGTTTCCCATTGCATGTTTTATGGTTATAGATGATGTAAAGAATATGGGTAGGCGGTGCTGACAGTGGCTTCAGTGTAAGAGCAGAGAGGAGGAATGTAATTTGACTCTCAGAGGCACGCAACAGTATGTTAATCAGTTTCATTATGTCTCTGCTTAGTTTGTTTTGCTTTCTGCAGCTCTGTACTCTTGCTGATCTAGTCATGCCTTGGTGAGTCTACATTACAATTATGTTTTTCTACTCTATTCATGTGGGGAGTGTCCGCCCCTATTATTATTATTTGTATTATTGTTTGCGCGGATAACAGCGCCAGCGTATTATTATTATTTATATTTAAAACCTTGTGAGGATGCGTGACTGATCAGCTACTGATTATTTAACTAGCTGACAGTCATGCATCCTTCTGCTTGATGCAGACTGTGGCGAGGGTAATAAGATAATTAACAGCTAGTTAACCCCTCGGCCAGAGTATAGAACCTGCAGCTGTCTGTTCTGGGTTGTTTTGAGTGTAGAGTGTAGAAATGCGGAGAGCGGAGGCGTAGAATACAACAAAACAATTGCTATATTTAAAAGTATACTTGTTTCTATTTGTTTGGCCATCGTGCCTTTTTGTTTTGTGTTTTGGTGTTTTGTTTAAATCTTTTGTTTTGTTTGTTTATTTATTAAACGCTGAATGCAGTTGCATTCAGCTTCACCCGCCATCCATTGTTTGTGATTCAGTTACTTCCTGGTCCGTGGCGTCATCACACTTCACCACCGCGAGCCAGACTATCACATACCTCATAATCCCTCCCGGCTCCACCAGCCAGTCCCAGACTCCCTCAGAGGAGAGTGCACTGTCCTCTTTGGAGGATGCAGGTCCTCCCTCACCCTTGCTGGACGCGCTGAGGAGGACCTGCATCCTCGTCCTTTGGAGGATGCAGGTAACTGAATCGAGATGAGATGAGGTTTCAAACTGAATCACAAACAATGGATGGGCGGGTGAAGCTGAATGCAACTACATTCAGCGTATTTAATAAATAAACAAACAAAAACAAAAGATTTAAACAAAACACCAAAACACAAAACAAAAAGGCACGATGGCCAAACAAATAGAAACAAGTATACTTTTTAAATATAGCAATTGTTTTGTTGTATTCTACGCGCTCTCCGTTCTCCCGCATCTCTACACTCTACACTCAAAACAACCCAGAACGGACAGCTGCAGGTTCTTATACTCTGGCCGAGGGTTAACTAGCTGTTAATTATCTTATTACCCTCGGCCACAGTCTGCACGCGTTTGGCAAGGATGCATGACTGTCAGCTAGTTAAATAATCAGTAGCTGATCAGTCATGCATCCTCACGAGGTTTTTAAATATAAATAATAATAAATACGCGGCGCTGTTATCCGCGCAGCAAACAATAATACAAATAATAATAATAGGGGCGGGACACTCCGCCACAATTCACAATAACGAAAGAAGTACAAAGGGCTTTGTATAGTATAGACTGTGTTAGGACTGTCTGTCTGGAGATCAGAGATTGTGGAGAGCATCTGTGTTTGTAGCTGAATCACAAAGCTAAAGAATTGTCTCTGTCTACTGAGACTGTCTATCAAATACTGGGTCAAGTCTCACACTAGCTCTCAGCCAATCAGTCTCTAGCCTCCAGCTGCCCCCACCCCTTTTACGTCCTCAATCAGTGAAAACAAGGAGTGTGCCATTTTCCTGTTCCAGTGTTCCACTGAGCTTGGTTCAGCAATGTGGTTTTCTGATAAATATAGCGTTACACATCCCCAGGTGTTGCTACAACTGTTTAAATAACGTACCTGTCATTTTTCTGTTCATTGTTAACATCCTGACAACTTTTTACACTATAACTTTAAAGCTATTTTCACAATGGCCACTCCAGTGCACTGATGTGTCAGGATTATTGCCCACATTGTCAGACAGGTAACACAGCAATAATGATCTGTGATATGGAATAGGAAAGCTAGAGCACTTCTTGTTATGTTTTTTTCTTTTAATCACTCTTATTGCAGTGATTTAGAGGACAGATCTCAAACCCCAGTGCACTAGAGCGGCCATTTACTCTTTAACACTGTGGTCCTTTGAGAAAAAGGGCAATTTGTATTTTCTCATATACAATAGATGTCGAAGAGGAGTGTTATCTTTTGTGTTCTAATGTAAACATGTGTTAGCAAGATTGGCGTAGCTTCATGGGGGTGGTGTTATCCCTTTGCCCAGACGACCATATGTTCTTTTTCATAATTTAGTTAACAGTCAAGTGGCAACTAAGATAAAAAAAACAACTAAAATACAGTGTTAATGGCTGATGGATGTGAAATAAAGGGAATGTGTTGAAAGAGTAGATTTAAAAGGCTTAGATATGTGTGAGTTCACATTTTCATGTTAAAAGTACTTGACTGGTTGTGTATCGGTTAACCAGTCTTCCCCAAATGAAGTTTCAAGATGAAGTCGATCACAATGTCTTTTCTATGTTAGCACAGCAGGCCCTATATACAGGTACTGACCCCCTCCACTTCAAGCATGATATACAGTAACAAGCAGCAGATCATTATTTTCTGTATAGGGCAAAAGTTAACAGTCAATTGATGTAACTTTCATTTTTACATTCAGAATTAATCAATCAGTTTGCTATAACTCCTAACAGCAGAAGACACCCTCTGAAATGCCAATAGATGCGTTGTGTTTTCACACTGGCAGAGTCCCAGAATACAGGAGTGATATACACGGCTCTGACAAAAAAAAAACATTAGAAAAACCTGTGATATGTAGCAGACACGTTTGTGTAAACGGACTGTCCCTGACATGGCGGTTCTTATGGAAGGTGATCCATGTTACAAGGCAGATTCAGTGCCCTGACATGGCAGTTCATATGGAAGGTGATCCATGTTACAAGGCAGATTCAGTGCCCTGACATGGCATTTCATATGGAAGGTGATCCATGTTACAAGGCAGATTCAGTGCACACAAGTACGGGGCCCTCTTCACTCAGCCCTGCTGATTTTACAGCTGCAGGTTTCATTCAGGAGTTTTACTTTCTGTGTCTTCCTGGAGTCAGAGGGTTAAGTTACATAAAGAAAACAAGTCAAAGCAAAGTTAATTTACAATAATATTGTGGTGAGAAGACAAATAATGTGGTCAATAATGACTTTTAATGTGATTGAGGAGGTTAGGAGGAAAACTATTATCTACTTTACAAGCCATTAACATCAGAGCACATTGGTTGTCGAGTTGCAATACATCAAAACGAGGGTAATTTTTCAGGACACTTCATTGCTGAAGGTTTTCTATTAAAAATACAGATATTTCATCATTAATTTTACTTTTGTTTTTTAATCTGAATAAAACTAGAAACTACAAAATTTAGTTAATAATTTCAGGATTTTATTTTGACTGTTTACTGTAACAGTAAATCGAGATGAGATGAGATGAGGTTTCAAAGCTCTATAACCACACCTGCAGATGAGGCCAGCTCTTTTGCATTTAGGTTAAGCTACCACCCTGCTACACTAGCAAGACATGAGCTAGAGGGACCACTTTCTATTCCCAACATTTACTCTGTTCTTTATGTTCATGAGTACTTCCCTCAATCCTGACCTGAACACCCCCTACCTGCCATTCACTCAGACCCTGCCAGCGCAGGATTGGGAAGGGTTAGTTCTGTAATATGGATTACACTGGGGGTTAAGCTGAGACGAAAATACAAATTTCACTTTAATTAGCTCCCTACATTACACTGTTTGCAAGAAACAATCGGCCATTACTTTCATGGACGTAAGAGAACACGCTGCCTATCCACTTACTGATGAGAAAGAGAAAACGATAGGTTGCGGATGCAACCCCGGTTCCCTGAAAGAGAAAATAACCATCAAGTATGGGATATTGCCGTCAGGCTGTAGCGATTGGCTGAGCTTTTATAGCAAAGCTGCCGATAGGCCTCTGCGCGAGCTGCCACGTAAGCCCGCCCCCTTGGGAGCTTACTATACGCAGTCCGCAGAGACTCACTTCCTCTTTGCTCTTCAGGCCGTGAAGGCTTCTGGAGCGACACGCTGCTTGATGGTTATTTTCTCTTTCAGGGAACCGGGTTGCATCCGCAACCTATCGCTCCCTTTCAAGTCGAAAATAACCATCAAGTATGGGAACAGTGTACCCAAGCCGTCGCGAGGGAGGATTCTCGGCAGTAGGACAGACTTACGCCATAACGCGAACTGCGTAGGGCAACACATCTACGCATATGCGAGCTGCGCCTCAGCCGCCTATGCTCGCAATGACACCTGTCCTAAGGTGGAATAGTCAACACCATGCTGTCAACCACTCTATACGTCCGCATCTTGAGGCATCATAGAGTGTAGTACAGATGCTCCAAATAGTGGAGCAGAGGAATCCAGTACGCTCAACCGTAAAACCTCATGAAAGTATGCGGTGTAGCCCAACTGGCTGCAGCGCAAATGTCAGACACCGCACCCTCTAAAGAGGGCCCAGGATGTCGCCATACCCCTAGTGGAATGCGCCTTCAACTGCCCTGGTGGCGGAAGGCCTGCAGATTCATAAGCTAATTTAATAGCATCCACTATCCAGTGGGAAAGGCGTTGTTTAGACAACGGCTGACCCAAAGTCCTAGAACCATGGCATATGAACAATTGTTCTGTTTGCCTCACAGCCGTTGTACGGTCAATATAACATCTCAATGCCCGCACGGGCAGAGCATGTGTAACCGTTCTTCCTCTGGGGAAGAAAAAGGAGGAGGATGGAACGCCATCAACTCGACTGGTTGGTTCATATGAAACGGGATATGACCTTGGGTAAAAGGCCGGATTTGGACGCATGGAGACCTTAGAACCGTCTCCCGCTAAACGAAAGTACATGATGAATGCACTGAAAGTGCGTGTAACTCGCCCACGCCGTTTTGCTGATACCACTGATAGCAAAAACGCAGTTTTTATAGACACGAAGCTTCATGTCCACGCTGTGGAGAGGCTCGAACGGTGCCTTGGTAAGGGCTTCTAGCACCACGCCAAGGCTCCATGACGGTAAACTGGTCGTCCTTGGAGGCCGCAAACGCCTTGCGCTCTTCAGGAACTGCGATGCCAGAAAATGGCAACCTGGTGATAAACCGTCAATGCGCATATGGCAAGCCGATATGGCGGCTAAGTACACTTTAAGTGTAGAGGGAGATTTCCCTCATCTAACAGTTTCTGTAGAAACTGTAATATCACTGCCATAGGGCAGGATATTGGGTCATGGCCCTCCGCCAGACACCAACCTTGAAACAACTGCCACTTGTACGTATACTGCGACCTAGTAGAGGGTGCTCTAGCACTCTGAATGGTCGAAATCACCGCCGTCGAGAGCCCTAAGGCTGACAGGCGCCCTGCTCAGGGGCCAAGCCCATAGCTGCATGAGCTTGGGGTTCGGGTGCCATAGCCCTCCTTGGGCTTGGGACAACAGGTCCGCCGCAGAGGGAGCTCCTCGGCCGACCGTGCAACAACTGCACCAGGCTCGGGAACCATATTCTCCGAGGCCACCGAGGAGCGATTAGAATCACTGTCGCTGTTTCTACCCTGACCTCTCTAAGAAGGCGGGAGCATCGGAATCGGTGGAAACGCATATAGGAGCCCTGGCGGCCATTCGTGAGCCAGTGCATCGACTCCTAGGGGCTGTCGAGATCCTTCACTGAGAACCATAGGGGCAGTGCGTGGTCTCTGCGAAGCAAAGAGATCTACCTGGGCTGTGCCGAACCATTCCCAGATGCGCTCTACCACTTGAGGGTGGAGACGCCATTCGCCGGCAAGAGGGCCTCCTCTGGATAGGAGATCTGCTGCGTAATTGACTCTGCCCGGTAGGTGAACTGCACGCAGAGAGGTTAAACGCGGTTGTGCCCATAGCAACATCCGTGCTACCATCCGTGAAGACCGGGGACCGCAAGCCGCCCTGGCGGTTGATGTACGCCACAACTGTGGTGTTGTCTGACCGCACTAACACATGCTTGCCTAGAAGCACTGGCAAGAAGTGCCGGAGGGCGAGGTCCACCGCTCTGAGCTCCAGAGCATTGATGTGGGCTGACCTCCAGGGTCCTGACCACACTCCACGGGTCCCTGTCCCGCTCCAGACTGCTCCCCAACCGTGGTTGGAAGCGCCGGTCGTGATGACCTGCCTTCTGAAAATGGGACCCAAGCGCACGCCTTGGCGGAGGTTTGACGGAACTTTCCACCAGCGTAGCGCTTCCCAGCAGGCTCGGGATACCCTTAGCCTGCGGTGTTTGTCTCTCCGCGGATGCAACGCGAAGGCATTGAACCAGGCCTGCAGAGGTCTCTGGTGTAGTAAGCCCAAAGGAAGGGCTTGTGAGGCGGCAGCCATCAACCCCAGCATGCGCTGACACAGCTCCATGCTGACTGTTTGTCTCAACCTGAATAGGGAGAGACACCGCTCCATCGAGGCAACTCTTTGTGTCGACAGGGTCGCTTCCATGGACACTGAGTCCAGATGCAGACCCAAGAATTCGGTCTGTTGGCTCGGCACTAGGCGGCTCTTTTCTGAATTGATCTTCAGACCTAGCCGCTGAAGATGGTCTGTAACCATCACTGTGTGCTGTGCCACCTGCTCCTTCGACTGCGCCGCAGACGAGCCAGTCGTCCAGATAATTCAGCAGTCGGACACCTTGAGCCCGCAAGGGAGCTAGAATGGCATCCATACATTTTGAAAAGGTTCGAGGAGCTAGTGACAGGCCGAATGGAAGGACACAAAACTTGTATACCCTGCTCTGAAATGCGAAACGCAGATACTTCCTGTGACCCGGCAGATGGGAACGTGAAAGTACGCGATCTGTCAGGTCCACGGTGGTGAACCAGTCGCCGTGTCGGACTGACTGAATGATGTGCCTGTGCGTAAGCATCCTGAATGATAACACCCGCAGGTATTTGTTCAGTACTCGCAGATCTAAAATAGGACGGAGCCCGCCGTCCTTCTTGGGCACCAGGAAGTATTTGGAATAGAACCCTGGTCGATCAGAGCAGGGTCTACTTGTTGAATGGCACGCTTGCTGAGCAATGCCTGTATTTCCACATTCAGAGCTGAGGACTGAACCGAGTCCTTTACTGCAGTTATAACCACTCCCGGAAGGGGAGGTTTTAACTGGAACTGAAGGGTGTACCCGTGGATATAGTTTTGTGCACCCAGATGTCGTTGGTGCATTGTTGCCAGAACTGGAGCTGGGAGACAGTGTAGGGGCGGGTTAACAGCTGCCTGGTGTTCTCAGGGCTGTTTAGGCTGGGCTCGCTCGCGAGGGGCCTGGCCAGAGCCCCGAGGGCGTGGCCTGCCACCACCTCTAGGGCGCCACCCTCCGCTGCGGTCTTGAAAATGGAGGTTGACCGCGCTGCTGTGCTTGAGGGAGAGGTCTTAGTACCCCTGAGATGCCTCCACCGCTGGGCCAAACGTGTGCCCCGGCGTAATAGGAGCATCTAACAAGGGGCCTTGTTAGGCTCTTGAACTCTTGCCTGGGAGAGCCAGAGCTGCCTTCTGGCGACCACCAGGGAAGCAATACTCCTGCCCTGAGCCCGTGCGCTCAACTGGGCTATTTTGACCAGGAGTTGCACCACCAGTGCCAATTCCGCCCTCAGAGACGCTGATGGGTGCTCTGGGAGATCCTTCACCAGCGACGCCTGGTAAACTGAAAGGAGGCTGGCCACGTTGGACAACCTAACTGCCTCTGTAGCCGCTAAGTAGCCCTTCTTTAAATGGATCTCAGTGGTCCTGCACTGCTTGTTAGGACATGCAGGGTCCTTAACCAGACCCGAAAGTGTCGGAGTCTTAACGAGGGCTGCAAAAGCAGCATCGACCGGCGGAAAGGACGCCAGACCAGCCTCACTCGCTCCTTGCATGGCAAACGCGGAGGCCTTCCGTGAAGTTGCCGGTGAAGAAGCAGGGGCCCCCAGGTGGACTGTACCTCCTTAATGAAATCAGGGAAGGCTGGGAGCATCCTGGGCAGTGGAGACCGCACCGATGGCGACTCAAACAGCGACCACCGAGGTAATTCCACGACTGGCCACTCAATTCCCAGGTGACGAAGTTGCTCGCTCCACCAATGACCACAAGGGATCACTGGTGTCCAGCGCCCGAGTCAGTGTCTTGCTCAGAGTGCTGGGATGCCAGGTCAGTTTCTACACTGTCCTCCTCAAGGAGAGGCTCTCCTTCAGAAGCATCCCTGGAGATGGCATCTACGCCCCATACCCCTTGGGGTTGTTGGACAACAGGGACGGCCAGAGGCTGTGGCTGAAGCGCCGCTGACTGGCAAGTGGTTCGGCTGGAGGTGCCCTGCTGGTAAGGGACATCAGCAACGATTGCTGGCCCATCATCACATCCATAAACTGAGACATCTTGGATGTGAGCTCTGCCACGCCTGACTTGTCCCTATAACGCCTGTCCCGACGAGGAGAACGGGAGCGTCCCCTACGGGGGGGTGACAGGGAGCGAGACCGTGACCGACGGGAACGTTCCCTGCGAGGGGAGGGGCCTCGGGGCCGAATAGACGGGCTATGAGAACACTCCTGGGCATGTCTACGGTCTGGAGATCTTTGGCCAGCTGTAAGCTGGGAAGGGCTCCTGGATACCCGCAGTGTGACGGGCGGAGTCGCCGTGGATGACGGCGGGACAGACAGGGTGTAAGAAGACCCTGAGGAAGGGGAGTGGCTACCCACCGCTTTCCTCGCCCTCTGGCGAAGAGTGCGCTGTTGAAAATTAGCGCACAATGCGAAAACGATCTGTCTGCCAAGGCAGACGCGGCGTGCTCTGGTCCCAGGCATGCCACACAGTCCTCATGCGGATCGCTCGCCGGCAATTTTGCCTGGCAGGTGACGCAACGGTGGAACCCGGACATGGTTGCCACTCCGACCCTGAGCGTCGAGCGCCGGCGCCGGCGTCGAGTGCGTGCACCGATCGTTAAAGCGTCGATGCGCCGGCGCCGGCGCCAAAGCGCCGAAGCGTCGCGCGTGCGTGCACCGAGCGCCGAGGCATCGGGCACCGAAGCGCCATGCGCCGGCGTCGGCGTCGAGGTGCGTGCACCGAGTGTCGAGGCGCCGTGCGCTAAGCGCCGGCGCCCGGCGCCGAGCGTCGAGTGCGTCGGCGCCGAGCGTCGAGGTGCGTGCACCGAGCGTCGAGCGTCGTTGCGCCGAGCATCGGCGCCGCCGAGCGCCGGCGTGTGCGTGCACCGAGCATCGAGCGCCGGGCGTCGAGGTGTGTGCACCGGCGTCAAAGCGTCGATGCGCCCGGCGCCGAGCGCCAAAGCGCCGAGCGCCAAAGCGCCGAGCGCCGAGGTGCGTGCACCGGCGCCAGCGCCAGCGTCAAGCGTCGAGGTGCATGCACCAAGCATCGAGGCGCCGACGCGGCGGCGCCGACGCCGGCGCCGAGCGTCGAGGTGCGTGCACCGAGCGTCAAGGCGTCGATCGCCGAAGTCCCCTGCGCGAACACGCTAGCACCAAGCGCTGAAGCGGTGCACAAAGCGCCGGCGCTGCACCAGCGGCAAAGCGCCGACACCAAGCGCCGAGCGCAGCACGCGGAGCGTGAGTACCGAGCGTAGAACGCTAGCACAGACGCCTAGCGTCAGCTGACCCGCAGAGCGGAGACGCTAAGTGCTGGTACAGTGTCCTGGATGCTGTGCACTACTTACCTGTTGGTGCTGGGGATTGCGCTTAGTGGTCGCCTTCCTCTGTGTAGTGTAACACACGCAGAGGCAGTATGTGGGAGACAGCAGTGCAGGCTCCACACACACGGTCTAGCCAAGGCAAGACCGGGGCTGCAGATACGCAGCGGCCGAGGCCAACGCAAGCGTCGTCCTTCACAAAATATATATACACAGAATATATACAATTTTATTTACAAAACCCAAAAACACAACACTAATAATCAAAAAATAATTATTAACACAGGAAAGACGGAGACCACGAGACAACGCGATGCCAAAGCAAAGCATGAAGGAAATATATATAAATGTAAACAAATTATATAATCCTTAAACAATAATAATAATAACTCCGAGTATAACTGAAATAAACTCAGAGAAGGGGAATAACCAGCTTCTCAAGCCTAAGCTTAGTGAGTACAATCAGTTACAAGCTCTATTACCTACCGCTACCAATGCTGAAGGCAAAGAGGAAGTGAGTCTCTGCGCACTGCGTATAGTAAGCTCCCAAGGGGCGGGCTTACGTGGCAGCTCGCGAGAGGCCTGTCGACAGCTTTGCTATAAAAGCTCAGCCAATCGCTACTGCCTGACGGCAATATCCCATACTTGATGGTTATTTTCGACTTGAAAGGGAACACTGCCTACTTCCTGATTAGAAAGAGAACACATGAATTGGGAGGCCACTGCACAGTAAGGCACTACGGGGATTTTCAAAAGTTTGTAAATGAACAAATCGGTATGCAGCATTGATGTTGGCATTTTCAAGTGGTCATTATGCCTATTTTGTTATTAAATAATCGTTTCTAATGTGATTTCTGACAATATGTTGATTTACTGAAATAACGTTAATATCTTAACGAGCAGTGCTTCTTGCACTATTTCTTTTGTTTGCATGAGAATTTAAAAGGAAATCTGTGTTATTGTCATAATTTATCAGGTGTTAATTTGCACTTGCAAAAGGAGGGTTTTAATTAACGAAAAAGTATATAACTCACCTTGGAAACAGTATTTAAGTTTGCTATTAAACAAATAGCATAAAGAAACTACAGTATGGATCTGCTTGGAGTGGCAGCAGTTGCAGCAAATGTAATTTTAGAGCTTGAGTGCAAGCCTGAGATTGACAGACCCCGGCAGCGATGCCAACGATACAGAGAGAGGGTGTACAGGACCAGGGTTAATTTCTTACAGACTACCTAGACAATTCAATATTTGTAGTTATGAAAATATTTAAGCCTTTTCTATAGTTGTGGTTATGAAAGAGATTTATTCACTTGTTTTAACCATTTGTAACCTAACCTTACAGAACAGGTGTTGTATTGCTAAAATGATATGTACATCCTATGGCAACAGACCTCTACCATTTTATTTGAATTATACAAATAAAAAAATAAGAGTAAATAATAATATATTGGTGTAGAAAATGGCATACTAGATACTAATATAAACTTTAAAAATGATTACGGATTTGCAATGCGTCCTTGGCTTTTAACACCTGAGTCTAATCTACACACAAACAAAGAACAAACGTACAAGGAAACACAGATCCACTAGGAATTTGATCGAGCTGACCTTTGGTTTACTAAAATGAAATTCGGTGTCTCAACAAATCAGGTGGTGTGCTTCAGTACAACCCCAAAACTGTGGCTAGGATCTTCGCAGCATGTTGTGTCCTGCACAACATAGCTATACATGAAGATTGCTGGGTGACCAAGAAATGCTCGACGCACTTGAGGAAGGTGAGGAGGAAGAAGCGCCTCATCTTAAACCACTGGAGTCTCCTTAAAATTTTTCTCCTGGAGAAGCAGCCAGGGCCAGGGCTGTCAGGCAGCACATCATTGACATGGATTTTGCCTAACCCTTTGCGGTCCTATGTTGGACCTGGTACGACATTGCAATTATTCCTATCCGTCCAATGTCGGATCATCAAAAACGCAAAAACGGGTTTCTAGACGTTTTTTCTCCGGAAAAAGCCGAGAAAACCATTCAATGGCCGAGTGGGAGCGACAGGAGCTGAGACAAGTCGAAAAAAAAAAAAAAAAAAGGCGTATCTCATGAATAGTCATACTTGCCCCTGGCATCAGATAGGGGCGGTCATAAGGAAAAAAGCTGGCTGTTACTAAATCAGCGCACAGAGAATATCACAGACATTTGCAGAGCTTTTTTGAGATGTTATAGTAATAAAATAATGACTTGGATTGCATTATTGAGGAGTTTGGTGATAAAACGAGTGATCAGGAGATGATTGATTGGTATGTACGACTATTATTATTATTATTATTATTTATTTATTAGCATAGGTGAAAGCTATAGCGAACGAATGGGTTGGGGCGGGCTGGAGATGCCTAGTGAGTGCTTTGTTGATATGCAGGGCCTTTTAAATCCGTTTGACTGTGGAAAAAATACTTTTAAACAGCGTGTCTAAAATTAACTGCGCTGTGAAAATAAATTGGACCTGACGCGCCTGACATGCACTTAATAAATGGACTGCAAAGGGCTAAACATGTTTGTAATGTTGTCAGACTCCGCCCACACTTTATGTACAATGTACACGCTCACCGTCACACGTTTGTATGCATATAAAATGTTCTTATAATACTGTTAGTGTTCAGTGGCTACTTCTAATCATGTTGAGTTTATTTATGGCGGGGTGAGCAAAGAGTAACAGAGAAAATGCAGGATTAGAGGAATTCACCGAACAATTATAAAAAAATTGTGTATTGGGTTAGGAGTTTTATCATAATTTTAAAATATTAATAAATATATAATGAAGGGTTACATACATGGTATACATGTATAATAATACATGTATAACAACTACAAACACAAATGACGCTTGAACCGTATTTACTTATAGCCTACAATCGTACATACTAAAATACATACAAAAGTAGATGTCAACATAAGAAAATTAGTTTACACCAAGCCTACATAGATGGCTTACCACCCGATCCAAAAATAAATACATAAAAAATTACTCCCTCTAACTGCATGTTGGCCAGTGCAATGTACAGTTCCAGCATATGATTGCAGCTGAGAACTAAGAATTTGCAGAACAGGAACTAAGCTAGCTATAAACTCCCGAAGACAAGTGCCTATCTCTGACACCTGTGGCACCAGAGCCTGAATGATATCCCCTGAATGATATCCCCGAATGATATCCCCTGAATGATATCCCCTGAATGATATCCCCTGAATGATATCCCCTGAATGATATCCCCTGAATGATATCCCCTGAATGATATCCCCTGAATGATATCCCCTGAATGATATCCCCTGAATGATATCCCCTGAATGATATCCCCTGAATGATATCCCCTGAATGATATCCCTGAATGATATCCCCTGAATGATATCCCCTGAATGATATCCCCTGAATGATATCCCCTGAATGATATCCCCTGAATGATATCCCCTGAATGATATCCCCTGAATGATATCCCCTGAATGATATCCCCTGAATGATATCCCCTGAATGATATCCCCTGAATGATATCCCCTGAATGATATCCCCTGAATGATATCCCCTGAATGATATCCCCTGAATGATATCCCCTGAATGATATCCCCTGAATGATATCCCCTGAATGATATCCCCTGAATGATATCCCCTGAATGATATCCCCTGAATGATATCCCCTGAATGATATCCCCTGAATGATATCCCCTGAATGATATCCCCTGAATGATATCCCCTGAATGAGATCCCCCTGAATGATATCCCCTGAATGATATCCCCTGAATGATATCCACCTGAATGATATCCGCTGAATGATATCCCCGAATGAGGGTAAATGGCTAGTGGGGTTTAAGGTTTTTTTCATCCATGCTGTCCGATTTTTACCCATGTGCCAGATAATCGTAAATCAGCATTCTATATGTGGTGTTCTAAATAAATGTATATTCTGGATGACAAAATGCACAATTTTAAATTAAGTTTACAAATTATACCCAAAATAGATATTCCTGTTATTTTTTATTTCCATGTGGCTGCTGCTCGCTGGTGGGAGAGCCATCTCCCTGTACGCTGGTAGTCTCCATAACAGTGAGTTATGCTTATATTCGATTCTCTTGATCTCATTAGCATGCATTTTGATTAGCGAGTGCCCCTTATCTAGTCGTTGAGACAGGAAATGATGTACGTGACCTGCGACAATGAAGCTTTTTAAAGAGAAATTCTTTCATTAACGACCTCATTGACTATTTTCACACATTTATATTTTTTTAAATGTGTACATTCAGATATTAGCTAAATATTTAGCTAAATGTTAAATCTTGTAATTAGATTTATAAATTATATCTGAATGTACACATTTAATTTTTTTTATTTATTTTCGCAACATTTATAAATCTGGGGAAAAAATACAAGACTTAAGTCAAATCTGAAAAAAATATGAATGCTTTTTTTTACACATAGCACTCTATAGTTTCAAACTGTGCTGCAGTTTTAGAATATGTCAGTGCTGTGTATAACATTGCTTAGTAAACTACCCAGACTAGAACACAGTAGTGTGATATATAGCACCTTCTTAAGGGTTATAACATTGACTAACACATGGACCCCTAATTTGTATGTACTGTACACGTTTATTGAATAATAGCTACTGTTCATCTATTTATTCCAGGCAACTATCAACTTATACGTGCATTTTGTTCTACACACAGGAAATGATGTGGGGTCCTATTTCCTGTAACACAGGAAGTCAATATGGAGAGTACTTCCATCAGGCTTACAGTATTGTGGCTGGATAAGGGTTTCACTTTGGAATAGCCAACTATAAGTGTCTTGTGAGAATGAGGAAGTACAATCCTGGGTCCTAAAGTCTTTAATCATTATGATACACAGGATCATGGGGTGTGCTGAGGAATCGCAGTGACCAGGAACATTATGAGGTATGGATTACAGGAATGATAGGGAGATGAGTCCACTCCTCACTGCCTCTCATGTGCAAATCTGCATGGAAGTCTGCTGTTCAGACTGGAGTCATCCCCATTGTTAACACATGCAATCTTGGATATTTAGGCACCTACCATTTTGCCCATAGTGACTATCTAAAATTGGGTTGCAACAGGGAGATGCAGCTTTTATATATGACAGAATATGTCAGGGATTCCATTTGCCAATTAATCAGTCATGTTCAGGAGCCAATATGCATAAAGGGGTTTGCAGATGATTTTCAACCTTGTATATCACATATATTTACACAGATTAATGAATGTTACATTCTGGGACTATGCCAGGGTTAATTGGCTGGTGCTACCTAATTAAACTCAGAACAAATAAACATGACATACCTATTGGCAATGAATAGAGTTTCTGGGGGTTGATCGAGACAAATAACACAGACATACACTAATTAACCAAGCACATTTGAGGAAAATAACAAATATCACTTAAATAGGATGAGTCCCTGAAAGCCTGGTCTACCCTACCGGACGAGTGTCCCTGAAAGCCTGGTCACTACCCTACTGGACGAGTGTCCCTAAAAGCCTGGTCATTACCCTACGGACGAAAGTGACCCTGCAAGCCTGGTCATTACCCTACTGGACGAGTGTCCCTGCAAGCCTGGTCATTACCCTACCGGACAAGTGACCCTGAAAGCCTGGTCATTACCCTACCGGAAGAGTGACCCTGAAAGCCTGGTCATTACCCTACTGGATGAGTGACCCTGAAAGCCTGGTCTACCCTACCGGACGAGTGTCTCTGAAAGCCTGGTCATTACCCTACCGACGAAAGTGACCCTGAAAGCCTGGTCATTATCCTACCGGACGAGTGACCCTGAAAGCCTGGTCATTACCCTACCGGACGAAAGTGACCCTGAAAGCCTGGTTCTACCCTACCGGAAGAGTGACCCTGAAAGCCTGGTCTACCCTACCGGACGAGTGTCTCTGAAAGCCTGGTCATTACCCTACTGGACGAAAGTGTCCCACAGCGTTTTACTTCTGGCTCAGTCACAGATACAACTGAGCCAACATGAATCACATCCTCTGTCAACAAAATGTGCTTTTTAAAGGTATACTGAAACATTTGTTGCTATAACTTTGCTATAACTCTATGGTTGTTTGTCTCTAAACAGCCACTTGGGAGTCAGTTTATTACCTCGTACACTTAACCAGACATCACCAGTAAAGTTATCTCTTAATTATATGACAGGTGGAATCTCTCTGCCATTCACTTTCAATGGGATTCCAAATCAATAACTGGACACTGCTGTCCCATTGTTTTCTACAGAGGTCAGCCGTTCTTTTATTACCAGAGTTGGGGTAACTCATTAATGTAATATAATGTGTTTGATTTTTAATGGGAGTGTGGAAGGGTGTGGGAAATTCACTGACACACGAAACAGAAGGTGTAATCGAAAATAACACAGCTGGGGTGCACTTTATTGATATCTCCACAAGATGGCGCTGTGCTGCTGGTTCACTCCAATACCAGCGATGGTAAAGGAGGAGCAGAATATTTAATGTACACACACATGTGCTTCAAACAATATTCAAACAAATGGCGAAAAGAAAAAGAGAAATTAAAACACTTAACAAAACTACAAAATCAAGTGCGCCGCTACACCAGTCGGCTCGGGTCTTCAGCCTATGCCTTTCTAAACACTTCTAGGATTGCCCAGGTTTCCCCATCTATCTCCACGTCCTTCCTCAGATATGTGAATAAATAACTGCGTCGCTTGCTTGATTCGTGCTTTCTCTCCAGCCGCTGGCGTTCTCTCTCTGGGTTTGTCCTGCACCTAGTCACTGTACGTCTTCTAAAAAGGGCAGGAGCAAGTGAGTAGAGAAAGCATTCTTTTATTGGTCGATCGACCCCCCAAGGCCCGCCTCCTGACTACTTAGAGAGTGGGAGAGGCAACACACCCTTTCCCAACCTCCCCATGGCACTGCCATGATCGACAGACAGATCCCATGGGGCTCCTGAGCTCCTCCTGCAGGATCATGCATGCATCAGACAGCCAGCACAGATCTCGCCCTGTTACAGGGAGTAATAATATTATACTTACTTTCCACAAAAATAAACACGCGGGCCTCATTCCCTTTTCTCTGTTGTACACCTACATTGGTGGCCTTTTCTCTTTTAAAGCCAAAGTACATTTCAGTTCAGTTGTAACCATAAACGTGAACTGCTCTTTCTTGTATTTTTAGTCAGCACCACAAACCGCCAAACCGGAAACACTAACGACTCAGCATACGGCAGTCCCTCAGATGTAACTGCTATTTTGCTTGAGCACATAGAAACCTTGAACACAGCTTTCATTGCATGCATGTGCACAATCAGGATTAACTGGCTTGAGTACAGAGCTTAATAAAGGCATAACAGAGATCCCAACAGGAACATAACAGCTTCTTCAGTAATCTAAGCTCCTTTTGATATGATAGAACAATGATTATTTAGATTTGCAAACTAAACGTTTAAAGTATTTTGACAATGTACTCTTTAATGACTCAAATTGAATGCATATGAAAAATACTACAGTATAACTGATGCATAGTATGTATGTACAAAATAAATATGTATCTATTACGTTTAGTAATTTAACACAATGTTTTATATACATTATGTGCATTGTTCTTTTATAAAAAGCCTTTATGTAACTTAAGTTTATTTTTTATTTAAATGTTCACTTTTGTGACATGTGCAAAGTCACATATATTGTAATGATTGCTGTTTGCTATATCCAGTAAATTATTAAGTTGTTTGTTTGTTTTACTGCAAAAATGTTAACCTGTTTGTCATTTAATAAATGAATTACCAGACATACAGTTACATAGTAAACAATAGTCACAACAACAAGACAAGTTTAAATAAATATAACTAATTACATAACGAGCAATATAACGCATTACTTTTTTTATTAAGTAATAAGTAAGGATATTATATTATTTTTTCTGAAGAAACGAGTAACGAGTAATTGCTTTTTTCAGTACC
Source organism: Acipenser oxyrinchus oxyrinchus (assembly GCA_030684275.1). Taxonomy (NCBI): domain Eukaryota; kingdom Metazoa; phylum Chordata; class Actinopteri; order Acipenseriformes; family Acipenseridae; genus Acipenser; species Acipenser oxyrinchus. Next base: position 23,400,999 of record CM060259.1, read on the forward strand.
GTGCCCAACACTGTTTATTCTCAATAACAGAACGGCACAGCTCAGATGATGCTAATTAATCAAACATGTTGCTATGTACGCACAAGCCCTCCTCTCAATAAAATAACTCTTTCATACTGTAACAGTAGAGCAGGCAGTGGTTATTGCAGGATAAACAAAGTGGACGAGGAATAAAGCTTGCCTGCTGTTAAGAACCTGAGAAAGGGTTACAGGGAGCTGATAAAAGTTGGCAAGTAACAGGTTAAAAAGAAATGTGTTCAGGTTAATTGGGTAACTGGGTAATTGAAAATTCTGGAAATGCTGGATGCTTGTCAGTACGGAAACCGGCCTGGGGAATTCAATTAATCAATGATCAGGTGGGAGGATATAAAGTCTACTTAGACAGATTTGGGAGCCATTTTGTTGAAAGGAGTGGGTGACTCTGGGCATGGTGAGAAAATTAAAACTGAACATATTGTTATGGTTGTAGTAAAAAGCTTAGTGAAGATAAAACAAGTATAGTGAGGGAAATAGCTATACTTATTGTGTGGGGTGGTTACCTTGTTAAACCAAGCCACATTCATCTTTCTTTTTATACCCAAAACCCCCGGTCTTCTGTGCCGTCTTGCTCTCCTGCCCCTCTGCTCCTGTCACACATACAAACAAAGGTAAATAAATAAATACAAACACTGTATTACAATAGTGATAATGACATTACGGTGGTGTGTTCCATTATTACCTCATTACACACCACAGCAATGCCATTATCCCTTAAAATATAATGCATGAAACATGAATAATATATCTGCATACTGCACTTTTTTCTAAAAACCTTTTTTTTACTTAGTCTTTTTAAAGACGCTCGACAGATGGTGGCCCGGGTTTCTAATGTGGTGTTTGTGGTGTGCAGTTTCCTGAAGGGTTAAAGAGGGGCTCGCTGCACAGGCCTTCCAGGAATGCTGTATCGGGTCCTGTATCCGACACAGAGAGAGTGGGCGCCCCAGACCATCAGCGCTCACATTAGCAGCCAGTGATTGAACTGCACTTTCCTGAAAGCATGCTCTGTAATTGAGTTAACAAAAATATTGTGATACTTTTAGGGGCAATAATCATATCTGAGGACATTCGTGCAGAACAGATTGATCACAAACTAGCCCTGCTTAGCAGGCAATTACATGAGATATGGTTACAGGGCCCATGCAGGGCATTATACATTTACTGAGAACACATTCAATGAGAACACATGTTTGGTCCTGGAAAAAATCAGCTTTTTATGTCCAGGACTGAAGAGTTTCCTTTGGCTGTCTACGCCCTTCGCTGTGTGTTTCCAAATCTAGTACGCCTGAGATCATTCTCCCAGTGGTGTACATTGAAGTGAGAATGCATGGAGTAACCGATTCAAACATGCATGTAGATTTACTGTTCTGACCACTGCCCAAATTCTGCTCTGAATATGTTCCTGTATGAGAAATATGCTGTTTGAACGATTGCCCTGCTTACCCTCTGCAACAAACAGACTCATTCAGGTGTCGGTGTGCAGTGCCTGTTCCAGAAGGGTCTGTAGTGTGTCAATGATTGCCCTCCTCTGTTTTGTGATGGAGATACACTAATATCCATTAGTAGCCTGCTAGAGCTTGAAGCTGATTGGCTGATGATACTGAATTGTTTTCTAATTCATAGAATTAAGCTACACTGAAACAAATTAGTTCTGATGTCATAATAATAAATTGCAATGAAGGCACATTTTACCAAGAGTAAAAACTGGGTTTGTGTGACAGAAATACAATGAGTTTTGTTTGTAAATCCTCCGACCTGTGAGGGTGCTAAGCAGCGAGAACAGAGTTCTTGGACGGGCTGGTCTGACAGTTCTTTCCCGGTCGGGCAGTCGGCCAGTCTGGATGAAGGCGAGACTGTTGCAAGAACGCATTGACCCGAAGGGAAACGACGCTGCACTCGCTTACCAATGAGTCATGTGTGAAAGCATAAAGGGGCGGAGAATCGCAATCTGTTCCTACGCTGGTCTGTGGTTTTAAACCTAGAAGGAAGGTGAGAGACCCCAAAAGACTGTAACAGTATCGTGAGTGTTTTTGTTTGTTTGTTCTGTCTGTTAGTAATTGTCTTGTTTGTGAATCACCAGACAGCAAACATGATTCTGAGCTGTCGCTTGGGCTAGCACAAAGCCGGAACAGCATTCACCACTGTCACGAAATAAACTGTATCACCCACCACGAGCACTTCTGCATGCACCCAGGACTGGTGACTGTGTTAGTATATTGTGGGAGGGATATTTGTGTTTATTATTTGGGACTGCAACCCTGTCGTTATTATACTCCATGCACTACACATTGTTGTGTATTACCGGGGATTATTATTTGGTCACCAGACCTGGATAAAAATAAAACCTGTTCTAAACTGGATTATAAATCTCTGTGTGTTTCATTATTGCACTGCATCACCCCTGCACCTGCACATACCACTTACCACTTTGCCACACGTGGTGTCAGACACGGGACATGGATCGCAATGCACTGGCGGAGCTGCTGGAGGCGCTGGACAGCAGACGGGATGCAGAGGAGAGAAAGAGGGAGGAGCGCTACACTGCGCTCATTGAAAAGTAGGGCTGACACGTTCCACGACACCAGACCCTACAGGAACACCAGCAATGTCAGCACTGAAGGCTCGGGCGATGAAGATGACGGCGAGCATGACCCAGCGGCGCACCTGGTTGGCGCTTGAGCGCCTGACTGAACGGGAGGCTTAGGCATCCTATCAGGATATGAGCGATCTCAACGCCACCAGTTACGACCTGGTCAAGCTGGCCATTCTCTGCCGCCTCAATATTATGGCAGAGACCCACCGGTAACGGTTCAGGGAGTACCAAGATCCCCAGAGACACGCCCCAGGGTGGTTGCGGAGTGGTTGTGTGACCACATGGTACACTGGCTGACCCCTGAGAAGAAAACCAAACTGCAAATGGTGACCCAATGGGCCCCTTGCCTCTTCTTCATGGAGATCAAGGTTGGCCCCCAGCTGGGGTAGAGATGCTGACCCTGCCCCTGCCATACCAGCAATGGGACAGATATTTAACCATTGCTCCCTCTTGTTTTAGGTGCAACCAACAGGGACATCTTGCAGAAAAAAGAAAAAGGAACGAATTGGTGATGTGTTTCCTTTTCAAGCCAAAATGTTTTCTCCTATTTTCCGTCCCTAGAATAACAAATAAAGAGAGAAGGACTGCAAAATGGGAGGGAGCATCACTGAGACAAGAGTGCTTGAGAAAAGGCTTGAGAGTGCTTGAATGGTAACAAACACCAGTCAAAAGGAGTCGGAACGCAGTGTGACCAAGAGGGCGAGGTTACTGGGCCATCTAGGGCAGATGTTACTCCTGCTCCACTCAATATACCAGACATGTGGTACTCAAGCGCGACATAGTGTGGGCCAACATAATGACCTGTCACTAGTGCACGCTTGGGGCAGGTCCGTCTATTGAAGGTAAGGATGTTGATGGCACTGGGCGCTAGTATATCCACACTTCAGTATCGAGGGGCAATTACTGTATAGGGTAAATCTAGCTGCGGCACAGGACAGCCTGTAACACAATTATTGGTTCCCCGCCTTGTCGGACCGAGGTCATGAGGCTGGCGTATGATATCCCTTTTGCGGGCACCTCAGAGCTAACAAGACAAGGGAGCGGATATTGGCTCGATTCTATTGGGTAGGACTTCACACTGATGTGTCAAGATGTGTAGTCACATGCTCAGACTGCCAGCGAGTAGCGCAGGGTCCAGTGCGCCTCGCCTTTGGTTCCACTGCCGATTATTTCCACTTTTTTGAACGCACTGCAATGAGCATAGTGGGCCCTTTGCTACCTTCTGACTCTGGGTATACGAATATATTAGTAGTGGTAGATTATGCAACGTGATACCTAGAGGCAGTTCCATTGAGGTCCACTAGTGCCACTGCAATAGCCACAGAGTTAGTGCAGATTATAGCTAGAGTAGGGATCCCCAAGGAGATTTTGACTGATCATGGAACCAACTTGTCTAACACGTTATAGCAGGTATATAAAATATTAAAAATACATCCCATCAGGACATCCACAGACAGACGGTTTGGTGGAACGATTTAATCAGACCTTGAAGCAGATGCTGAGACGTTTTGTAACGCTAAGAGCAGAAAGATTGGGCACGCTTCTTCCCTACCTCCTTTTGCAGTAAGAGAGGTGCCGAAGAGCTCAACAGGATTCTACCCCTTTGAGCTCTTGTACGGCTGACAGCCTCGCGGCATCCTCGATCTGTTGAGAGAGGGGTGGGAGGAGCACAAAGGCTCGTCCAAAAACATAGTGAAGCATGTGCTCCTACTGAGAGATTGCCTGGATTTGATCGGTCATTTGGCCCAGGACAACCTCAAATCGGCTCAGCACCGGCAACAGCAGCATTACAACAAAAAAGCATTAATTCGAACCTTTCGATCAGGAGACAAGGTAATGCTGCTGCTTCCCTCCTCAGAATCGAAATTATGTGCTAAATGGCAGGGGCCATATGAAGTGATTCGGGCTATGGGAAAGGTGAATTATGAAATTAGACAGCCCGATCGCTATAATGAACATGAAATTTATCATGTAAATTTTTTAAAGCCCTGAGAGGCAAGGGAGGTCTTATTTATAGCCCCAGGCAATGTAGAGGATGATTTAGTTCCCTGTCCAGAGACTCCTAGCACTAAAATCATTTCGATGGGGGAACAATTGATTCCAGATCAGCAACGGGAGCTGCGTAAGCTTATTGAGGAGTTTGCGATGTTTTTCTGACTTGCCCGGCAGAACTAACTTGGTTTGATATGACATTATCTCTCCACCAGGTGTCACAGTACAAGAGAGACTTTACCGGATCCCAGAAAGTTGACGAAGTGGCGTTCGTAGAAGAGGTATGGGACATGCCCGAGCTTGGGGTGATTGAACCTTCCAGGACCGAGTGGTGCAGTCCTATTGTCATATTGGCCAAGAAAGATGGCACCAACCGCTTCTGTGTTGATTTCCGGAAGGTAAACGCTTATTGCCAAGTTCGATGTGTACCCTATGCCTCGGGTCGACTAACTTTTAAATAATGGGAAAGGCGAAGTTTATCTCTACTCTGGACCTGACAAAGGGATACTGGCAGATCCCCTTAACCCGCAGTTCTAGAGAGAAAACCGCATTTTCATCACCAGAAGGGCTGTTTCACTTTAAAGCCATGCCGCTTGGGCTACATGGTGCACCCGCTGCCTTTCAGAGACTGATGGACCAGGTTGTACGCCCACATTATGAATATGCAGCAGCGTATATTGATGACGTGGTTATTTACAGCTCCACCTGGCGAGAGCATTTGGCTAGGATTACAGCCGTCCTTCAGTCTCTAAGGGTAGCCCGGCTGACAGCTAATTTGAGAAAATGTACATTTGCCAAGACAGAGACTCAATATTTGGGATTTTTAATGGGAAATGGAAGGGTGAGACCCATGGTCACCAAAATCCAGGCTTTTGTCAACGCGGTGATCCCCCAAACCATGACTCAGGTGAGGTCACTACTGTGATTAGCCGGTTATTAGCGCCACTTTATCCCCGAGTATACCACAGTGGTCAACCCTTTAGTCGACCTCACCTAAAAGAGTGCTCCACATTTGATTAAATGGTCAGCTAAGTGTCAGGGGGCGTTTTATACTATTAAGCGTAAACTTTGCCAGGCCCCCACTCTTATAATACCGGATTTCACCAAGAGATTCATCCTCCACACCGATGCGTTGGATGTGGGTTTGGGTGCTGTCTTGTCTCAAAAGGTAGACAGAGTAGAACACCGGATACTGTACATCAGTAAAAAGATGCTACCTCGGGAGCGCAACTACTCCGTAGTCGAAAAGGAGTGTTTACGATATTACCTGCTGGGACACTCATTTGATCTTGTCACAGACCACACCCCACTCAAATGGTTAAGCACAATGAAGGACAGCAATGCCCGAATAACTCTGTGGTATCTGACGTTTCAACCCTTTATGTACCACATGATACACTGTGTGGGGAAAGACCATCAAAATGGATTATTTTTCCCTGAGGGGAGTAATGGGAAAGATAGATTCAGCCGAGTGTTCCTTCGGCTCCACTCTGAGCTATGGGATATGTGACAGAAATACAGTTTTGGTTGTAAATCTCCTCCTGACCTGTGAGGGCGCTAGTAGCGAGAACAGAGTTCTTTCCCCTGGTCGGGAAGTCGGCCAGTCTGGATGAAGGCGAGACTCTGTTGCAAGAATGCATTGACCCAGAAGGGAAATGACGCGGCAGCTGCAGATTGGAGAAGCGGTTGCACTCGTTTACCAAGAGGTCACATAAAAGGGGCTGAGAATCGCAATCTGTTCCTTTCGCTTGGTTTGTGTTTTAAACCTAGAAGGACTGTGGAGAAGGATGTAACAGTATCACGAGTGTTTTTGTTTGTTTGTTCTGTCTGTTAGTAATTGTCTTTTTGTGAATCACCAGACAGCTAACACGATTCGAGCTGTCGCCTTGGGTCAGCATAAAGCCGGAACAGCACTTCACCACTGTCACGAAATAAACTGTATCACCCACCACGAGCACTACAGCACGCACTCCAGGACTGGTGACCGTGTTAGTATATTGTGGGAGGGATATTTGTGTTTATTATTTGGGACTGCAACCCTGTCGTTATTATACTCTGTGCACTACACATTGTTGTGTATTACGGGATTATTATTTGGTCACCAGACCTGGATAAAAATAATCATTACTGCACTGCATCACCCCTGCACCTGCACGCACCAATTTACCACTTTGCCACAGTTTGTTATACAGAAATATTGATACCACTATTAGGGAGACAAATTAAGAAAATCTTAAAGAGCAAATGTAATATTTTAACCTTTGTAGTTTATTTTTACCCATCGTACCACAAAAGGATATTTGTGTTTAAGTTTTTTCTTGTTTTCCCATATGGAAGAGACCTGAACTATCAGATTGTTTATATTTCAGATTATAATTGCGATGATCCTTGTCACAAAACTCCACGGCACGTATTATTTTTTCCTTCTTCATTTTGGATACAGCTTCACCCTGCTGGACCACGTGCATTGAAGCTGTTCTCTGATTGGTCAATTCCCTAGTTGTCGCACGAAAAATTGCAAAAAAATTCAATTCTATTTATTTTACGTCCTCCAGTGCCGCCCCCCACATCGCCTGTCATGTCAGCTGTGGTGTGAAAGATACTTATCAAAAGTATAGGTTCTATTCATTTTGTTGTATCGCTGCACAGTTTCGCTTGTCGCATCGCGGCTGCTGTGTAGCAGCCTTAACACTGTGTTACAATGTGCCTATGAGGCAGAGGTATACTATATCTTAACACTGTGTTAGAATATGCCTATGAGGCAGAGCCATACCATATCTTAACACTGTGTTAGAATGTGCCTATGAGCAGAGCCATACCATATCTTAACACTGTGTTAGAATGTGCCTATGAGCAGAGCCATACCATATCTTAACACTGTGTTAGAATGTGCCTATGAGCAGAGCCGTACCATATCTTAACACTGTGTTAGAATGTGCCTATGAGGCAGAGCCATACCATATTTTAACAATGTGTTAGAATGTGCCTATGAGGCAGAGCTATACCATATATTCTTCTCTCTGCTTGGAACCACAGTGTAAATGTTAATCTAGGGTCACTGCAGAACAGGAAGCATTGTCTCTTATTGAGTGACGGCAGTTGACAAAACAAAACGTTAATGTACTTCTGGGAATGTATCAAACAGAATGGAGGCAAAGATCCTGGCTAATGTTTCTGCACTAATCCCAAATCTGCTTTTTCTATTAGCAGTGCACCTGAGAGTCTTGCACATTTAACAAAGTAAGATGCTTTTTCGCTAAGCTTTTATAATCCACGGTAATCCTCTAAACACAATGTGCACTCAATCATCTGGAGTATCTGTTACTGAAAAGGCGGGGTCTGGAGTGGCAAAGGAGGCAGGAGATGCCGCTGTATGATTGGTCAGCTTCCAGGGCTACAGTGGGGTGAGGGGCTTGTCTCGTTGTATTGCAGGGTGTTTGTTTCCAGTGTCTCATTAAATATACAGTACTGTGCAAAAGTTTTAGGCAGGTGTGAAAAATGCTGTAAAGTAAGAATGCTTTCAAAAATAGACATGTTAATAGATTATGTTTATCAATTAACTAAATGCAAAGTGAGTGAACAGAAGAAAAATCTAAATCAAATCCATATTTGGTGTGACAACCCTTTGCCTTCAAAACAGCATCAATTCTTCTAGGTACACTTGCACAAAGTCAGGGATATAGTCAGGTGTATGATTAAACAATTATACCAAACAGGTGCTAATGATCATCAATTCAATATGTAGGTTGAAACACAATCATTAACTGAAACAGAAACAGCTGTGTAGGAGGAATAAAACTGGGTGAGGAACAGCCAAACTCAGCTAACAAGGTGAGGTTGCTGAAGACAGTTTACTGTCAAAAGTCATACACCATGGCAAGACTGAGCACAGCAACAAGACACAAGGTAGTTATACTGCATCAGCAAGCTCTCTCCCAGGCAGAAATTTCAAGGCAGACAGGGGTTTCCAGATGTGCTGTCCAAGCTCTTTTGAAGAAGCACAAAGAAACGGGCAACGTTGAGTACCGTGAGACGAGTGGTCGGCCAAGGAAACTTACTGCAGCAGATGAAAGACACATCATGCTTACTTCCCTTCGCAATCGGAAGATGTCCAGCAGTGCCATCAGCTCAGAACTGGCAGAAAACAGTGGGACCCTGGTACACCCATCTACTGTCCGGAGAAGTCTGGTCAGAAGTGGCCTTCATGGAAGACTTAGGCCAAAAGCCATACCTCCGACATGGAAACAAGGCCAGCTGACTCAACTATGCACGAAACACAGGAACTGGGGTGCAGAAAATGGCAGCAGGTGCTCTGGACTGATGAGTCAAAATTTGAAATATTTGGCTGTAGCAGAAGGCAGTTTGTTCACTAAGGGCTGGAGAGCGCATACCTAATGAGTGTCTGCAGGCAACAGTGAAGCATGGTGGAGGTTCCTTGCAAGTTTGGGGCTGCATTTCTGCAAATGGAGTTGGGGATTTGGTCAGAATTAATGGTCTCCTCAATGCTGAGAAGTACAGGCAGATACTTATCCATCATGCAATACCATCAGGGAGGCATCTGATTGGCCCCAAATTTATTCTGCAGCATGACAACGACCCCAAACATACAGCGAAAAGTCATTAAGAACTATCTTCAGCGTAAAGAAGAACAAGGAGTCCTGGAAGTGATGGTATGGCCCCACAGAGCCCTGATCTCAACATTATCGAGTCTGTCTGGGATTACATGAAGAGAGAGAAGCAACTGAGGCTGCCTAAATCCACAGAAGAACTGTGGTTAGTTCTCCAAGATGTTTGGGCCAACCTACCTGCCGAAGTTCCTTCAAAACTGTGTGCAAGTGTACCTAGAAGAATTGATGCTGTTTTGAAGGCAAAGGGTGGTCAGGCAAAGGGTGGTTTGATTTGATGTAGATTTTTCTTCTGTTCACTTACTTTGCATATTGTTAATTGATAAATATAAACTATTAACATGTCTATTTTTGAAAGCATTCTTACTTTACAGCATTTTTTCACACCTGCCTAAAACTTTGCACAGTACTGTACAATAAACCAAAGTACTGAAAATTTGCATTATCTTATTTAACAAGGAAAAAATGGAGATGTACCAATCCGCACATCTCCAGGTTAAATTTGTGCCATTAATGTAAATTGAATATTTCATTAAAATGCAGCAACGATCTCTCTCTCTCTCTCCCTCTCTCTCTCTCCCTGTATGTCTGTCTATCTGCTGTGCATGCTGGGAGTGTGAGAGGTGAGCATGTTGCATCAAGCAAATTGTGGGTGGATGTGAGTGTTTTTTCCTCTTTTTCTTCTTTTTTATATGTTTAGAAAAGTTGTGGGTTACAAGAATGTGAAGTCTGCATCTCGTATGAGCGGGAAACAGAGCTAATAACGAAGGGGATTGTGATTAATGAATCTTTTGTTACTGTAACCCTCGCTGCTGATTGCCACTAGTAAATTAAGCACTCCAGTCTCATAACAGTGGTAGAATGGAAGAAGGGGCTGTAAGAGAGGAGAATGAGGTCTCCGAAGAAAGCACTGCAAATACGGGAGAGAGTGACATGCAGGCAGGTCGGGCTGAAAAGCCGAGCATCTCTGCTGAACAGGCTTCCAGGATAGCCCCGATTTAAATAGCAGAGAAGACGTTGATTTTACAGACTCCTCACAAGTCTCTGAGTCGTCTTTCATAAAGGGCGGGTATAGTGAACAGAGCATTAAGCATTTTTTAAAGACCACGAAAGGAAGAGGGGGATCAATGTGGGAGATCATTTCCCCGATCTCGAGTTGTTTATAAACTCTGCTAGGTACACTATGGCATCAGGGTGATATCTGACAGAGCAGGAGCGTTGGAAACAAAAGCACTTGATATCGAAAGTACGCAGTGGTTTGAAAAGTAAAAAGTAATGTCTGTCTTCAGCTACTTTTCTCTCCAGTCGCTGTTCGGTCATCTGTTTTTTTGTCTGTTTCTGTCCTCCTTATCTCTATAAAAAGTTTTTCCAATATTATAACAGCAAAAGAACATTCAAGGAGGAAGTAAAATGTCTAAGAGATACAACTGGCAACATCATAGATGAAGAGAAAAAATAGCAAATATATTAAATGATTACTTTTCACAAGTTTTTACAAAGGAGGATACGGACAATATGTCCCACATGTCGACCTGTTCCTATCCAGTTTTAAAGGGACTAGGAGCTCTTAAAATAATCAAATTCCCAGGGCCGGATGAGATCCTCCCAATAGTACTCAAAGAAATGAAAGAAGTCATTTACAAACCGCTAACCATGATCATGCAACAGTCTCTTGAGTCAGAGGTTGTCCCGTCAGACTGGAGAATTGCAAACATAATACCAATCCACAAAAAGGGAGCTTGATTTTTTTGAGGATGCAACATCGACAATGGATAATTGCAAAGCATATGACATGGTTTATTTAGATTTCCAGAAAGCTTTTGTAAAGGGGTTAAAGGTTGTTCACCCAGTTATGTAGATTACATAAACAATTGACCAATAATATGTCTGAATGTTTTCCAGTTCACCCTTTCCAGCCCAGCAATGCCAATCTGAATACCTGCTTTCAAGGTTATATTTTTATATCTGCTCATTGAATGAATTTGGCATCTTTCTGAAGTAATACAAGCACTCAAAGACTAATGGTACAGTAGTATAAGTGTGTCCCATTTTAACAGTATTTGAGAAAAATTTGACACCTGCTTGACTCTTAAAAGGTCACATAGCTGTTATACATAAGGGGAAAAAATCAATTGTATTTATTGTACATATAGATCACAAATTAACGTTTAATTTTTTTTAACACATGTTAATCTTTAAATAAGAACTCTAAAATAAACATTGCTTTTAGTACGCCAACACATCATATTTAGCTTTTAAATAATACATTTTTAAAACAAATTGAGAAAAGAGCTAATCAGTGACCAAGTCACTGCTGGAATCACCACTGCTACTCTCCGATGCAAGGTCTATTCCATTTCTGCCTGCGATTGCTTCAGGTATATAATCTGGTCAAAATCACAGTCCTCCTGACTTGATGAGTCAATATCTTTCCATCAGGTGGCAAAAGCGTGACTATAGGGCCTGAAATAGTAAGTCATGCTGAAATTCTCTACAAAACATATTGTGCATTATACTCAAGCAAGTTCATCAATTCTATTGGATTTAAGAGTTAAAGAATACTGTTTAAAATGTTATTTCTTAGTTTTTCTTTATTTAGTTTATGGGCCCACTGATCTTTTATGTGCCAGTGTATCCCTGGAGATACATAACATTAACATAGATGTTAACCAAATAAGATGCCGAGTTTGTGTTCAAACAATGACACATGACAGTGTACACAAAACCACTCTAAGAGTTAAAATGTTGCTTTACAACAATTGCATGTTCTTGTCATTTTAAAACTAGTAGTCTGTACAAAGTGTGCGATTCCAAAGAGGAATCAGTAAAATGTGGATATTTTATATAGTAAATAATATTAACAATAACATTTTTCCTCAATGTTTATAATCACGTGAATAAGACTGAATTAGAATATATATATATATATATATATATATATATATATATATATATATATATATATATATATATATATATATATATATATATATATATATATATATATATATATATATATATATATATATATATATATATATATATATATATATATATATATATATATATATATATATATATATACCTTACTGTGCAAAAGTTTTAGGCAGGTGTGAAAAAAAATGCTGTAAAGTAAGAATGCTTTCAAAAATAGACATGTTAATAGATTATATTTATCAATTAACTAAATGCAAAGTGAGTGAACAGAAGAAAAATCTAAATCAAATCCATATTTGGTGTGACCACCCTTTGCCTTCAAAACAGCATCAAGCATCAATTCTTCTAGGTACACTTGCACACAGTTTTTGAAGGAACTCGGCAGGTAGGTTGGCCCAAACATCTTGGAGAACTAACCACAGTTCTTCTGTGGATTTAGGCAGCCTCAGTTGCTTCTCTCTCTTCATGTAATCCCAGACAGACTCGATGATGTTGAGATCAGGGTTCTGTGGGGGCGATACAATCGCTTCCAGGACTCCTTGTTCTTCTTTATGCTGAAGATAGTTCTTAATGACTTTCGCTGTATGTTTGGAGTCGTTGTCATGCTGCAGAATAAATTTGGGGCCAATCAGATGCCTCCCTGATGGTATTGCATGATGGATAAGTATCTGCCTGTACTTCTCAGCATTGAGGAGACCATTAATTCTGACCAAATCCCCAACTCCATTTGCAGAAATGCAGCCCCAAACTTGCAAGGAACCTCCACCATTTTTCACTGTTGCCTGCAGACACTCATTCGTGTACGCTCTCCAGCCCTTCGCTAACAAACTGCTTTCTGCTACAGCCAAATACTTCAGATTTTGACTCATCAGTCCAGAGCACCTGCTGCCATTTTTCTGCACCTCAGTTCCTGTATTTTCGTGCATAGTTGAGTCGCTTGGCCTTGTTTCCACGCCGGAGGTATGGCTTTTTGGCCGCAAGTCTTCCATGAAGGCCACTTCTGACCAGACTTCTCCGGACAGTAGATGGGTGTACCAGGGTCCCACTGTTTTCTGCCAGTTCTGAGCTGATGGCACTGCTGGACATCTTCTGATTGTGAAGGGAAGTAAGCATTATGTGTCTTTCATCTGCTGCAGTAAGTTTCCTTGGCCGACCACTGCGTCTCACGGTCCTCAACGCTGCCCGTTTCTTTGTGCTTCTTCAAAAGAGCTTGGACAGCACATCTGGAAACCCCCTGTCTGCCTTGAAATTTCTGCCTGGGAGAGACCTTGCTGATGCAGTATAACTACCTTGTGTCTTGTTGCTGTGCTCAGTCTTGCCATGGTGTATGACTTTTGACAGTAAACTGTCTTCAGCAACCTCACCTTGTTAGCTGAGTTTGGCTGTTCCTCACCCAGTTTTATTCCTCCTACACAGCTGTTTCTGTTTCAGTTAATGATTGTGTTTCAACCTACATATTGAATTGATGATCATTAGCACCTGTTTGGTATAATTGTTTAATCATACACCTGACTATATGCCTACAAAATCCCTGACTTTGTGCAAGTGTACCTAGAAGAATTGATGCTGTTTTGAAGGCAAAGGGTTGTCACACCAAATATGGATTTGATTTAGATTTTTCTTCTGTTCACTCACTTTGCATTTAGTTAATTGATAAATATAATCTATTAACATGTCTATTTTGAAAGCATTCTTACTTTACAGCATTTTTTCATTACCTGCCTAAAACTTTTGCACAGTACTGTATATATATATATATATACAGTACCAGTCAAAAGTTTGAGTACACTTGCTGGAAACTAGGTTTTTTCATAATTGACAATGTTTTACGTTGTATACGTTTCTGTAAATACTTGAAAATGAAAACACGCTACAATATACAAAACATAAGGAGTATCAAAGCAATGTTCAAGAAAATTGAAAATTGTCTCTAAATCTTGGACTCCTCAAAATAGCCACCCTTTGCCTTAATAACAGCCTCACAAACACGAGGCATTCGGTTAACAAGTTTCAGCAGGAAATCACCCGACATGTCTTCCCAGCTCTTCTGCAGCAATTCCCAAAGATGTAGGCCACTTGTGGGTAGCTTTGCTTTGACTCTTCTGTCCAGTTTGTCCCATACAAGTTCTATGGGATTGAGGTCTGAGACTGGGCAGGCCAGGTCATTAGATTGAGTTGTCCTTCACTTTCCTTCTTCGCCAGATAGTTCTTGCACAACTTTGAAGTGTGTTTCGGTCATTATCTTGCTGAAGAATGAAGGACTGCCCAACTAGTCAGTAATCCTGATGGACTGGCATGCCTCTGAAGTATGCTACGATAGCCATGCTGGTTAAGCTTGCCATGGACTTGGTAAAGATCACCAACTCTGTCACCAGCAAAGCAACCCCAGACCACGACACTGCCTCCTCCATGCCTGACATTGGGAACCACACATGCAGAACTCATGCGCTCACCGTCTCTGCGTCTTACAAATACTCGGCGGTTGGACCCAAATATTTCAAAATTTGACTCATCAGTCCATAAGACCGACTTCCACTCCTCAAACGTCCAGTTTCTGTGTTTTTGGCCCAGGGAAGTCTCTTCCTCTTATTCTGCACTCTAACAATGGTTTCTTTGCAGCAATTCTTCCAGTTAGGCCAGTTTCACGCAATCTCCTCTGAACAGTTGACGTTGAAACATCTGTACTTCTAGTAGTATTTAGCTGAGCTTGTATTTCAGGGGCAGTTAATCGCCGGTTTCGCAGACTTGTGACTCGAATGAACTTGTTCTCTGATTCTGAGGTCACCCTTGGCCTGCCTGACCTTGTTCGGTCCTCATGAGTGCCAGTTTCTTCAAATCGTTTGATGGTCTTGGCCACAGCAGTTACAGACACTTGCAAAGTTCTTGCGATTTGTCTTTAAGATTGACCTTCATTTCTTAAAGTAATTACAGACTGTCTTTTTTCTTTGCTTAACTGAGCGTATTTTGCCATTTTCTGCTCCCTTACATTCAGGAATGACAAACTTGTGCCTATGCTACCTATATTTATAGTAATCATGGACCCTCACCTGTTAACAATAATTGGTGACAAAAGGTTAACTAGGTAACATGCTAGTTAACTCGAGAACATCTAACAAAGACACTTTTATACTTAGGCCAGTGTTCTAACACCGTGTTATACACATTTCAGACTTTTAACTGACTTGGGCTTCAGACTGAAATCCCTTGCTTTTGGGTGATCATTTCATTGAAATTGACAAGATTTACATTTTCATTTAAAAATAAAATTTTTGAATGCAATTCACTTATATTTATCAGCTTATATAAGTACATGTATCATATAATGAAATATTAAGTGTTTATAGACAAGTTTATACAGTTAAAAGCATAGATAATCATGAAAACCTGGTTTCAAGCAGGTGTACTCAAAGTTTTGACTGGTACTGTGTATATATATAAATATATATATATATATATATATATATATATATATATATATATATATATATATATATATATATATATGTAATGATAGATGAGCAGGGTACAAGTGATAAGGGTAGTAAAATTAGGATGACGCTTAGTCTGATATATTAGGCTTTATATGCATGATCTGATATTTATTTTGCCGAAGTTGTGATTTTTATCTGCATTATTGAAAACATGAATTAAGTGTTACGCTGGAAAAAAATATGGTTGTGCTTACCATGATGTGTAGAATATATAAAACTATTTTTACAAAAGTCATGAAATTGCAAATGCAGTAATGCTTTACTTATACCCAATGATGCCAAACTGAATCATTCATAAACATAAACATAAATATATATAGAAATGAAAATAATGGGTGTGTTATAAACCCACCATATACCAAGTATAAAACTAACAGCCTTTCATTTCACTGTATTTATATAACATTTTATGTAAACATTCTCTCACTAACTATCATCTTACCTTTGCCATTGTGCTTCTACAGGCAATAGTAATACACACTTGGAATTAAAAGTAAAAACAAAGAAAATAAATCTATTTTGCAATGGTCGTGTGTATGTCAGCTGCCTTGCAGTGCAGAGATAAAGAACCCTCTCAAAAATGTGCTACTGCCCAGATTTTCTATGTAAAAATAAATAAAAAATCCCCTTTGGAAAATCAGGCTATAGTTATTTTTAAGTAATTGTTTTGTAAAATTCAATAGATATATCTGCAACTGGCCTAGTACAGTGGTGCCCTCAGAACAGTCTCTCATCAGTGGTACCATTCAAAACAAAAGTACAAATATGCAACCTAATATTATTAGCTCAAGCTACATACAAGAAGATATGGGAATTACCAAGATAACCAACAGAACAATTGTAATATTAAATTTAAAATAACATTTTAGTTTCTGAGTTAAGGAATTACAAGATTCCTATGGCAGTGATCAACACAAAAAGTCCATATAAAAAAAAAGTAATGTCAAAGTGAAAATAAAAACTACAAATTGTTCTAAATTAATTACAAATACAAAACAGAAAATAATTGATTACATATGTATTCACCCCATTGAGTCAATATTTGGTAGAGGTGCTTTTGGCAGCAATCACAGCCATGAGTCTATTTGGATAAGTCTCTACCAGCTTTGCACATCTGGACACTGCAGTTTTTGCCCATTCTTCTTTGCAAAATTGCTCAAGCTCCGCCAAGTTGGATGGGGACCTTTGGTGAACAGCAATTTTCAACTCTTTCCACATATTCTCAATTGGATTGAGGTCCGGCTTTCACTGGGCCACTCCAGGACATTGACCTTTTTTGATTTTAAGCCACTCCAGTGTGGCAATTTGGCTGTATGTTTGGGGTCATTATCCTGCTGGAAGCTGAATCTTCTCCCAAGTCCCAGGTCTCTTGCAGACTTCAACACGCTTTCCTCCAGGATTTCTCTGTACTTTGCTGCATCCATTTTGCCCTCTATCTTCACAAGCTTTCCAGGCCCTGACGCAGAGAAGCATCCTCATAGCATGATGCTGCCACCACCATGCTTCACGGTAGGGATGGTGTTCTCAGGATGATGTGCGGTGTTAGGCTTGCACCAAACAGTTCTATTTGGTCTCATCAGACCATAGAATCTTCTTCCACTTGGTCTCAGAGTCTCCCACATGCCTTCTGGCAAACTCTAGCCAAGATTTTTTCAACAATGGCTTTCTTTTGCCACTCTCCCATAAAGGCCAGTTTTGTGAAGCACCCGGCTATTGTTGTGGTATGCACAGTGTCTCCCAGCTGAGCCGTGGAAGACTGTAACTCCTTTAGAGTTGCCATAGGCCTCTTGTTGGCCTTCCTGACTAGTGCTCTTCTCACCGGATACTCACTTTTTGAGGACGGCCTGTTCTAGACAGATTCACAGTTGTGCCATATTCTCTCCATTTCTTAATAATGGACTTTACTGTGCTCGGGGATATTAAATGCCTTGGAAATGTTCTTATATCCTGCCCCTGATTGGTGATTTTGAAGAACCTTTTTCCGACTTGCTTTGAATATTCCTTCGTCTTCATGATGTAGTTTTTGTTGGGAAATGTACTAACCAACTGTGGGACCTCCCAGAGACCAGTGTATTTAACCTGAAATCATTTGAAACACCTTAATTGCACACAGGAGGACTCCATTCAACTAATTATGTGACTTCTAAAGACAATTGGTTGCACCAGAGCTTATTTAGGTGTGTCATAGCAAAGGGGGTGAATACTTATGCAATCAATTATTTTGTTTTATATTTGTAATACATTTAGAACAATTTGTAGATTTTATTTTTCACTTTGACATTATGGACTTTTTTGTGTTGACCAGTGGCAAAAACTCCTAATTAAATCCATTCTGATTCCATGTTGTAACACAATAAAATGTGGAAAAGTCCAAGGGGGTGAATACTTTTGAGGCTAGTATATATATATATATATATATATATATATATATATGGGGTGTATATGGTGTGTCTTTTTCCCAGATTTAACTTAAATCTTGTATTTTTTCCCAGATTTATAAATGTTGTGAATATACAGTACTGTGCAAAAGTTTTAGGCAGGTGTGAAAAAATGCTGTAAAGTAAGAATACTTTCAAAAATAGACATGTTAATAGATTGTATTTATCAATTAACTAAATGCAAAGTGAGTGAACAGAAGAAAAATCTAAATCAAATCCATATTTGGTGTGACCACCCTTTGCCTTCAAAACAGCATCAAGCATCAATTCTTCTAGGTACACTTGCACACAGTTTTTGAAGGAACTCGGCAGGTAGGTTGGCCCAAACATCTTGGAGAACTAACCACAGTTCTTCTGTGGATTTAGGCAGCCTCAGTTGCTTCTCTCTCTTCATGTAATCCCAGACAGACTCGATGATGTTGAGATCAGGGCTCTGTGGGGGCCATACCATCACTTCCAGGACTCCTTGTTCTTCTTTACGCTGAAGATAGTTCTTAATGACTTTCGCTGTATGTTTGGGGTCATTGTCATGCTGCAGAATAAATTTGGGGCCAATCAGATGCCTCCCTGATGGTATTGCATGATGGATAAGTATCTGCCTGTACTTCTCAGCATTGAGGAGACCATTAATTCTGGCCAAATCCCCAACTCCATTTGCAGAAATGCAGCCCCAAACTTGCAAGGAACCTCCACCATGCTTCACTGTTGCCTGCAGACACTCATTCGTACGCTCTCCAGCCCTTCGGCTAACAAACTGCCTTCTGCTACAGCCAAATATTTCAAATTTTGACTCATCAGTCCAGAGCACCTGCTGCCATTTTTCTGCACCCCAGTTCCTGTGTTTTCATGCATAGTTGAGTCGCTTGGCCTTGTTTCCACGCCGGAGGTATGGCTTTTGGCCGCAAGTCTTCCATGAAGGCCACTTCTGACCAGACTTCTCCGGACAGTAGATGGGTGTACCAGGGTCCCACTGTTTTCTGCCAGTTCTGAGCTGATGGCACTGCTGGACATCTTCCGATTGCGAAGGGAAGTAAGCATGATGTATCTTTCATCTGCTGCAGTAAGTTTCTTTGGCCGACCACTGCGTCTACGGTCCTCAACGTTGCCCGTTTCTTTGTGCTTCTTCAAAAGAGCTTGGACAGCACATCTGGAAACCCCTGTCTGCCTTGAAATTTCTGCTAGGGAGAGACCTTGCTGATGCAGTATAACTACCTTGTGTCTTGTTGCTGTGCTCAGTCTTGCCATGGTGTATGACTTTTGACAGTAAACTGTCTTCAGCAACCTCACCTTGTTAGCTGAGTTTGGCTGTTCCTCACCCAGTTTTATTCCTCCTACACAGCTGTTTCTGTTTCAGTTAATGATTGTGTTTCAACCTACATATTGAATTGATGATCATTAGCACCTGTTTGGTATAATTGTTTAATCATACACCTGACTATATGCCTACAAAATCCCTGACTTTGTGCAAGTGTACCTAGAAGAATTGATGCTGTTTTGAAGGCAAAGGGTGGTCACACCAAATATGGATTTGATTTAGATTTTTCTTCTGTTCACTCACTTTGCATTTAGTTAATTGATAAATATAATCTATTAACATGTCTATTTTTGAAAGCATTCTTACTTTACAGCATTTTTTCACACCTGTCTAAAACTTTTGCACAGTACTGTATATATATATATATATATATATATATATATACAATATATAATGTTATAATGTTATATAATATATATAATGTGTACATTCAGATATAATTTATAAATCTAGTTACAAGATTTAACATTTAAGAACATAAGAGCATAAGAAAGTTTACAAACGAGAGGAGGCCATTCAGCCCATCTTGCTCGTTTGGTTGTTAGTAGCTTATTGATCCCAGAATCTCATCAAGCAGCTTCTTGAAGGATCCCAGGGTGTCAGCTTCAACAACATTACTGGGGAGTTGGTTCCAGACCCTCACAATTCTCTGTGTAAAAAAGTGCCTCCTATTTTCTGTTCTGAATGCCCCTTTATCTTATCTCCTTTTGTGACCCCTGGTCCTTGTTTGTTATTTCAGGTCAAAAAAGTCCCCTGGGTCGACATTGTCTATACCTTTTAGGATTTTGAATGTTTGAATCAGATCGCCGCGTAGTCTTCTTTGTTCAAGACTGAATAGATTCAATTCTTTTAGCCTGTCTGCATACGACATGCCTTTTAAACCCAGGCTAACTCTGGTTGCTCTTCTTTGCACGCTTTCTAGAGCAGCAATATCCTTTTTGTAACAAGGTGACCAGAACTGAACACAATATTCTAGGTGAGGTCTTACTAATGCATTGTAAAGTTTTAACATTACTTCCCTTGATTTAAATTAAACAGTTCTCACAATATATCCGAGCATCTTGTTGGCCTTCTTCAATTTCAGTATCTCCCATATGATATTTATAACGTACATTTTTATTTGCTGCATGCAATACTTTACACTTTTCTCTATTAAATGTCATTTGCCTTGTGTCTGCTCCCAACACATTGGGAAAACCAGAAATACAGTGCCTATAGTAAGTATTCACCCTGCCCCTTGGACGTTTTCACAGTTTGTTGTGTTACAACCTGAAATCTTTATGCATTTAAATGGGATTTTTTTTTCCTTTGATTTACACAACCTACTCAACACTTTCAATGTGTGAAAAAATGGGGAGGGTGAAAAAACACTGAAAGCGAGGGGGAAGAAATCCCCGGGCGACTGCAGGGAATACTGAAAGCGAGGGGAAGAAATCCCGGGCGACTGCAGGGAATACTGAAAGCGAGGGGAAGAAATCCCTGGGGCAAGTGGGAGTGCAGCAGAGCTGGAGAGCCAGGTAACTAGCCCCTCGACTTGCAGCGTGGCAGACAAAGTAGTGTGAGAGGGACTGAAGAGCTCCAGTTGTGTTTGGTTGAGTCTAATGTTGAGGTAGACAAGGAAATTGAGGTACAGGGGCCGCCCAAAACAGACAGGGGGGCGGGAGAAGCAGTGAATGTGAACAGAGCTGGACAGACAGCTGCAGTGGGGCTGTCAAGTGAGACAGGGAAGTGAAGTAAGGGAACAGACAGAGCAAAGCCACTGTCTCAGTGTTAGGGAAAGAGAAGGAAGCGAGCGAGGAGAAAAAATTGGTAAATCCCCAGTTTAAAATGCCCAAGGGGAAAAGAAAGGCTGAAACCAGGCACACTGAGGCTGAGGTCGTTCTGGCTGATGAATCAAAGAGCGAGCTGTCTGCGCTCAGACACACAGCATAGCAGTCACGGTTGTTGGCGATATTAATGAAGACGAGGGCAGCAATACAGACTCTTCAGTCAGCTCTGATTTGTCAGCTAGTCAGCAAGCAAGAGGGGGGTACATTGCTGGAAGTATGCAGACGTTCTTACAAGTAGTTCAAGTGAAAAGAGGGATTAGCGTGATCGAGCACTTTTCCGATTTAAAATTGTTCCTAAGTTCTGCACAGCAAGTTAGATACAATGCAGTAGCACTTTACATGGAAAAAAGAAAGAGATCAATTGAAAAATGTAATAAGCAAAGTGCGGGTCTCTATTAAAGGTCAGTGATGTATAATTTTACAAAAGTATTTTTTCTCTTTTCTGTGTACGTTTTAGTCGTGGTACACATGTTAGTGCTGGAGTTGCCATGTTATTTGCGAAAGGTTTTAATCGTGACTCTGTCACAGTAAGTGAGATCATTAAAGGGCACTTTTTATTGTTTGTTTATTTAGCAGACGCCTTTATCCAAGGCGACTTACAGAGACTAGGGTGTGTGAACTATGCATCAGCTGCAAAGTCACTTGTTGAAAGTGCAGGTGTGTGTAGAGGGTAGAATGTTTGTATTTATCAATATTTATTTAATTAAATGTACTATTCACCCCACAGGTCTATCTGACCATAGTTTGGTCAGTTTGAACATGATTATTTATTTATTGCATTTATATAGCACTTTTTATACAAAAGTATCGCAAAGCAGTGGTAAGGCCAACTGGCAATTGAGAGAGCTGGAGGAGGATATTACTGAACTCAAAAGTGAGGCAATGAGAGAGCTGGAGGAGGATATTACTGAACTCGATAGTGAGGTAATGAGAGAGGTGGTGGAGGCTATTACTGAACTCGATAGTGAGGCAATGAGAGAGCTGGAGGAGGATATTACTGAACTCGATAGTGAGGCAATGAGAGAGCTGGAGGAGGCTATTACTGAACTCGATAGTGAGGCAATGAGAGAGCTGGAGGAGGCTATTACTGAACTCGATAGTGAGGCAATGAGAGAGCTGGAGGAGGCTATTACTGAACTCGATAGGGCTCTGATTGCAGATACAGTGACAGGCTTTACCAAGACCTGACGCTTAAAGAGAGTACTTTGGCTGATCTGCTAGAATCACAGGTACAGGGAGTACTGGTATGTTCACGGTTTCTCAGTCTTTCTCAGATGGATGCTCCCACTCCGCATTTCTTCGCTTTGGAAAAAAGTGTCTCAAAGTAAAGTAATACATTGCCTTTGAATAACAGCTGGTCAGCTGTTGTGTGAGCCTGAGGCAATCAGGGGGCACGCTGTGGGCTTGTATTCAGAGCTGTACACAGCAGAGGCTGCTGTTGTATTCTCTTTCATTTGAACCCCTAATGTTAAAATTGAGAACTATATTGACTGGGCTGTCCATCCCGAATGTGACGATGGAGCCTGTAAAGGTGGTGCACTATGCTGATGACCTCGCTGTGTTAATAACAAATATGAATGACATTCAAACAATAGTGGGGATTTTGAGGGTGTTTGAAAATGTGTCCTCATCCAGAGTAAACTGGGCTAAAAGTAATGCATTTCTGATTGGGGACTGGGAGGTCAGCCGACCACCAGATTTATCACTAGGGCTAAAATGGAACCGAGAGGTTTTCAGGTACCTGGGAGTCTACTTCAGAGGACAGGGAATACCGAAAGAGAACTGGGACAGAGTTTTAGAAAAGGTAAAAGGCTGACTAGAAAACTGGCGTTGGCATCTAACCAAGCTCTCCTACAGAGGCAGAGTGTTAATCATCAATAAGTTGAAAAGTTAAGAACATAAGAACATAAGAAAGTTTACAAACGAGAGGGGGCCATTTGCCGTCGTCATGGGGTGAAAATCAAAACTGAGGGTTTTGTTTCTTTGGAACAATGTGTTTTGGTGTTATGTGAAGTTGTGGGGTGCAAAAATATTAAATCTGCGTCTCGAATGAATGGGTCAGTTGTTGTTTTTCTGAGTGAAATTAATCTTGTTGCTAAAGCTGTTGAGAAGGGAATTGAGAATGCACTTTCCTGACACGGGCAAATTGTTTCAATCCTGAATAGAATCCTGCTGGGATGTAAATCTCCTAAACTGAAACACATTGTTTCTTTCCGCAGGCAAGTAAATATGATTCTAAATGACATGAATCAAGAGTTAATGTAAACCTCAAATTTAAACTAGAGGAAAATAATTATATTATTTTTGTAACTAAGTGCCACAACTAAGTGCTTTGGTTGTGGGAAAGAGGGGCATGCTATTAAAAACTGTCCTGAAAACCAGGATAGTGAGGGGGAACAGGAGAAGGGGAAAAAGAGCAAGTGCAAAGAAAGAGTGATGGGGAAGGAAGCTGGGAGCAGTTCCAGTGACCCTGCAAATGCAGGTAATAACAGTAGCCGACAGATAGAGACTCAGAGGGATGAGAGACTAGATCAAGAGATCAGTACAGAGGTGAGCGGGAACGAGCTGACAGCAACTGAAAAACGGGGCAGTGAGGAGGCAGGAAATAGCGCTGGAAACTTGTCAGCTCTTACTGTGGGTAGTGCTGTGGAAGTGGTGACTGACAGTGAGAAACCAGGTTCTAGCAAACAAACAGAGAGTGTGGTTGAGCCTGTAGGGCTCAATCAAACAGTGAGAGTAAAAAGCAAAATAAATGCAGCAATAGAAAAAATTGAAGTGGTAACAGCAAGGGAGGAGTTTGAGTTTAAAACGCGAAAAAAGAAAAGGCAGTGGAAAAGGGAAGAGGATGGTATTGCAAAGAAAAAAGTTAATGTTACTGAGGAAAGTGTAGCGGAGCCTGAGCAGAGTAAGGTGACAGTGCCGTGGAGTGTTAGGGTTGCCAGCAAAACTCCTGAAGAGAGCTCTGAGATAGATGGTGAAGAAGAGGTGAGTCTGACTGACTGTTCTTAGTCACAGCTCCAGTATAAGTGCTGGGGTGGTGGTGTTGTTTTCAAAAGGTTTTATTAGGGATTCCCCTGATGTTACTGAAGTGGTGAAAGGGAGGCTGTAAAAGTAAAAGTAAAGATTGGGGGAAACGCGTTTGTTTTTTTAAACATATACTGTATGTTGATGGGGTCATTAATTAATGCATTTCTCATTAAAAATCTTAATTGACACAGGTCATGTACATCACCTCCCGTCTCAACGACTAAATAAGGAGAACTCGTTAATCAAAATGCATGTTAACAAGAAAAATGAATGGAAGCATAATTCACTGTTATGGAAACTACTAGCGTACAGGGAGACGGCTCTCCCACCAGCAAGCAGCGGCCAAATGGAAATCCTAAATAATGGGAATATCTATTTTGTGTATAATTTGTAAACTTAAACTCAAATTTTGTCATGAAGAATGTACATTTATTTAGATAACTTCACATATACAATGCTGATTTAC
Source organism: Acipenser oxyrinchus oxyrinchus (assembly GCA_030684275.1). NCBI lineage: Eukaryota > Metazoa > Chordata > Actinopteri > Acipenseriformes > Acipenseridae > Acipenser > Acipenser oxyrinchus. Next base: position 23,425,748 of record CM060259.1, read on the forward strand.
GATTATCTGGCAGGTGGGTAAAAATGGGACGGCACAGATTTTTTTTTTTTAAAAAAAGACTTTTTGGATAGGTGGGGGTAAGCCATCTATCAATATTGGTTGGAATTCATTTTCTTATGTTGACATCTGCTTGTATGTATTTTAGTATGTACGATTAGGCAATAAATAAATATGTTTGAAGTGTCATTTGTGTTTGTAGTTGTTAGTTATTATACATGTATACCATAAGAACATAAGAAAGTTTGGAGGCCATTCAGCCCATCTTGCTCGTTTGATTGTTAGTAGCTTATTGATCCCAGAATCTCATCAAGCAGCTTCTTGAATGATCCCAGGGTGTCAACTTCAGCAACATTACTGGGGAGTTGGTTCCGGACCCTCACAATTCTCTGTGTAAAAAAGTGCCTCCTATTTTCTGTTGTGAATGCCCCTTTGTCTAATCTCCAATTGTGACCCCTGGTCCTTGTTTCTTTTTTCAGGTCAAAAAAGTCCCCTGGGTTGACATTGTCTATACCTTTTAGGATTTGTGGAGGCAGTGTGGTCCAGTAGTTAAATAAACAGCCCTGTAACCTGGAGGTCACCGGTTCAAATCCCAGCTCAGCCACTGACTCATTGTGTGACCCTGAGCAAGTCACTTAGCCTCCTTGTGCTCCGTCTTTCGGGTGAGACGTAATTGTAAGTGACTCTGCAGCTGATGCATAGTTCACACACCCTAGTCTCTGTAAGTCGCCTTGGATAAAGGCGTCTGCTAAATAAACAAATAATAATAATTTTGAATGCTTGAATCAGATCACCGCGTAGTCTTCTTTGTTCAAGACTGAATAGATTCAATTCTTTTAGCCTGTCTGCATACGACATGCCTTTTAAACCTGGGATAATTCTGGCCGCTCTTCTTTGCACTCTTTCTAGAGCAGCAATATCCTTTTTGTAACGAGGTGACCAGAACCATATATATAACACTTCATTATACATTTATTAAGCTTTTAAAATTACGATAGAACTCCCCGACCCAATACACAATTTGTTTATAGTTAATTGTTCGGTGAATTCCTCTAATCATGTATTTTCTCTGGTACTGTTTGCTCGCCTCCAGATAAATAAACTCAACATGAATAGAAGTAGCCACCGAACACTTGCAGGTTTATAAGAAGATATTATATGTTATAATATGTGCATACAGACGTATGAAGGTGAGAGTGTACACTGCACATACAGGGTGGGGGAGTCGGACAACATTACAAATACGTTAGGCAAAATCCATGTCAATGATCTCAATCACATCAGGTATTCCATTCATGTCTGTGGCGATATCTTTTGAAAGCAAGCCCTATATTGCACCTTTTAATTAGATGAAATGTTTATTGCACCCATAGACTGCTATTAGGACCATGCTGTGTGATTTGTTTATTATTAATCGCGTTATAATTAAACTATACCAAATCACGCTTTTATTTACAAAGAAGGTAAAACATGTTTTTTCTGACTTTATAAGCATTTGGGCGGCACAGTATAGTCTACCTTCATTGTAAATAAAAAAATGTGATTTTGTATAATTTGATGATAACGCTATTAATAATAAATTAATCATGATTATAGCAGCAGTTTTTAAGTATTCTGTAAATATTTCGTCTAACAGTTAAAAAATACAATGTGGGGCTGTCAGGTCTTGTTTTCAAAAAATATCGGCACAGACATTATATACAAAACCAATGGAATACCATGCGTGTATGTGTGTAGGTGTGTTTGTGTGTCTAATAGAGAGAGGGAGAATACATGCATGTCTCCAGTCATGTGGTTTTCATGATCACGTCGCATTAAGTTCTAGCCAAAATTGTAGATATTTATTACTGCCATAGTTTTATCTTTTCACCTATTGATTTGCCCCATCGCCACTGTACTTTATGCATCCATGCATCCCTTCCTGCGATGTCATCGGGCAAATTGTTAAAACAGGTGAAGAAATCTCATTCATAACCACGAGTATAAAGATGTCTAAAATATTTCCATAACTACAAATATTGAATTATCTAAGTAGTCTCTATATCGTAAGTGTGACAGCCGCAGTCTGTTAAATTTCTGTTTCAAGGTGAGTTATAGTCTTTCGTTAATTAAAACCCTCCTTTTCCAAGTGCAAATTAACTCCTGATAAATTATGACAATTAAAACGGATTTGCTTTTAAAATCCCACGCTAAAAAAAGAAATAGCCGCAAGAAGCACTGCTCGTTAAGATATTGTAGCGACCCGGGCACTGCTCGTTAAGATGTAGCGACCCGGGCACTGTTCTGTGTCCGCTGGACTTTTATGTTGTCCCATTTGTTTGTCTCGTCTGTCTTGTCCGGTGTATGTGTTGCATGTATTGTAAGGGTGCCACCTAGAATGGGGAAAGAAGCAAGGGATGGATCCAGTTGGTCAGTCCGGGAGGAGTGGGTGGGAGCAGCAGGGGGGATATAAGTACCACGTGAGTGGGAGAATGTGTGTGGCGGGTGAGAGGTTCGAGTGCTGAGCGTTTGAATGAACCGAGCTGTCAGAATTCTAGTGAGAGACAGCCAGAGAAATTGGGCCTGTGCGCGACTGAGAGAAACTGTAGCCGGGGAGTGACATGGAGCGAGAGCCTGAGGGAGAGCGAGAGCTTGAGAAAGTACAAGTGAGGGTCAGTAGGTGAAGGAAGGAATAGGGTCATTTTATTGTTTTTGTGGGGTGGTCTTGGCCCAAACAGGGACTGTGTTATTATAATGAATAAATTGATTATTAATTGTATCTGGTAATGCTCTCTGTCTGCTGATTCATCATAAAAAGGGCACGGGTCATTACAATTGGTGTTTCGGAAGTGCGATCATGGAATCCATGCTGTGGAAGGTGAAGCGGAGAGAGCGAATTGACCAGGAGGAGCTGCAGCGGGCTGCGGCTGGGTCCACAGACGGCAAGGAGAAGCGGGAGGTAGAAGAGGGTCATGAGAGCAAAATAGAGGATGGTGTGAGGAACGAAGAGGGGTAGAGGAACATCGTTGTGAAGACGGAGGTGAAGTGACCGCACACCATGCCAGCGAGACCGCCAGCGCACAAACAGGAGGAAGCAACGTCACTCCAAGATGCGACAGGACAGCAAAACCACAACAAAGCAGCCTACACACCTCTCCCCCTGCAATTCAGTGGTAAGGCCAACTGGCAATTGTTTAAAATGCAGTTTGAAACGACAGCAAGCATAGGGGGCTGAACAGATAAAGAGGAAGCAATTAATCTGATCGCCTGCTTGCAGGAAGATGCTCTATATAAATTACAAGCCACCACGTATTAAAAGGCACTGATTATGGGACAATGTTAACAGAACTGGATGCATGCTTTGGGGAAATGTGTATAGATAAGCCTCGAGATAGGCACCGCGCTGATCACGGACAGGGGGATGAAGAGTGTGTGACGGGGAGGGTGTCCAGGCTGGGGTGGAGCACCGTCAAAGCGGGCCGCTATGACACCCAGTCCCCGTGGGAGGCTGTGACAGAGAAAGAATAAATCTTGGTTATAAATCTACTTCCCAACCTGTGAGGTTGCTGTGCAAAGCCAATTCATTCCAGTACACCAAGTGATCGCCTCAGAAGGGAAGCAATGTGGCAACCGCGGATTGGAGGGGAAATGGTTGCACTCGCTAACCAAGGGGGTGTGACTGACAGTACAAAAGGGGATGTGGCTAAGCAATCTGTTCCTTGTTTATGGTTGAGACGAACCTAAAAGGACCGAGAATAAAGTAACCATGAGTGTTCAGTGTTTGTTTTGTTTGTCGGATTCACCATTGTACACCGATAAATTGTATTTTCACAACTTGCACGTAAACCACTCACTCTGGACTTGTGATTGTGTGTGTCTTTGTGTGTGTTAATACTTTTATTATTATTTCGGGACTGCAACCCGTTGTTTAGAAACAGTGCAATACACATTGCTGTGTACTGTCTGGGATTATTCTTTGTGGTCGCCAGACCATGACTATAAAAATAAAACCTGTTTGAATCGTGAACTTTGTTGTCTGTCTTCTGTTTCATAATCGCATCACCTCTACACCTGTGCACTGCAAGTCACTTTGCCACAGAGGCCTATCAACCAAATTTAAGATGGCAGCACTCGCCAATGAGTGGGGTCCTATAGAGAAAGCCGGGCAGCTAGCAGCAGGGGCTTTGCACGGAGCAGCGGCGCCAGCTGTGGGAGCTGGTGTACGATTATTGCTACAGTTTCGCCACCGCCTCAGAGGATGTGGGGTGGACACACCTGGTGCAGCATCAGATTGAGACCGGAGATGCCCATCCCATCAAACAGCGCCCTCAACGCAAACCACTCACTCACCAGGAAGCCATAGAGCAGGTGCTGAAAGAGATGAAGGCAGTGGGAATGTAGTCATGGTGCGGAAGAAGGTTGGCAAGTGGCACTTCTGCGTCAATTACTGGTGGGTAAACGATGTGACGGAGATGGACTCCTATCCCCTTCCCGGATATTGGCTCTGGACCTGGTGGCTGGTTCCAAGTGGTTCTCCTCGTTGGACCTCCGAAGCTGCTACTGGCAGGTTGCGCGGGACCCCTCTGCATGCCCGAAGACTGTCTTCTCCACTGGACTGGGCCTGTGGCAGTTTACCGTGATGTCGGTTGGACTTTATACGCCCCTGCAATGTTCGAACGGCTCATGGAGAAGGTGCTGGCCGGAGTACCCCTCTTGGAGTGCCTGGTCAACCTGGATGACCTGCTGGTCCACGGAGGGACCTTCCATGACGCCTTGGCCTCCCTGAGGTGCTCCAGTGAGTGAGGGGAGTGGGGCTGAAACTGCACCCCGAAAAGTGCCAGCTGATGTGCCAGGAGGTCTTGCACCTTGGACACTGAGTGGGAGCAGAGGGGATACGGATGGAGGCAGACAAGATCGTCGCAGTGCATGACTGGCCTGCTCCCGTCAAGCCCCGGCAGGTCCCAGACTTCTTAGGGCTCGCATCCTACTACTGGAGGTTTGTGCAGGGCTTTGCCCCCATCACTGCCCCCCTGCACAGCCTCCTGAGGAAGGTTGAGACCTTCTCGTGGATCCCAGAGTGCCAGGAGGAGTTTGAAGCCCTGCAGAGTGCGCTGTGCCAGTCCCTGGTGCTGGTGCCCCTGGAGAGGATCAGGGCAGTCTTATCCCAGCTGGACCTGATGAAGGGATACTGGCAGATGCCCTTAACTTGCAGTTCTAGAGAGAAAACCACATTTTCAACTCCTGAAGGGCTATTCCATTTCACAACAATGCCATTTGGGCTACATGGTGCGCCCGCTGCTTACACCCATATTGTGAATATGCGGCAGTGTATATTGACGATCAAGTTATTTACAGCTCCACCTGGTGAGAGCTTTTGGCTAGGATCACGGCCGTCCTTCATTCTCTAAGGGTAGCCTGGCTGACAGCTAACTTGAGAAAATGTGCGTTTGCCAAAACAGAGACACAATATTTGGGATTTATAATGGGGAATGGCAGGGTGAAACCCGTTGTCACCAAGGTCCAGGCCTTGGTGGACGCGGCAATCCCCAAAACCAAGGCTCAGGTGAGGTCTCTACTGGGGTTAGCCGGATATTACCACCGCTTTATCCCCGAGTATGCCACAGTGGTTAATCCCTTAGTTGACCTCACCAGGAAGAGTGCTCCAAATTCAATTAAGTGGTCAGGAGAATGACAGGGGGCGTCTGATACTATTAAGCAGAGACTCTGCCCCCACTCTTATCACACCAGATTTCACCAAGAGATTCATCCTCCACACCGATGCGTCGGATATTGGTTTGGGTGCGGTTTTGTCCCAAAAAGTAGACGGAGTAGAGCACCTGATATTGTACCTCAATAAAAAGATGCTTCCCTGGGAGCTCAACTACTCGGTGGTCAAAAAGGAGTGTTTGGCCATTAAATGGGCTACTCACTCTTTACGATATTACCTGCTGGGACATTCATTCGATCTTGTCACAGACCACACTCCACTGAAGTGGTTAAGCACAAAGAAGGACAGAAATGCCTGGAATTGCAGCCCTTCATTTATCATATGATTCACCATGCAGGGAAAGACCATCAAAATGCAGATTATTTTTCCCAGGAGGAGGGAGTAATGGTAATTCAGCCGAGTGTTCCTTCGGCTCCACTCTGAGTAGTGGGATACGTGACAGAGACAGAATGATTCTTGGTGATAAATCTCACTCCCAACCTGTGTAAAGGGAACAGAGTGCCCTGGACTGGATGGCCAGACACTTAAGTCCCAGGGTTAGAAGGAAGTCGGTCATCTAGAAAGGGGGCGGAGCTATGGTACACTAAATCATCGACCCGGAAGGGAAACGACGTGGCAGCTGCGGATTGGAGGAGCGATTGCATTAGTTATCCAAGGGGTCATGATTGACAGTACAAAAGGGGATGTAGCGAAGTTATCTGTTTCTTTGTATGGTTAAAGCTGAACCGGAAGGAGACCTTGTATTGTAATCATGAGTGTTTTGTTTGTTTTAAGAACATAACAACATAAGAAAGCTTACAAACGAGAGGAGGCCATTCAGCCCACCTTGCTTGTTTGGTTGTTAGTAGCTTATTGATCCCAGAATCTCATCAAGCAGCTTCTTGAAGGATCCTAGGGTGTCGGCTTCAACAACATTACTGGGGAGTTGGTTCCAGACCCTCACAATTCTCTGTGTAAAAAAGTGCCTCCTATTTTCTGTTCTGAATGCCCCTTTATCTAATCTCCATTTGTGACCCCTGGTCCTTGTTTCTTTTTTCAGGTCAAAAAAGTCCCCTGGGTCGACATTGTCTATACCTTTTAGGATTTTCAATGCTTGAATCAGATCACCACGTAGTCTTCTTTGTTCAAGACTGAAAAGATTCAATTATTTTAGCCTGTCTGCATACGACATGCCTTTTAAACCCGGGATAATTCTGGTTGCTCTTCTTTGCACTCTTTCTAGAGCAGCAATACCTTTTTGTAACGAGGTGATGCGGCAGAGTGTATTTTTGTGCACTGTTTTATTATTATTTGTATTATTGTATGCGGCGCGGATCAAAGCGCTGCATATTTGTTATTGTTTTTGTATTTTTAAAAGCCCCGTGAGGATGCGTGACTGATCAGCTAGTGATTTATTTAGCTAGCTGACAGTCACGCATCCTTATTAAACTCGTGCAGACGGTGACCATCTCCCGAGTTAATTCATTTATTAATTGTTGCTAATCGGGAGATGGTCACTGTATATAAACCTGCAGCTCTCTACCCTCGGAGAGGGTGTATTTGGAGTGAGAGCGGAGAGAGCGAGGAGAGAGAAAACGAAGCATAAAAATAACTACTAAGCGTGCTGGTTTACACCAGCACGATACTTATTTGTTTATTTGTTTGGCCAACGTGCCTTTTTGTTTCTGTGTTGTTTGTTTAAATCTTAAGCTGGGCTGAGTTGATTGGGGACGAAGGGGGGTGATTCTGGGACGCCAGAATCACCGTCGAGCCCTCTTGAGGTGTCGTGGGCTAGTCGACGAAACAACGAGGATAGAAGGTGCCCACTTGAAGACCCCAGAGATGTACCCTAATTAGCTCAATCCAGACAGTTGTCATGCTGATGCGCTGGGGAGACCACACTGTGGTTGATCCCCGGAGCCAGCATCGCAGCCGTTGTTAGTGCTGATGCGCTAGGGAGGCAAAATAAGCTGATCCCTGGAGCCAGCATTAAACTTCAGCCATCGACACCAGACAGAAGGATATCTACATCATCATATGGAAGGAAGCGCAAATGGATGGAGACACCTATGGATCACATTAGTTTACTGTAAAGCTACGTCTTAGTTGGTGCATATCTTGGCGAGAGCCTAGTTCAAATCAGCATGAAGTTTTAACATCTACTCTCGTGTAATGGAAATCTAGGTCTTTTTCATAGATCCCGTCTTCAATTTCAGTATCTCCCATATGGTATTTATAATGCACTGCGTAGTCTTCTTTGTTCACGACTGAATAGATTCAATTATTTTAGCCTGTCTGCATACGACATGCCTTTTAAACCCGGGATAATTCTGGTTGCTCTTCTTTGCACTCTTTCTAGAGCAGCAATATCCTTTTTGTAACGAGGTGACCAGAACTGAACACAATATTCTAGGTGAGGTCTTACTAATGCATTGTAGAGTTTTAACATTACTTCCCTTGATTTAAATTCAACACTTCTCACAATATATCCAAGCATCTTGTTAGCCTTTTTTATAGCTTCCCCACATTGTCTAGATGAAGACATTTCTGAGTCAACATAAACTCCTAGGTCTTTTTCATAGTTCCCTTCTTCAATTTCACTATCTCCCATGTGATATTTATAATCTCCTTGTGCTCCGTCTTTAGGGTGAGACGTAATTGTAAGTGACTCTGCAGCTGATGCATAGTTCACACACCCTAGTCTCTGTAAGTCGCCTTGGATAAAGGCGTCTGCTAAATAAACAAATAATAATAATATAATGCACATTTTTATTGCCCGCATGCAATACTTTACACTTTTCTCTATTAAATGTCATTTGCCATGTGTCTACCCAGTTCTCAATGCTGTCTAGATCATTTTGAATTACCTTTGCTGCTGCAACAGTGTTTGCCACTCCTCCTAGTTTTGTGTCGTCTGCAAATTTAACAACTTTCCTTACTATACCAGAATCTAAGTCAATGTACATTAGGAAGAGCAGAGGACCTAATACTGATCCCTGTGGTACTCCACTGGTTACTTCGCTCCATTTTGAGGTTTCTCCTCTAATCATTTCTTTCTGTTTTCTACATGTTAACCACTCCCTAATCCATGTGCATGCATTTCCTTGAATCCCTACTGCGTTCAGTTTGAGAATTTTATGCATCTTTTATGCAGGCTTTGTAAAAAGCTTTCTGGAAATATAAATAAACCATGTCGTATGCTTTGCAATTATCCATTGTTGATGTTGCATCCTCAAAAAAATCAAGCAGGTTAGTTAGACATGATCTCCCTTTCCTAAAACCATGCTGACTGTCTCCCAGGATATTGTTCCCATATAGGTAATTTTCCATTTTGGATCTTATTATAGTTTCCATAAGTTTACATATAATAGAAGTCAGGCTTATTGGTCTGTAGTTACCTGGTTTGGTTTTGTCTCCCTTTTTGTGGATCGGTATTATGTTTGCAATTTTCCAGTCTGTCGATACAACCCCTGTGTCAAGAGACTGTTGCATGATCTTGGTTAGCGGTTTGTAAATAACTTCTTTCATTTCTTTGAGTACTATTGGGAGTATCTCATCCGGCCCAGGGGATTTGTTTATTTTAAGAGCTCCTAGTCCCTTTAACACTTCTGCCTCTGTTATGCTAAATTTATTTAAAACTGGATAGGAACAGGTCGACATGTGGGGCATGTTGTCCGTGTCCTCCTTTGTAAAAACCTGTGAAAAGTAATAATTTAATATATTTACTATGCTTATCATTGAATATATTTGCAGTGCTTATCTCCCTTGATCAGGAGAAGGCCTTTGACAGAGACGATCAAAATTACTTATGGAAAGTATTTGAAGCTTTCGGATTTGGCCCAGGTTTTATTGCCCAAATACAGCTCCTGTACTGTGCCATTTTCAGTGCACCTTTCCCAGTCCTCAGCAGTATTAAACAGGGCTGTCCTCTTTCTGGGATGCTCTGTTCCCTTTCTATTGAGCCCTTAATCAACAGACTCAGACAAGTGCTCGCTGGAATATCCATTCCTGGAAGTCTGTCACAACCTATAAAAAAATCTGCTTATGCAGATGATACATCTGTTCTTATAACAAACCAGCAGGATGTTAGCAGTATTTGTGAAAGTCAGAAAATGTTTGAAAAAATCTCCTCTGCAAAAATAAGCTGGCAAAAAAGTGAGGCTTTACTTATAGGAGACTGGAAAGATGCTGGACCCCCAGTCTTGCCAAGTGAATTACTGTGGAAGGGATGAGGTCAAATACCTGGGAGTCTTTCTGGGGAGTGAGAGAGCCACACAGAACAACTGGGAGGGGGTACTGGAGAAGGTGAGAGGGTGTCTTCAGAAGTAGCGATGGATTTTACCAAAGCTGTTCTTCAGGGGAAGAGTCCTCGTTGTCAACAGCCTAGCAGCCTCCTCACTTTGGCACAAACTTATATGTGTTGAACCGCAACAGACCTTTCTGAAAGAAATCCAGAAGGAATTCCTGACTTTCTTCTGGGACAGACTGCACTGGCTGAGGCAGTGTTCTCTACCTGCCTTTAGCTTGTCCTAAGCTTTGGGGATACGCTCAGAGAGAGAGTTGTTGGGAGGTTACTCTCTCAGCTCCACAAAGTCATGCCTAGTGAACAGAAAGAAATATTGCAAAGAGCTTTTACTGAGAGCATCCAAACCCCTCCAGAAACTCCTTTCCTTTTCCTGTCAATCTCCACAAACATCAGTCAGGACGAAGAGCAGCATGGACTGTTACTAAAAGTAAATCACTTGACAGATCTCTCCCTGTCAAGTACAAATGATGACAGTTTACATTATTATTTATTTTTTTGCAGACGCCCTTATCCAGTGCGACTTACAGTCGTAAACAAAAATACATTTCAAGAATCACAGTACAAGTAATAATACAATTAAGAGGAAGATAAATACAATGACTTTGGTTCTAGCAAGTTACAAGTATGACAAAATACGATTCAATAACGGAGCAGATAACAGAGTCAGTGATTACAGTACTCTAAAGTACAGGATTTAATGCAGTAAAATAGGGGGCAGATAAGAGCAAGTAAAGCGCATTTAAGGAAGAGTAATAAGTGTCCAGGGGGAAAAAAGAAGAGTTCTACAGGTGCTGTCTGAAGAGGTGAGTCTTGAGGAGGCGCCGGAAGGTGGTCAGGGACTGGGCAGTCCTGACATCTGTAGGAAGGTCATTCCACCACTGCGGGGCGAGGGTGGAGAAGGAGCGGGCTCTGGAGGCAGGGGAGCGTAAAGGAGGTACAGCCAGTCTTCTAGTGCAGGAGGAGCGGAGAGGTCGAGTAGGGGTGTAGGGAGAGATGAGGGTCTGGAGGTAGCTGGGTGAGGACTGGTCAAGGCGTCTGTAGGCTAGTACAAGAGTCTTGAACTGGATGTGAGCGGTGATCGGGAGCCAGTGGAGTGAGCGGAGCAGTGGAGTTGCGTGGGAGAAGTGAGGCAGAGAGAACACCAGGTGAGCAGCGGAGTTCTGGATGAGCTGGAGCGGACGGGTGGCGGACGCACGGGGGGCCAGCCAGGAGGGAGTTGCAGTAGTCTAGGCAGGAGAATACCAGGGCCTGGACCAGGAGCTGGGTGGCGTAGTTGGTGAGGAAGGGTCGGATTCTTCATATGTTGATCAGGAAGAATCGGCAAGTGCGTGCCAGAGTGGAGATGTGCTGGGAATAAGAGAGGCAGGGGTCCAGGGTGACTCTGAGGTTCTTAGCTGAGGAGGAGGGAGAGAGTGTGGTAGATTCAAGAGGAACGGAGATAAAGAGATCAGAGGAGGGGGAGGAGGAGGAGGGAAATAAAAGGAGGTCAGATTTAGAGGTTGAGTTTGAGGTGATGCGAGTGCATCCAGGAGGAGATAGCAGACAGAAAGGTAGAGATACAGGAGGGGATGATGGAGTCAGAGGTGGGGAAGGAGAGGAAAATCTGAGCATCATCAGCATAGAAATGATATGAGAAACCATAGGATGCGATGAGGGGGCCCAGGGAGCAGGTGTAGAGAGAGAACAGGAGTAGAATAGAGTGATCGACAGTGTCAAAGGCAGCAGAGAGGTCGAGGAGAATTAGGACAGAGGAGAGAGAGGCAGCTCGGGCAGAGTTTAGTGAGTTGGTGACAGACAGGAGGGCGGTTTCAGTGGAGTGAGCAGAGTGGAAGGCAGATTGGAGAAGGTCGAGCAGAGAGTGGTTGGACAGGAAAGCAGAGAGCTGGCGGTGTACAGCCCGCTTGAGGGTTTTGGAGAGGAAGGGTAGGAGGGAGACAGGACAGTAACTCTGGAGGGAGGTGGGGTCAAGGGTAGGTTTTTTGAGGAGGGGAGTGATAGAGGCTTGTTTGAAGGCAGAGGGAAAGAGACCAGAAAGGAGAGAGGTGTTCTGAAGGGAGGAGATGAAGGGAAGTAGAGCAGGAGCAGCAGCTTGAAAGAGGTGAGTGGGGAGGGGGTCCAGGGCACATGTGGTGGGTTTGTGACCATGGAGCAGGGAGGAGAGGTCAGAGTCTGAGAGGGGAGAGAAGGTGGAGAAGGAGGGTGAGTTAGTAGGGGATGCAGTGGGTGTAGGGGTTGGAGCAGGAGGGTGTGCGGGGGAGGGAGAGGTGTTAAAGAGTTTGCGGATATCTGAGATTTTAGAAGAGAAGAAAGAGGCAAAGTCATCAGAGGAGATAGAGGAGGGAGGAGGAGGGGGGAGGGTTTAGGAGGGAGGAGAAGGTAGAGAATAGTTTACGTGGATTGTTAGTGGAGGCTTGGATTACAGATTGGAAATAAGTACATTTAGCAGAGGAGAGAGTAGAGGAGAAGGAGGAGAGGAGAGTGCGGTAGAGGTCTAGGGCAGCAGGGAGTTTGGTTCTCTTCCATTTCTTTTCAGCAGATCGCAGTGTGATTCTTGCTGAGTGGAGCGCAGAGGAGAGCCAGGGTTGGGGAGGGGAGGGGGGAGCAGGTCGGGAGGTGAGGGGACAGAGGGAGTCGAGGGAGGAGGTGAGGGAGGAGAAGAGGGTGGAGGTAGCAGAGTCTACAGAGTTGTGAGAAGGAGTCGATAGGAGGGAGGTGAGAGAGAGCAGTGGAGGCAAGGACAGAGGGGGAGAGAGCAGAAAAAGAGATGAAATAGTGGTCAGAGAGGTCCAGGGGGGTGAAAGAGAGGGTGGAGGGGCAGCAGGCCCTGGAGAAGGTGAGGTCCAGGTGATGGCCAGCTTTGTGGGTAGGGGGGGATGGAGAGAGACAGAAGTCGAAGGAGTGAAGGAGAGGGAGGTATCCGGCAGAGTGGCTGGGGTAGGAGAGATGGATATTGAAGTCACCTAACAGGACAGTTGGGGATGATAGAGAGGGGAGGGAGGAGAGTAGATAGTCAAGTTCATCGAGAAAGTGAGCGAGAGGTCCAGGGGGGCGGTATAGTACAATTAGAAGGAGTTGACAGGGAGAGGTTAGTTGGACAGCATGAAATTCAAAGGTATTAACAGAGAGTGAGGAGAGGTCGGAGGTGACAGAAAAGAGTAAGGAGGGAGAGAGGAGAAAACCAGTTTATATGAAATTTGTACAAAAGTAGAAAACAAAGCCCAGTTGCAGGGGTTTCCAGACACACACTGGAGGGGCGGCTGTGGGTAGAGGAGCAAGCAAAACCAGCCTGGAAATCCCTCTACAAGCTCCTACTGCCCAAGAGATCGGGAGAGCTGCAGCGGAGGCTGCTGCATACAATCCTTGCTGTTAACCCCTACCTCTGTATCATTGACCCTGCAATAAATGATCAATGTCCTTTCTGTGCTGCTAGAGAAACTGTTTTCCATTGTTATAATGTGTGTAATACACTAATCCGTCTTTTTAGACTGATGAAAGGTATTTTTAATCAGTTGGGATTTTTCTGAAAGTGTTTTTATTTTTGGTGTACAGTACAAAAGAAAAAAGAAATATCTGTGCAGGTTGGCTAATTTCTTGTTAGGACAAGCTACAATTTTAAAAAAACAGGAAAGCTCAAGTAACTGGAGTGGGAGAATAAAATATTATTATTGTTTTTAGAATGCTGGTCATGAACAGGATTAAATTAGATTTTAATTTTTACAAAATGATGAGGATTAAGATTTCCTTTACATGAGAGTAGATGTTAAAACTTCATGCTGATTTGAACTTGGCTCTCGCCAAGATAAGCACCAACTAAGACGTAGCTTCACAGTAAAATAAAAACACAACGGCTGCGATGCTGGCTCAAGGGATAAACCATAGTGTGGTCTCCCCAGCGCATCAGCATGACAACCGTCTGGATTGAGCTAAGTAGGGTACATCTCTGAGGTCTGCAAGTGGGCACCTTCCATCCTCGGTGTTTCGTCGACTAGCCCACGACACCTCAAGAGGGCTCGACGGTGATTCTGGCGTCCCAGCATCACCCCCCTCCGTCCCCCACTCAACTCGGCCCAGCTTACTTACCTGTACATCAGCCTTTCTTTCTTTCTTTCTATTGTGCTTGAGATCCCCAGCCAGAATCTTTCCGTCTCAACCACAGCCAGTTGCTGCTCCTCTCTGCTGCTTCAGATAAGTTCTTCACTGTGCGACGCAACTCTTGGCCATTGAATCCGACATCTCAGAGAAACCGGGTTATAGAGTGCGCCACAAATCCTCGACAACCCACTTCCTCTGGGTAAACCCAGAATCTCCATCCTCGCTGTTCCGCTTCAGTGGCTAGTTGAGCATACCGCAGTTTCTTCCTCTCATACGCCTCATCTACAGCATCCTCCCATGGCACTGTTAACTCTACCAGGTGAACAAGGCGTGCTGATCCAGACCACAAGACAATATCTGGTCGAAGGTTAGTGGTGGCAATCTCAGGTGGAAAAATAAGCCGTTGACCAACATCTGCCAGCATTTTCCTGTCTCTAGCAGCTTCCAGTTGTCCTGGGCGAGGATTGGTTTTAACACCTTTCCTTGGTGGTTGTTCTCCTGGGCGGAGGAATGTTGTCTTTTGTGTGTAATGTTTTGATGGAACAGGTGGCAACTTATTGGTCATGTTACGCTTGTCTTCCAATGCTAAGGCCAAACATCGCAACACCTGGTCATGGCGCCAAGTAAACCGTCCTTGGCTAAGAGCCACCTTACATCCTGTCAAAATGTGCCTTAATGTTGCAGGTGATGAACACAAAGGACATGAGGGATCCTCTCCTACCCAGAGGTTTAGGTTCTGTGGTGATGGGAGAACATCATATGTTGACCTTATAAGGAAACTGATCCTGCTCTGTTCCATTGACCATAGGTATTGCCAGCCAATCTTGTGTTGTTCCACACTCTCCCATCTCATCCATTCTCCCTGCTTGGCCTGGGAAATGGCCTTCATACACCTCATCCTCTTCTCCTGCTTTTGCACCTCGTTGACTACCAGCTTCCTCCGTTGAGCTGGGGCTGCCTTGTGCCATGTAGGAGGAGCTGAACTGAGACCAAGACCTCCTCTTCCATGCTGAACTTGCCCCATGATATCACCAATTCGAAGGGCAGCCTTTGCATCCTCCACAGCTTTCTTTGCCGCCCACTTTCTTCCAGTTTTCAACACAGGTGCTGCCTCCCTTACGCATTTGTCGCGTGACTCTACTAATGTCATTTCCAATCGGACCTTGGCACACTTAAACTCCTCGGTTAGAGTGGAGACAGGTAGCTGCAGTATTCCTTTACCATAAAGTCCCACTCTGCTGAGGCAGCGTGGAACTCCCAACCATTTCCTGATGTGTGAACTGATTAAAGCTTCCAGTTTCTCTACTGTTGTCAAAGAAACCTCGTACACAGTCAGTGGCCACAGCAACCTTGGCAGTAGACCAAATTGAAAGCACCAGAGTTTTAGTTTGCCTGGTAAAGCGCTGCTGTCTATGCTCTTCAACCCTTCCACAGCTTGTTGTCTAACTTCTCAGACACTGTTGGTATTGCCTCACCATTAATGAAGAACGTTTTATCTACTACTTTACCTTTAATTATAGAGATGCTCCTTGATTTGGTGGGCTTGAATTGCATTCGTGCCCATTCAATGTTATTGGTTAATTTGCCCAATAACCGATTAGTGCAGGCTACTGTTGTAGTCATGGTTGTCATGTCATCCATGTATGCTCGAGTTGGTGGTAGTCACATTCCAGAAGCCAAGCGCTCTCCTCCCACTACCCATTTTGATGCCCTAATGATTACTTCTATTGCCATGGTAAAAGCCAGTGGAGAAATGGTGCATCCTGCCATTATTCCAACTTCTAGGCATTGCCATGTAGTGCTAAATTCTGAAGTTGAAAAACTAAATTGCAAATCTCCAAATCTCCATGCAGTTTTCTCTCAAGCTCTTGGCCATTTAACTCCAGGCTTGTGCCCGTTGAGGTTCTTTTCTCTCTTACACTGGTTTGTCTGACCGGGTTCACAAGGATCATTAGGTTCATCACTAACTATGTCCATGCAAGTCCTCCTCACATCTATGACAGGGGTGCTGATATCCAGCGAACTGTGGTTTGCTTCCTGTCGCTGGATTTCATTCGACTGACTTGACTGACTTCGTAAGAAGTACTGATCAATGCGAGGCCCTTGTCCCTTCTCCCTCAAGCATTTCATTCTCCCTTGATGAATCTTCAAACCCCTGACCGTTGTCGCCTTGCTCCAGCCGCAGACAGCAAAGACCTGGAGTTCCATGTCTTTGCTAACTGCAGATCTTGAACTAGTCTTTTGTGAAGTACTCTCCATACTCATATCCGTTTCCGTTCCTAAGTCCTTAACCGTGTTGTCCAACGTTGAGTCATCTTCCCCCGCCTCGTAGACTCTAGGGGTATTTTTCTCTTTAATTTCTTAGAAGCCTTGGGCGGGTGTCTCCAGCATCCTGTAAACACAGAGCTGGATACTGCCGACAAGGGTAGCTAACCCTTGCCAGCCCCAATGTGGTCTCTTTCCTCCAGTCAGGGGTATTATGTGACACTAAAGAAGAACTGATCAATATTTATTTATAGTTCTTGCTATACTAGTTTTTTTTTTTTTAAGAATAATGCTATTTAAGAAAAATGTTATATTGTAATGTTTGTTTTTTCTTTCTTAAATGTTATTTTAAAGATTTAATAAAGTTTTTAAAAGTATCTATCTATCTATCTATCTATCTATCTATCTATCTATCTATCTATCTATCTATCTGTATGTCTGACTAGGATAAAGACATTTTAAAAGATATTTTGAAGGTAAAGCTATGACTGTGTGGTGTGAAGGGTGAGGCATACAGTCAGGGCAGTGCAGATTCAAGTTCTGACTGCAAAGTTGTTAGTCTTGTCTGGTGATCCAGAGGGGGCTTTGCTCCCAAAGGGTTCAAATCGACAGACACAGAGGCCCTGCTGTCACTCAGTGAGCTGTAGCAGGATTGTTACCTCGCTGGCATCTGCTGTGGAGCTCCTGGGTGTAAAGGGTGATTGGCTTGGTGGTGGGATTGGACGACACCCTCTGACCTGCAGTTCTGAGCTCTTCTGGGGTCACATAATGTGTTGCTTTAATAACTCCAGCACCAGGTTTTTTGTTCAGTGTCCTGGTCTTGGGCAAGAATCTCAGGTGTCCTTCAGTTCCTGGACTTCACTTACTTTGTGCTGATTGATGCAGACCTGCTGTGTCAAGAGGGACGTCACTACTGATGTGTGTGTGTGTGTCTGTGTGTCTGTGTGTGTGCATGTTTGTGTGCCTGTGTGCGTGTGTGTTTGCGTGTTTGTCTATCTGTGTGTAGGTGCATGTTTGTGTGTGTGCGTGTCTGTGCGTGTGTTTGTCTGTCTGTGTGTACATGTATGTTTATGTGTTTTCTGACCAGTAAACCATCACTCTTTTCAGCAAAACAAGCCAGTATTCTGTCTGACCTGCCTTTAATACCATCCACCCTAATAATTGATTAATTGAATTTGGACCCTCTTCTCACTGAAAGCATGGAATTTTCAATTAACCAATTACCCAATTAAACTGAGTACATTTTCTTAACCTGTGATTTGCCTGTTTTGTCAGCTCCCTTCAGCCCTTCCTCAGGTTCTTAACAGCATGCAGGCTTTGTTCATGGTGCCTTTTGTTTAACCTGCAATTATCACTGCCTGCCCTACTGTTACACTGAGGTTAACTGATAAGACATTTTTTAATCTCAAGATTCATGTTTTAATCATTTGATAGCCCTACTGTAACTTGAGCGCATTGGTTAGCATTAATTAAAGCATATTGGATGTATGGTAAAGCATTGGCAAGCATGGTCAATCAGACTTCACAGAGGTAAAGCATGGCTCACAAATGTAGTGCAGTCGAGGGTAAATGCGTGCAAACTGAGTTTATCACTTCTAATATGAGGAAGATGGAGTTTACCCACTTCTAATATGAGGAAGATGGAGTTTACCCACTTCTAATATGGGGAATGTGGAGTTCACCCACTTCTTGTTTCAGGAATAAAGCTTTTACTTACTTCCACTCTACTTGACAAGCAAATGCTGGCTTTATCAAGGGTTAAAGCTCAGACGTGTTCCAATTTATTATATAAAGCGACTCGGATACATTTAAAAATGGGCAGAATCTCTTCTGATTAACCTTTAACTCACAATTCTGACATGCGCATATTCTACTAATGGCATTTCTGCACACCCTTAGTGCCTGCCATTAACACCATAATGGTTAGGTTAGCCACTTGTGTCTTTTACCACTGGCTAACAACATTGTAACCACAGCATTGCTTTACAGTGCAGATTGAGTGTGTAGGAACCTGTCCTACACACTGCTGTACTGTGGCTAATGAATTCCTGCCATTCTTGGATGGGACCCAGGTCATGCTTTAGTGCGTGTCTTTATTACTGCTGATTCATCGGAATATTCAATACATGAAATGATTACGCAAAAGCACAGTAAATCAATGTTTTGGTCCTGCAGGATAAAAACTGAAAATATGATAAACAGCTAAACAAAAGTCTTGATTAAATTTACTTACAATAGTTAGGGAAAATAACATCCTTTAACCTTTAAAATATGTTGTCACATGGTTTGAATAGACAGGGCACATCTATTCAATGCTAGCAGGTAGAGTTCTCCAGCTCAAAGGTAAAGACAGATATAAAGAAAAATTAATCCTGGGCATCAGGAACCAAAACCACTCAATGATTGCAAAGATCATATAAAGGAGAGTGGAGATGTGGAAGAAATAATAAAATGACCTTTGAAGATAATTGCTCTTTAAATATTTAATTTCGACATATACAGTATAAACCAAAATATAGCTATATTTTTACATATTATGATAAAAGGTTTTAAAGGGCACTGTGTTCAGTGAGCTCCATGAACACTGAGAGACAACGTTATAAGCACAGCCCCCTATGGGTCACAGCAGTGGAGCACAGCATGTGGAAACTCTACCTTCCACGTTTCAGTGCTCTGTGACAAGCTTGTGGTAGTAACAAGATGCAGCAGGAAAATGTATAGAAATTAAACTAGAAAAAAAAATGCTGTCCCCTGTTCAACAAATGATGTCTCTTAAACAAACCAAGTGAATAAACATGGCCTGTGGCAGTCCGTTGTGACCTGATGGAGTGGGACCTGCTGGCTGATAATCTTTGTGTCACTCAGTGAATGGATGAGCATTCCCTGAATCACTGCTCCAGACACAGCTCTTAAAATTGCCTCTCTGAGAGACGCTTGCTTACACTGTTCACAGACAAGCAGGTTTCCTGACATCCCTTCAGAAGTGGGCTGCATGGTTTGCTTTATTCAGAACCAGGTGAGAACAAACAGCATCATGAATCTGCAAAATATTTCAGAAATGATTGAAAACCTGTAACATAGAGATCAGATTACTGTTTCAACTTGCAGACCCCTTCGGTAATGCCTTATAGTCATACAAACTCAATGCTATGTTTACAGGTGGTGAGTATATTTAAAGGAAAAATACTGAAATCCTTCTGAAGTTTATTTGCCTGGTCTGTCTATACCCTGCTTGCCCATTCCTGCTGTCATAGGGAGGAGTTAAAATTATAAAATGATTATTTGATTGGTTGATTTAATTATGTTCCTTCACAGCTCTTTACATAAGGTTTTGGGAGTGTGAGAATAATAATGAAACTCCAAAAGGAACGTTAGCATTGAGGATTCTTCTCTAATATTAAAATCTCATCTAGAATAGGCTAAGTGTTCAAAGGATTTTAAGTTCAAAAAGTCTCTCAAAAACGTACCGATTCTCATAACTGTTCCAGCCATATCTCAAATCCCAATCAAAATGCTGTGTCTCTCAGTATATCAATACTGCTTGATCTGTGGTGGTTGGTCTTCACATGGTGAATGTTCTTTCTGCACAGGAGATGAATGTCCCAGTGACTGTATCATCACTAACCTCCTGACTCTGCACTTCACTAACTCACACACATGCCAATTGGCTGGCCTGTGCTTTATTTGATTTTCAACTTGACCAGCGGAGCATGGGTCAGCCTTTTACTTAATTAGAACCAGAACACCATTAAAGGGTTAAACACCCAGCTACTTAGTTTCTGCCTTCAAAGGTTACAAATCTCACTGATATGCAGGCAATGTCATTTACTTCATTCACTTCTATCTTTTCTTTATATATATATATATATATATATATATATATATATATATATATATATATATATATATATATATATATATACAGTACTGTGCAAAAGTTTTAGGCAGGTGTGAAAAAATGCTGTAAAGTAAGAATGCTTTCAAAAATAGACATGTTAATAGATTATATTTATCAATTAACTAAATGCAAAGTGAGTGAACAGAAGAAAAATCTAAATCAAATCCATATTTGGTGTGACAACCCTTTGCCTTCAAAACAGCATCAATTCTTCTAGGTACACTTGCACAAAGTCAGGGATTTTGTAGGCATATAGTCAGGTGTATGATTAAACAATTATACCAAACAGGTGCTAATGATCATCAATTCAATACGTAGGTTGAAACACAATCATTAACTGAAACAGAAACAGCTGTGTAGGAGGAATAAAACTGGGTGAGGAACAGCCAAACTCAGCTAACAAGGTGAGGTTGCTGAAGACAGTTTACTGTCAAAAGTCATACACCATGGCAAGACTGAGCACAGCAACAAGACACAAGGTAGTTATACTGCATCAGCAAGGTCTCTCCCAGGCAGAAATTTCAAGGCAGACAGGGGTTTCCAGATGTGCTGTCCAAGCTCTTTTGAAGAAGCACAAAGAAACGGGCAACGTTGAGGACCGAGACGCAGTGGTCGGCCAAGGAAACTTACTGCAGCAGATGAAAGACACATCATGCTTACTTCCTTCGCAATCGAAGATGACCAGCAGTGCCATCACCTCAGAACTGGCAGAAAACAGTGGGACCCTGGTACACCCATCTACTGTCTGGAGAAGTCTGGTCAGAAGTGGCCTTCATGGAAGACTTGCGGCCAAAAGCCATACCTCCGACGTGGAAACAAGGCCAAGCGACTCAACTATGCACGAAAACACAGGAACTGGGGTGCAGAAAAATGGCAGCAGGTGCTCTGGACTGATGAGTCAAAATTTGAAATATTTGGCTGTAGCAGAAGGCAGTTTGTTCGCCGAAGGGCTGGAGAGCATACACGAATGAGTGTCTGCAGGCAACAGTGAAGCATGGTGGAGGTTCCTTGCAAGTTTGGGGCTGCATTTCTGCAAATGGAGTTGGGGATTTGGTCAGAATTAATGGTCTCCTCAATGCTGAGAAGTACAGGCAGATACTTATCCATCATGCAATACCATCAGGGAGGCATCTGATTGGCGCCAAATTTGTTCTGCAGCATGACAACGACCCCAAACATACAGCGAAAGTCATTAAGAACTATCTTCAGCGTAAAGAAGAACAAGGAGTCCTGGAAGTGATGGTATGGCCCCCACAGAGCCCTGATCTCAACATCATCGAGTCTGTCTGGGATTACATGAAGAGAGAGAAGCAACTGAGGCTGCCTAAATCCACAGAAGAACTGTGGTTAGTTCTCCAAGATGTTTGGGCCAACCTACCTGCCGAGTTCCTTCAAAAACTGTGTGCAAGTGTACCTAGAAGAATTGATGCTTGATGCTGTTTTGAAGGCAAAGGGTGGTCACACCAAATATGGATTTGATTTAGATTTTTCTTCTGTTCACTCACTTTGCATTTAGTTAATTGATAAATATAATCTATTAACATGTCTATTTTTGAAAGCATTCTTACTTTACAGCATTTTTTCACACCTGCCTAAAACTTTTGCACAGTACTATATATATATATATATATATATATATATATATATATATATATATATATATATATGTCCCAGTCTGTTGAATTTCAGTGGACCGAATGAAATTGATATCCACATACATTCCAAATTGAATCATAAAAAACAAGCAAGAAGAATCTGGAGGAGTGAAAGAATCTGGATCAGATCATTCTGACTCTGTGCTAATAAAGACAGACTATAGCGTTTTTAATCTTGGTTACTCCTATAAGGGCAGGATGGAAGAAGAAGGCACGTTTAACTTCCAAAATCACACCTCAACAAAAATCAATGTGCCTGTCAATGAGTCAATACAAAGTCACTGCTTCTACTCTGATGAACTGGGAAAGCAAGTATCCTGAAATGGCTGCCAAGGCTCAATGATTTCCAGTCATATTAGATGCAGCCACCAGAGAGTGGACAGGCAAGGTCATAGTGCAGAGGCCATTGTCACCACAGCCCCACACAACTCAGCTGCACTGAGAGCGTGTGTCAGAGAGCAGCCGGGGGTGCAATGGCAGGGGGGTTGTTAAGGTCATTCAGGTCAGGTCAGTGACCATTCTACAGCCTGCTTTATTAGAAGGAAAGAATGAATGCTTTGTTGAGAGTCCAGTTTGTGTTGATGTTCTCATACCCCTTGTGAAGTCATGCAGATCCTTCTGCTTTCCCATCGTTGATGCTTTAAAGTTGCACATAACTCTCATGTGACTTATATAGGTTCAGTGCACTCTCATGACAATGTTCTCAGAGATTCAAGAGCACTGTGCCACCCACCCTTCAGAGATTCAGAAGAGCACTGTGACCCCCTCAGAGATTCAGAGATACACTTGCTGTGCCCCCCCCCCTCCTCAGATTCAGAGATGCACTTGCTGTGTGTCCCCCCTCAGATTCAGAGATGCATTTGCTGTTTGCTGCCCTGCAGAAATTTGGTCTGCATCTCATTTGAAGAGCTGCTCTTTATGATTTATGGCCTCATACTGCATGGCTTGGAGAGGGATATTAGGCAGTCATGGTCTGTCACGGGCAATAGGAGGAGAGGAGATGCAGAGAATCCATCTTCCACCAGCTCCTGTGCACTGACTCATTCCAGCCAGCGCCTTCCTCTCAGCTCTCATTTCTTTTGCTCTCTGTTGTGGTGCCTGTGTTAGTTGTGCTTTTAAACCTGCTCAATTTTCCTCCATAAATTTTTCTGTTCTGTTCTGCTTAACCTCGATAGTCTTTTTGCTGCCTGATTAGATAACCCATAGGAGAAGTGGCAAACACTGTTGCAGCAGCAAAGGTCATTCAAAATGATCTAGACTGCATTCAGAACTGGGCAGACACATGGCAAATTACATTTAATAGAGAAAAGTGTAAAGTACTGCACGCAGGCAATAAAAATGTGCATTATACATATCATATGGGAGATAATGAAATTGAAGAAGGAATCTATGAAAAAGACCTAGGAGTTTATGTTGACTCAGAAATGTCTTCATCTAGACAATGTGGGAAGCTATAAAAAAGGCCAACAAGATGCTCGGATATATTGTGAGAAGTGTTGAATTTAAATCAAGGGAAGTAATGTTAAAACTTTACAATGCATTAGTAAGACCTCACCTAGAATATTGTGTTCAGTTCTGGTCACCTCTTTACAAAAAGGATATTGCTGCTCTAGAAAGAGTGCAAAGAAGAGCAACCAGAATTATCCCGTTTTAAAAGGCATGTCGTATGCAGACAGGCTAAAAGAATTGAAGAAAGAAGACTACGCGGTGATCTGATTCAAGCATTCAAAATCCTAAAAGGTATAGACAATGTCAACCCAGGGACTTTTTGACCTGAAAAAGTAACACGGACCAGGGGTCACAAATGGAGATTAGATAAAGGGGCATTCAGAACAGAAAATAGGAGGCACTTTTTACACAGAGAATTGTGAGGGTCTGGAACCAACTCCCCAGTAATGTTGTTGAAGCTGACACCCTGGGATCCTTCAAGAAGCTGCTTGATGAGATTCTGGGATCAATAAGCTACTAGCAACCAAACAAGCAAGATGAGCTGAATGGCCTCCTCTCGTTTGTAAACTTTCTTACGTTCTTATGTTCTTAAGATAAAACAGGACATATTTTTTAAAGCATTACCATTAGAAATCAATGAACAGATTCATGTAACACTCCTTTATACTTCCTTGTGTAATCCAATACCCCCACTCCTCTTATAACACGCATCTTGTAACACATGCTACTCTGGCAAACAATAATAGTAGGAATATTTACTATATTACCAATTGTTATATTCTGAAAATTATGTTTTTACATGTATAATAGGTTAACATATCTTGTACAGTTAGAGACACCATATTTTGTGCATGGCGTTTGTTATTGTATCATCAAGAGCTATCATACAGCTTCGCTTCACTTTCTCTCATCCCCAGACTGGATGATATACAACAAGAGACACCCTACACACCATGTATTAATATGTTATCAACTTGAGAGTGCTCAGTAGACCTTGCATTTCAGTATATCACTTACTTGTATTGGATTGGCTCTGGTTTTATATATTAATATGTGTGTTTTTTTCTTTTCAAAGTTAATGAAACACTGGAGTAAATGCACTTTGAAAAATGCAACCCAGTATCTCTGCAATAGACAAGCACTATCAATTGCTCATTGTCAATATGTCCAGGCACTTTCAATCCACCCTGATTTGAATGGCAGAGGAGCATTGCAGGGGTGTCATTTGGGAGGGGGGCCAAGCTCACCAGGAGAAACCCCAAATAGCAGTTTCTGTGAGAAGTTAAAAGTATATATATATATATATATACAGTACTGTGCAAAAGTTTTAGGCAGGTGTGAAAAAATGCTGTAAAGTAAGAATGCTTTCAAAAATAGACATGTTAATAGATTATATTTATCAATTAACTAAATGCAAAGTGAGTGAACAGAAGAAAAATCTAAATCAAATCCATATTTGGTGTGACAACCCTTTGCCTTCAAAACAGCATCAATTCTTCTAGGTACACTTGCACAAAGTCAGGGATTTTGTAGGCATATAGTCAGGTGTATGATTAAACAATTATACCAAACAGGTGCTAATGATCATCAATTCAATACGTAGGTTGAAACACAATCATTAACTGAAACAGAAACAGCTGTGTAGGAGGAATAAAACTGGGTGAGGAACAGCCAAACTCAGCTAACAAGGTGAGGTTGCTGAAGACAGTTTACTGTCAAAAGTCATACACCATGGCAAGACTGAGCACAGCAACAAGACACAAGGTAGTTATACTGCATCAGCAAGGTCTCTCCCAGGCAGAAATTTCAAGGCAGACAGGGGTTTCCAGATGTGCTGTCCAAGCTCTTTGAAGAAGCACAAAGAAACGGGCAACGCTGAGGACCGTGACGCAGTGGTCGGCCAAGGAAACTTACTGCAGCAGATGAAAGACACATCATGCTTACTTCCCTTCGCAATCGAAGATGACCAGCAGTGCCATCACCTCAGAACTGGCAGAAAACAGTGGGACCCTGGTACACCCATCTACTGTCTGGAGAAGTCTGGTCAGAAGTGGCCTTCATGGAAGACTTGCGGCCAAAAGCCATACCTCCGACGTGGAAACAAGGCCAAGCGACTCAACTATGCACGAAAACACAGGAACTGGGGTGCAGAAAAATGGCAGCAGGTGCTCTGGACTGATGAGTCAAAATTTGAAATATTTGGCTGTAGCAGAAGGCAGTTTGTTCGCCGAAGGGCTGGAGAGCATACACGAATGAGTGTCTGCAGGCAACAGTGAAGCATGGTGGAGGTTCCTTGCAAGTTTGGGGCTGCATTTCTGCAAATGGAGTTGGGGATTTGGTCAGAATTAATGGTCTCCTCAATGCTGAGAAGTACAGGCAGATACTTATCCATCATGCAATACCATCAGGGAGGCATCTGATTGGCGCCAAATTTGTTCTGCAGCATGACAACGACCCCAAACATACAGCGAAAGTCATTAAGAACTATCTTCAGCGTAAAGAAGAACAAGGAGTCCTGGAAGTGATGGTATGGCCCCACAGAGCCCTGATCTCAACATCATCGAGTCTGTCTGGGATTACATGAAGAGAGAGAAGCAACTGAGGCTGCCTAAATCCACAGAAGAACTGTGGTTAGTTCTCCAAGATGTTTGGGCCAACCTACCTGCCGAGTTCCTTCAAAAACTGTGTGCAAGTGTACCTAGAAGAATTGATGCTTGATGCTGTTTTGAAGGCAAAGGGTGGTCACACCAAATATGGATTTGATTTAGATTTTTCTTCTGTTCACTCACTTTGCATTTAGTTAATTGATAAATATAATCTATTAACATGTCTATTTTTGAAAGCATTCTTACTTTACAGCATTTTTTCACACCTGCCTAAAACTTTTGCACAGTACTATATATATATATATATATATATATATATATATATATATATATATATATATATATATGTCCCAGTCTGTTGAATTTCAGTGGACCGAATGAAATTGATATCCACATACATTCCAAATTGAATCATAAAAACAAGCAAGAAGAATCTGGAGGAGTGAAAGAATCTGGATCAGATCATTCTGACTCTGTGCTAATAAAGACAGACTATAGCGCTTTTAATCTTGGTTACTCCTATAAGGGCAGGATGGAAGAAGAAGGCACGCTTAACTTCCAAAATCACACCTCAACAAAAATCAATGTGCCTGTCAATGAGTCAATACAAAGTCACTGCTTCTACTCTGATGAACTGGGAAAGCAAGTATCCTGAAATGGCTGCCAAGGCTCAATGATTTCCAGTCATATTAGATGCAGCCACCAGAGAGTGGACAGGCAAGGTCATAGTGCAGAGGCCATTGTCACCACAGCCCCACACAACTCAGCTGCACTGAGAGCGTGTGTCAGAGAGCAGCCGGGGTGCAATGGCAGGGGGTTGTTAAGGTCATTCAGGTCAGGTCAGTGACCATTCTACAGCCTGCTTTATTAGAAGGAAAGAATGAATGCTTTGTTGAGAGTCCAGTTTGTGTTGATGTTCTCATACCCCTTGTGAAGTCATGCAGATCCTTCTGCTTTCCCATCGTTGATGCTTTAAAGTTGCACATAACTCTCATGTGACTTATATAGGTTCAGTGCACTCTCATGACAATGTTCTCAGAGATTCAAGAGCACTGTGCCACCCACCCTTCAGAGATTCAGAAGAGCACTGTGACCCCCTCAGAGATTCAGAGATACACTTGCTGTGCCCCCCTCCTCAGATTCAGAGATGCACTTGCTGTGTGTCCCCCTCAGATTCAGAGATGCATTTGCTGTTTGCTGCCCTGCAGAAATTTGGTCTGCATCTCATTTGAAGAGCTGCTCTTTATGATTTATGGCCTCATACTGCATGGCTTGGAGAGGATATTAGGCAGTCATGGTCTGTCACGGGCAATAGGAGGAGAGGAGATGCAGAGAATCCATCTTCCACCAGCTCCTGTGCACTGACTCATTCCAGCCAGCGCCTTCCTCTCAGCTCTCATTTCTTTTGCTCTCTGTTGTGGTGCCTGTGTTAGTTGTGCTTTTAAACCTGCTCAATTTTCCTCCATAAATTTTTCTGTTCTGTTCTGCTTAACCTCGATAGTCTTTTGCTGCCTGATTAGATAACCCATAGGAGAAGTGGCAAACACTGTTGCAGCAGCAAAGGTCATTCAAAATGATCTAGACTGCATTCAGAACTGGGCAGACACATGGCAAATTACATTTAATAGAGAAAAGTGTAAAGTACTGCACGCAGGCAATAAAAATGTGCATTATACATATCATATGGGAGATAATGAAATTGAAGAAGGAATCTATGAAAAAGACCTAGGAGTTTATGTTGACTCAGAAATGTCTTCATCTAGACAATGTGGGGAAGCTATAAAAAAGGCCAACAAGATGCTCGGATATATTGTGAGAAGTGTTGAATTTAAATCAAGGGAAGTAATGTTAAAACTTTACAATGCATTAGTAAGACCTCACCTAGAATATTGTGTTCAGTTCTGGTCACCTCTTTACAAAAAGGATATTGCTGCTCTAGAAAGAGTGCAAAGAAGAGCAACCAGAATTATCCCGGTTTTAAAAGGCATGTCGTATGCAGACAGGCTAAAAGAATTGAAGAAAGAAGACTACGCGGTGATCTGATTCAAGCATTCAAAATCCTAAAAGGTATAGACAATGTCAACCCAGGGGACTTTTTTGACCTGAAAAAAGTAACACGGACCAGGGGTCACAAATGGAGATTAGATAAAGGGGCATTCAGAACAGAAAATAGGAGGCACTTTTTTACACAGAGAATTGTGAGGGTCTGGAACCAACTCCCCAGTAATGTTGTTGAAGCTGACACCCTGGGATCCTTCAAGAAGCTGCTTGATGAGATTCTGGGATCAATAAGCTACTAGCAACCAAACAAGCAAGATGAGCTGAATGGCCTCCTCTCGTTTGTAAACTTTCTTACGTTCTTATGTTCTTAAGATAAAACAGGACATATTTTTTTAAAGCATTACCATTAGAAATCAATGAACAGATTCATGTAACACTCCTTTATACTTCCTTGTGTAATCCAATACCCCCCACTCCTCTTATAACACGCATCTTGTAACACATGCTACTCTGGCAAACAATAATAGTAGGAATATTTACTATATTACCAATTGTTATATTCTGAAAATTATGTTTTTACATGTATAATAGGTTAACATATCTTGTACAGTTAGAGACACCATATTTTGTGCATGGCGTTTGTTATTGTATCATCAAGAGCTATCATACAGCTTCGCTTCACTTTCTCTCATCCCCAGACTGGATGATATACAACAAGAGACACCCTACACACCATGTATTAATATGTTATCAACTTGAGAGTGCTCAGTAGACCTTGCATTTCAGTATATCACTTACTTGTATTGGATTGGCTCTGGTTTTATATATTAATATGTGTGTTTTTTTCTTTTCAAAGTTAATGAAACACTGGAGTAAATGCACTTTGAAAAATGCAACCCAGTATCTCTGCAATAGACAAGCACTATCAATTGCTCATTGTCAATATGTCCAGGCACTTTCAATCCACCCTGATTTGAATGGCAGAGGAGCATTGCAGGGGTGTCATTTGGGAGGGGGGCCAAGCTCACCAGGAGAAACCCCAAATAGCAGTTTCTGTGAGAAGTTAAAAGACTTAAAGGAAAGTGTTCATGCTTCAGGACATGGAAAGTGCAGGGACTGGCCTGACAATGTAACATTGTTGAATGAAACATTCTCTTTTTTCTTGCCAAAAGCTTCAGTGCTACTATGGTTTAATATTGTTCTACCTAAACAAAAAAAAAAAGTCATAGCAACAGCCTCTCCCAAGTTATTGCGATAATTTGCATTTGTTGAAATTCAAACGATAGCAGCTGTTGGTTACATTGTGTTACAAAAAGCAAAAGAGAAAGGTACGTTTTACTAATAATTATGTTCAAGTGTTCTGGGAAGATGTGTTCTGGGAACTTGTCAGTAAAAGTGCTTAGCTTATAAGATCTATCACGCCACAGCAACTAAGCAAATAGCAAAATAATAGCCAGGGCTGTTGTCAGCACCCGGGCAATCCGAGGAAGCGCCCAGGGCCCCGACACCAGATGGGGGTCCACAAACATACAGAAATAAAACTGGAAATACTGTATGAGTAAATGTACTATTTCTGTGCCAGCTATCCTACTCAAGCAGCCTTTAGGACTAGAAACGTTTCGTTTTCACTCAACTAAACTAAACTAAACTCTATGCGTGCAGTGCAACTTTTCAGGTTTTCCCTCTTTTTCATTTTTTTACTGCTTGCCTGTTATTATTATTTATTTCTTAGCAGACACCCTTATCCAGGGCAACTTACAATTGTTACAAGATATCACATTATTTTTTACATACAATTACATTATTTTTTTACATACAATTACCCATTTATACAGTTGGGTTTTTACTGGAGCAATCTAGATAAAGTACCTTGCTCAAGGGTACAGCAGCAGTGTCCCCCTGCTGGGATTGAACCCACGCCCCTCCAGTCAAGAGTCCAGAGCCCTAACCACTACTCCACACTGCTGTCCTAAGTCACGTCTCTTCTCACTCCCTATTGGATTCCGTCCTCCCTAGGGCTTTGTAAAGCTGAAAGCTATTGGCTGATCTCATCATACATTATACAAATGTGCCAATTAAAGACATACTATAATTGGCACATTTACTTTCCAACAATCAAGACTTTCATTTGACAAGCGTTTTGTCGATCCTCATTATCATAACATCTATTATTATCATAAGCCTGAAGGTCTATTATAATGATACTTAAGATGGTGTCTCTGTCGTACACATACCACCGCTCACTAATGCATCATACATCCTGGCAAAAGCAAGCACGACACAACACTCCACAGCATCAGGGAACATGTAACCCAACAAACACATTGAACATTGCTTGGCATGTTGGAAAATATGGGGTCTGATCAGCATTTCCGATCTGTCCAAGCTGGTACTGTTGTGGTACTAATGTTGAAATTGTAAACGTTTCTCTTGGAATTCCTCAGGAAGCTTGGTTTGTTTTTTCTCAGCAGTGTCACATTGAAGCTTGTGTATTCGGGCAGGTGCCTTTATTGTCTTTTCTCCGCAGTCAGTCACGTTGCTGTTTGTGTACTTAGGTAGTCACGTCTTTTGTTGGTGATTTTAATACATGCATCACTATACTGTACTCGAATTTAAGACACAGGCTATTTTTGAGAAGCAAAAAATGATTAAAAAAGCACATCTTAAATTCGAAGGAATACGGTATGCTACAGTAAAAAAAGAAAATGCGCTAAAATCTATACCGGTAGTTTTAAACAAACATATATGTTTTACTAGTTTCACATTGTACAGTAATGTGTAAAATGCAGCATGATTTATTGTGGGCAGCACTGTGGAGTAGTGGTTAGGGCTCTGGACTCTTGACCGGAGGGTTGTGGGTTCAATCCCAAGTGGGGGACACTGCTGCTGTACCCTTGAGCAAGGTACTTTACCTAGATTGCTCCAGTAAAAACCCAACTGTATAAATGGGTAATTGTATGTAAAAATAATGTGATATCTTGCAACAATTGTAAGTCGCCCTGGATAAGGGCATCTGCTAAGAAATAAATAATAATAATAATTGTGTGTTACTGGTAGGCTAATGTAAAAAGTGTGCTACAGGTATTCATTTGATTTGTGTATAGGCCTACTGTACAGATTTCTTACAATTTTTTTTTTAAATCAGACAACTTATGCTCCAGACATGTCCGGTTTAGCGAGGGACTACTGATTATAAAAATCTTTTTGATAGAAAAATATTTTTGATTTCGGGGAAAAGGTGTGGGGGGTGGTCCATTGCCCGGGGCCCACAAAAACTTGGAGCTGCCCGATAGTAGCCTAAGAAGAAGGGAACGAAAAGCTAAACTCGCACCACTGGTAATTTTCATTCTCTTTTTGAGCTGGTACAACTCTAAACGGATACTTGCTATTACGTATATATTACTAAAAATCATCAATGTAGTCATCACTCGTCCAGTAACCACTGCAAGCAATGAGCGTCTGTTTTCTGTTTTAAGTTTGGTTAAAACCTATTTACGAACTTCCATGACCAATTCTCGTCTGAGTGATCTACTTGTAATGGCAACTGAAAAATCACTGATAAAACAAAAGAAGATTTTGATGTACTGGTTGATATCTTTGCAAAAATGAAGCCTAGACGACACAGATGGAGTCCCGAGACCTGGTCTTGGTCTCGAGACCGATCTCAAGATCACATTTTGAGGTCTTGGTCTTGATCTCGGTCTCGGCTCGTCTGGTCTTGGTCTTGATCTCGGCTCGTCTGGTCTTGGTCTTGATCTCGGTCTCGGCTCGTCTGGTCTTGGTCTTGATCTTGATCTCGGCTCGTCTGGTCTTGGTCTTGATCTTGGTCTCGGCTCGTCTGGTCTTGGTCTTGATATCGGATCGTCTGGTCTTGGTCTTGATGCCGGTCTCGGTACGTCTGGTCTTGGTCTTTATCTCGGTCTCAGCTCGTCTGGTCTTGATCTTGATCTCGGGCCATCTGGTCTTGATCTCGATCTTGGCTCGTCCGGTCTTGGTCTTGATCTCGATCTCGGCATGTCTGGTCTTGGTCTTGATCTCGATCTCGGCTCGTCTGGTCTTGGTCTTGGTCTTGATCCCGATCTCGGTTCGTCTGGTCTTGGTCTTGATCTTGATCTCGGCTCGTCTGGTCTTGGTCTTGATCTCGGCTCGTCTGGTCTTGGTCTTGGTCTTGGCTCGTCTGGTCTTGGTCTTGATCTCGAACTTGGCTCGTCTGGTCTTGGTCTTGATCTCGAACTTGGCTCGTCTGGTCTTGGTCTTGATCTCGGTCTCGGCTCGTCTGGTCTTGGTCTTGATCTCGGTCTCGGCACGTCTGGTCTTGGTCTTGGTCTAGGTCTCTGCATGTCAGTTTTGACAATAGGCTTGATTATCTTATATCCTCAGTTTCACCCAAATTCACACGCACTCATAGACATAAACAGTTAATAATGACGAAAAATATGGTTTAATTACAAAAAAATGTAAAATACACTCTTGTAGCATTTTGTCCTCTCACCATAGACCACACTCTACTGACTGGCTAGAGAGATGAGAGATTACATAGATGTGCCAATCCCGTACTAGCAAAAGAGAATGTGAGCATGACGTTTCCTTTTCTGTTTGTTTATTTTTAAGTGATATTTTGCTACAAAATTACTGATAAATAGAGTAGTCACTGTAGTCAAATTAAAAATTTCAACAAATCAAAAAAAATGTGGTTTAGTTTTGGTTTCTGCAATAAATTTTCCTTCTCAATTTTGAAGATGATGAGGAAAATAATAAATGGACGGCAAAGTCCAAGCTTTGCCACACAAATGTGTCAGAAGGGTGGGGAACTTCTTCCTTTTTAAGGTAAGACAATTAATTTAGCCCAATATGATTTTTTTTTTTTAATGTTACTAAAGCTATGTTTGCTGTGAAGTTTTAAAGATATGAATAAATACTATTGCTTTTATTGAGAGCTCTGTGTGGATATGGACTTGATTTTAACGGGAGTTGCTGTCTTTTTTTCCCCTCTGCTTTTTGTAAGCAGTTGTCCCAAGACGAAGCACCTCGTGCTTGAACATTTTTTTTGAAAACTTTTGAAGCGCCGGCATTCACACATTATATATATATATATATATACTGTATATAATGACCAGTACATTCAATTTTTGAGCAATGAAACGTTAAAGCATCAATTCTAATAGTTAATTTTAAGCATAATGTATTCAATACTGTAATCTGGTTATACCAGGGTCATCTGCTAATCCACTTTGAAAAATGTATCAAGTAAACACAATTCTTCAGCCTATGCATAATTTGATATCATGCTTATAACAACAACAACAACAACAACAATAATAATATTTTTTAAAAGTGAATGCATTGTATTGCTTTATTATTTCTAAAAGTCTGATGTGAAAGATTAAGTAATTTTTGAAGCACAATCCTGTTTGTGTATGTGAAAACATGAGAATAGAATTATTATTATTATTATTATTATTATTATTATTATTATTATTATTATTATTATTATTATTTTAAGTTTGTTGCAGAGTTTTATTATTATGGAGAGGGGGACCCCTAAATGCATTCTGTGCCCCCAAAGCCTTTTGTGAAGTGACTCCCCTGGAGCATTGTTTAATTCAGCCCCAGGAGGCATGTATTCTCATCAGATAGTGGCCACCGTGGGGTTGTTAAGCACTTCAAGACAAGCGCTAGTGAGCTCCATAAACCCAATATAGTCATTAGCTAATGATATTGCTCCAAGGAGCAATATGTATTAACTCACACATCACAACATATCTCATGCTACATGTCATAGTCATTTTGCTGTGCTTGCTTTTACTATGCATTTACCAGAGATTACCACAGGTCACCATGCTGTTACTGCTTCACCATGCTTCCTCGTGCTTCTCTCTTACCATGTTCTTATTCCATGTTTATACTAGTCCTTTAGATTGAAGTGAATTTTGATAGCGTGTAAACTGGACCAGCTCTAGACCCTGGCACCTAACGAAAACTGGTAAGTATCTGCTGCAGATACCGTTACTAACTCCTTCTCCCCTTACTCTGCCTGCTACAAATTTGAAAATGGTCGTTCTCTGACTAACAAATCTCTGCTTCTCAGTGAATTTATAACTGATGCCAATCTTGATCTTCTCTGTCTAGCTGAAACCTGGCACTCTGTAAACCACATGCACTCGCTACATCTAGCCACCCCAAATGGCTATTCCCTCTTTGACAAACCTCGCCTTACTGTTATTGCAAATTCTGTGCTCGCTTCCTCAGTTCTTTCTTTGCTAGCTTTTTCTTCATTTGAGCATCTTGCCATCAAGCTCCCCTCTCCCATGTCCCTCACCCTTGCTGTTATCTACTGTCCATCAAAGAATAACTCTTTTTTGCTGAGCTTTTGGAATTCCTCTCCCTTGTCTGCATTTCTACTGAATAAATCCTACTCCTAGGTGACTTCAACATTCATGTTGACTTGCCTTCTTTCCCCCTAGTGACCGACTTCAACACGCTCCTGGACTGTCTTGGGCTCTCTCAATCGGTCAAAGTTCCCACTCACACCCGAGGACACGCCCTGGATCTGCTCATCACCAGGAGTCTTGACCTCTTCAATCTCTCCATCTCAGATATCTCTCTGACCATTTATTAATCACTGCTAATATTAATCTTCCTGCTCCTTCCTCCGCCACTGATACTGTTATTTCCTTCCGTACCAAGAATCTGCTGAATCCTCTGAAACACTCGGAATGTGTCTCTTCATCCCCTCTACTGGTCCTCTCCCGTCCTCAGCTGATGATGCGGTGACCCAGCCAGTCAGCTGGTGAAACATCTCACGGATAACGATCTGCTTGAATCTCTGCAGTCAGGCTACTGGCCGCATCACAGTACTGAAACTTCTCTGCTACGGATTGTAAATGATCTGCTTAATGCTGATGCTGCTGCTCCCTCTGTGCTTGTCCTCCTTGACCTAACAGCCGTTTTTGACACCATAGATCATAGCATTCTTCTTGACTGCCGTCAGAAGTATGCTGGGATATCTGGAACCTGTCTGTCCTGGATGTCGTCTTACCAATCTGGACACTAATGCAGTCTGTTTTCTATGCTGGATGCAGTGGTGTCGCAAACCCAGTCACTTGTGGTGTCCATCAAGGGTCTGTTCTTGGGCCTCTTCTCTTCAACATCTGCATGCTTCCCTTGGGTCACCTCATCCGCCAACTCAGCCTCATGTTTCACTCCTATGCTGATGACACCCAGCCCTGGATGCCCCTCTGCCATGGTCCGGCTCTCGGTTTGCATTCAAGACATCGAGGCCTGGATGTCTGCCAATTTTCTTCAGCTCAACACTAGCAAATCTGAACTTCTTCTAGTAGGATCTAATACTCAATATAGCTAATCTGAACCTCGGAAACGGTCTGCTGCTGCCTTCCCCCACCGTATGAAGCCTTGGTGTACTTCTTGACAGCAACCTCTCCTTTGATGCCCATATCTTCTCCGTGATCAAATCTTCCTTCTACCATCTCCAAAGTCCGTCCCTACTTTTCCCTCCCGGATGCGGAGATACTCTGTCATGCATTTGTCTACTCGATTACTGCAAATCTCTTTATGGTGCTCTCCTGGCTTGCGCCATAAACCGACTGCAGCTAGTTCAGAATGCCGCTGCCAGGCTCCTTACCAGATGTAATAAGCGTGAACATATCACCCCTCCCGTCTTGCCCAGCTGCACTGGCTACCTGTAAAGCTCAGGATTACTTTCAAAACTCTCCTGCTCACCTACAAAGGCACTTCATCACACAAGTCCTGAGCCTGCCTGCTTGTTATCCCCAAGCAAAAGTGCACCACACTTGGAGAACGCTTGTTTAGCTTCATGGCTTCGACTCTCTGGAACTCACTCCTAGCTTTGGTGTGTGATGCTCCGACCATTGCTTGCTTTAAATCAACTCTCAATACCAACTTGTTCTCTCTTGCTTTCCACGCTCTTTAAGCCTGACAGCTGTTATTAGCTGTTGTGTTGTTGCTACTTTTTTTTCTCTCGCATTGACAATATTTTAGAATTCTTTTAACATCTTAGCCTTGTATTTAATGTATTATGTATTGTTTTTCACTGTATTTCATGTATTATGCTTTTTTTTTTAACTGTATCTTGTGATGGTGGTCCACTATATAAAATAAAGATTGATTGATTGATTGATTGATTGAAATGCAGTCACGAAAAACCATAAAATGCAATGGAACATGTGTCTGATGATGAGTGCTACCTTTTATTTGTACTGAAAATGAAATAAAAAGTCGCTAGTCATCTAGAATAAGTTTACAAATACAGATAATCATAACTAAGGCCCTGTGAAAATAAAAAATAAAATTCACTGCAGTGGCACAAGTAAAGTATCGTATTTAGCGGAATGTGCACAGATCTGTTTTATAAATTATGTGTACAGATTATCATTCTTTTTTTAAAACATCAAATATAGAGGTAAATGCACTGACATCATCAAAATCAATGTCAAAGGTATTCAAGCACTTTACAATAACTTGTGAAACGGAGTTGAAATTAACAGCCTGTAGGTAAAGTGTATCTGCAAGGACAGCTTTCAGTTCTAGTACATCAAATGCATGTTCACCATTTAGGTCTTGAAAAACATATACAATGTGTACCCCATACTGATCTTGGGCATCAGTCGACTCATCAGTGACCACTGACAAGAAACCAGATTGTTTTACCAATTCCATAATCTCCTGCTTGTGATAGTCTGCAAATTTAGGTAAGTATTCATGTCTCAGCTGGAGCTGATGAAGGAATCACTCCACCATTGCTACACTCAGTCTGAAGAATTTACATAACTTTTTGTTGTCCAATTTTTCAAGAGGGATATTTGCGCAAACAAACGCCTGTCAGGTCAAAATTGAATGTGTTTCGAGCTTCACAGTTTTCAGTGGACTTTTGGAACAGAGAAGTCACCGTTTTTTGTTTCTTTGCAAATAAAGCAGTTGCAGTACTGCTCTGGATTTCCACCTTTCTCTTTCAGTGAATACTTGAATCTAAATGCCTGTCAACAGACAATTTTCAGTAGTGATCTACAGTAACATTGCAGGATGTACAGAAGAGCTTACCTCCATCGCTGTGTAAAACTCCTGCTGGATTCTGCTTTTTAGAGACATCAGTGTACTTACAGTGTGTAGTATTTTAATTTCCTACCTAGATTACATATAATCACATGACATAATCACTGGACAGCACTGTCCATGGCAAATAGTACACGCAGGCACACATCAGAGCTGTACAGTTTCATTAATGTGATTTTCTTTTTTTTTGTAATGCAGTGAGTTTGAACTATATCACATGCCAATTCAGCAAAGCTGTTTATTTATTTTTTTAAATTGTAGTAAACAATTATCAATCACTGTGATGGGGTACACCTCGTCCCTGTATTATTATTTGTATATTTTGTATTATTATTATTATTATTATTATTATTATTATTATTATTATTATTATTATTATTGTTGTTGCATTATGTTTTTATGCAGGCGGACAAAGCCGTCCGTCTTAGTTATTATTTGAGATGACGGTGAAAAAGCCGTGTGTTTGTTTCGTTTATTTATTTAAAAACCTCGTGCAGCCGGTGACCATCTCCCGAGTTAATTCATTGATTAATTGTTGCTAATCGGGAGATGGTCACCTGTATAAAACCTGCAGCTTTTCTGCGCTCAGGGTGAGAGAGTTCAGGGAGTAAGGAACGAGAGAGTTAAGGAGAGAAAGAGGTTAAAAAGAAACAACTGCTACTATTGTGCTGGAACAGCCAGCACAATATTTGTGAGTACAACTGTTTGTGGGTTTGTTTTGTTTGGCCAACGTGCCCTTTTGTTTGATGTAAAGTGTTTTGTTTATTATTTGATTTATTATTAAAACTCAAGCGCAAACGTGTCTCGTTTCCCCTACCTACCTTTGCTGCCTTTGTTTTGTGTTGCTTCTTCCTGGTCCGTGACATCAGCACTGCAACCACTCTGGCACAATCACATATGAGAAATCAACCACCGAGAAATCACTGCGCGTCTTATCCTGTGTGCTGATATCATCCCAGCATTGAAGAGTCCTATACAATTTAATTATTTAAACAGAAATCTCTGCACTGGCTGGTCACAATTCCAGTGCATCTTATCCTGTGTACAGATTCATCCCTTGCATTGAAAAAAATGCATAGCTGTAAAGTTTTAATTGATTTATTTTTTTTATGATTAATAGGTTCAGAGTACAATCTTTGTTTTTGTGAAATATAATAATGTGTGTCATACGTGTCCCCGCGTGGGGTGCCAGCGGCTTGCCAAACGACACCTGTCTCCTTCCCAGCACGGGCACTTGCCTCAGCGACCCCGCGCGGGGTCCCAGCGGCTCGCCAAACGACACCTGCCACCTTCTGATCTGATCTGATTCAAGCATTCAAAATCCTAAAAGGTATAGACAATGTCAAC
Organism: Acipenser oxyrinchus oxyrinchus; assembly: GCA_030684275.1. Lineage (NCBI taxonomy): Eukaryota > Metazoa > Chordata > Actinopteri > Acipenseriformes > Acipenseridae > Acipenser > Acipenser oxyrinchus. The sequence continues at coordinate 23,464,140 of CM060259.1, forward strand.
CCAGGGGACTTTTTTGACCTGAAATAACAAACAAAAACTGGGGGTCACAAATGGAGATTAGATAAAGGGGCATTCAGAACAGAAAATAGAAGGCACTTTTTTACACAGAGAATTGTGAGGGTCTGGAACCAACTCCCCAGTAATGTTGTTGAAGCTGACACCCTGGGATCATTCAAGAAGCTGCTTGATGAGATTCTGGAATCAATAGGCTACTAACAGCCAAACAAGCAAATTGGGCTGAATGGCCTCCTCTCGTTTGTAAACTTTCTTATGTTCTTATGTTCTAAATCATTTTAGCTCAGCTTTGCAGCCCTCTTGTCCTCACCTACACATGACATACTAAAGGATACAGTTCTCCCTCTCTATGGCACATGTTACAATGAAAACCTACAGAAAGACAATGCTGCTGTAGGAGATGCCACTAAGTTGGGTTCTGCTCATAAAAAAACAGTACAATCCCAGAGCCTTCATCATGTACAGGAGCAGCTTGAATGAAAAGGGCTGCTGTTAGGGGTTCATTGATTAATCTCACCTGTGGTCTTTGGTCGATAAAAAAATAATGTATCGATTAATCTTGTCTACCTGAGTATGGGATCAAAACTTAGAGAATCAGGGTTCAAGTCACTTCCTATGGCAGTGTTGTGTGCAGAGCAGTAGTAATTCAGTCACAAGCAGTAATTCACTTCAGAGTCTTTACTTTAGAAATGTTGCATAAAAACAGCAGCACATAGACAGCAAGGCTTTCTTTTTAAAAACAGTTCATAGCTCCGAATATTCAAGTGCTATGATATTGTAAATAAATCCAAAACAAAGCGCGTAGTGTAGTATCCAGACACAGACAGTGTGCAAGCGTGCTAAAAACGAACACAGTTCGAGGTAATGATTTCCATTACATGAGAGTAGATGTTAAAACTTCATGCTGATTTGAACTTGGCTCTCGCCAAGATAAGCACCAACTAAGACGTAGCTTCACAGTAAACTAATGTAATCCATATGTGTCTCCATCCATTTGCGCTTCCTTCCATATGATGATGTAGATATCCTTCTGTCTGGTGTTGATGGCTGAACTGTAATGCTGGCTCCAGGGATCAGCTTATTGCCTCCCTAGCGCATCAGCACACACAACGGCTGCGACGCTGGCTCCGGGGATCAACCATAGTGCAGTCTCCCCAGCGCATCAGCATGACAACCGTCTGGATTGAGCTAAGTAGGGTACATCTCTGGGGTCTTCAAGTGGGCACCTTCCATCCTCGGTGTTTCGTCGACTAGCCCACGACACCTCAAGAGGGCTCGACGGTGATTCTGGCGTCCCAGCATCACCCCCCTCCGTCCCCCACTCAACTCAGCCCAGCTTACTTACCTGTACATCAGCGTTTCTTTCTTTCTATTGTGCTTGAGATCCCCAGCCAGAATCTTTCCGTCTCAACCACAGCCAGTTGCTGCTCCTCTCTGCTGCTTCAGATAAGTTCTTCACTGTGCGACACAACTCTTGGCCATTCAATCCGACATCTCTGAGAAACCACGTTGTAAAGCGTGCCACAAATCCTCGACGACCCACTTCCACTGGGTAAACCCAGACTCTCCATCCTCGCTCTTCCGCTTCAGTGGCTTGTTGAGCATACCGCAGTTTCTTCCTCTCATACGCCTCATCTACAACATCCTCCCATGGCACTGTTAACTCTACCAGGTGAACAAGGCGTGCTGATCCAGACCACAAGACAATATCTGGTCGAAGGTTAGTGGTGGCAATCTCAGGTGGAAAAGCAAGCCGTTGACCAACATCTGCCAGCATTTTCCAGTCTCTAGCAGCTTCCAGTTGTCCTGGGCGAGGATTGGTTTTAACACCCTTTCTTGGTGGTTGCTCTCCTGGGCGGAGGAATGTTGTCCTTTGTGTGTAATGTTTTGATGGAACAGGTGGCAACTTATTGGTCATGTTACGCTTGTCTTCCAATGCTAAGGCCAAACATCGCAGCACCTGGTCATGGCGCCAAGTAAACCGTCCTTGGCTAAGAGCCACCTTACATCCTGTCAAAATGTGCCTTAATGTTGCAGGTGATGAACACAAAGGACATGAGGGATCCTCTCCTACCCAGAGGTTTAGGTTCTGTGATGATGGGAGAACATCATATGTTGACCTTATAAGGAAACTGATCCTGCTCTGTTCCATTGACCATAGGTCTTGCCAGCCAATCTTGCGTTGTTCCACAGTCTCCCATCTCATCCATTCTCCCTGCTTCGCCTGGGAAATGGCCTTTATACACCTCATCCTCTCCTCCTGCTTTTGCACCTCGTTAACTACCAGCTTCCTCCGTTGAGCTGGGGCTGCCTTGTGCCATGTAGGAGGAGCTGAACTGAGACCAAGACCCCCTCTTCCATGCTGAACTTGCCCCATGATATCACCAATTCGAAGGGCAGTCTTTGCATCCTCCACAGCTTTCTTTGCCGCCTACTTTCTTCCAGTTTTCAACACAGGTGCTGCCTCCCTTACGCATTTGTCGCGTGACTACCAATGTCATTTCCAGTCGGCGCACTTAAACTCCTCGGTTAGAGAGGAGACAGGTAGCTGCAGTATTCCTTTACCATAAAGTCCCACTCTGCTGAGGCAGCATGGAACTCCCAACCATTTCCTGATGTGTGAAGTGATTAAAGCTTCCAGCTTCTCTACTGTTGTCAAAGAAACCTCGTACACAGTCAGTGGCCACAGCAACCTTGGCAGTAGACCAAACTGAAAGCACCAGAGTTTTAATTTGCCTGGTAAAGCGCTGCTGTCTATGCTCTTCAACCCTTCCACAGCTTGTTGTCTAACTTCTCCAACACAAACTGTGTCTTTTAGATCCCCATCGTACCATCTCCCAAGGCTCTTCACTGACTTCTCAGACACTGTTGATATTGCCTCACCATTAATGAAGAACATTTTATCTACTACTTTACCTTTAATTATAGAGATGCTCCTTGATTTAGTGGGCTTGAATTGCATTCGTGCCCATTCAATGTTATTGGTTAATTTGCCCAATAACCGATTAGTGCAGGCTACTGTTGTAGTCATGGTTGTCATGTCATCCATGTATGCTCGAATTGGTGGTAGTCGCATTCCAGAAGCCAAGCGCTCTCCTCCCACTACCCATTTTGATGCCCTAATGATTACTTCCATTGCCATGGTAAAAGCCAGTGGAGAAATGGTGCATCCTGCCATTATTCCAACTTCGAGGCATTGCCATGTAGTGCTGAATTCTGAAGTTGAAAAACTAAATTGCAAATCTCCAAAGTAGGCTTTCACTAGATTTGTTATTGTCATCGGTACACTGAAAATATCAAATGCTGCCAAAGAAGTTCATGTGGCACTGAACCATATGCATTAGCCAAATCCAGGAATGTCACATGGAGCTCCTTCCTCTCCTTTTTAGCTGATTGAATTTGTTGCCAGATCACATTGATGTGTTCTAAGCATCCTGGGAAACCTGGAATGCCCACTTTTTGTATTGAAGTGTCAATGAAGCAGTTCTTTAATAGGTAAGTTGACAATCTCTGAGCAATAATGCTGAAGAAAATCTTGCCTTCTACGTTTAATAGGGAAATAGGGCGAAACTGACTGATGCTTGTAGAATCTTTTTCTTTAGGTATAAAGACTCCACCTGCTCGGCGCCATGCTCTTGGTACAACCTGTTTTTCCCATGCTACTTTCATCAATTTCCACAGGATTCGTAGAACTCCTGAAGCACTCTTGTACACTCTGTACAGAACTCCATTAGGCCCTGGAGATGAAGCCCTTGCTTTTTTCACAGCTTACTCTACTTCTTTCCACTTAGGTGCACAGTCCTCCATTTGGTATTCTGGTGGATTGATAGGTGGGATGTCTGACGGAATTGACATAGGCTCCTGCCTTTTTGAATCTGTATGTGTTTCCTCCAAATATCTCTCCAACTCAAACTTAGATGCTTTTAGTGTGCCATTCTTCTCACTGGTGAATAACTTCTTTACAAATTTGAATGGGTCTTTATAAAAGTTAGTTCTCGCACGCTCCTTCTTTTGTAGCGCTTCCGAGGGCTCATTTCTGCGCAATGTTGCAAGCTTATCTTTTATGACCCTTTGTAAGAGATTGAGTCCCTCCTTCTGACTTTCTTCTGCTCTTCTCCATTGCTTCCTCAGCTGTCTCCTTTCTCTAACTAAGTGTTCAATCTCCTGCTGCCGTCTAGACTTTCCAGGAATAGTTTGTACTTTTTCCTTCCTTTTTTCAACTCCAAACCTCTCACTTCCATATGCGTAGATGATGTCCCCAAATTTATCCAGTTTCTTTTCAACTGTTCCACTTAACCTTTCCAATGCAAAGCAGAGATCTGTGTTTACTGTGTCCCATGCAGTTTTCTCACAAGCTCTTGGCCATTTAACTCCAGGCTTGTGCCCGTTGAGGTTCTTTTCTCTTACGCTGGTTTGTCTGACCGGGTTCACAAGGATCATTAGGTTCATCACTAACTGTGTCCTTGCAATTCCTCCTCACATCTATGACAGGGGTGCTGATATCCTGCGAACTGTGGTTTGCTTCCTGTCGCTGGATTTCATTCGACTGACTTGACTGATAGTAGATTGTAATAGTAGATTGCAATATTTAAAAACAACAAAAGCGCAAACGTGCTACAGCTTCTACATATGGACTCAAGGTCCACACCTCCCCTACGTCCAGCGACCATCTTCCTTTTATTTACCCACTTGACCTCTGACCTCTTCCCAAGTGAATAAACATTTACCAGACATTTAATAATATTTACCCATCAGTATTTCATACATTTTATACACAAGATACATTTTAAAAATACACATTAAAATCGGTAGGCAATTAAATAAATGGGCGTGTTCACTATCTCCAGACAGCTAAACCGTCACAATCACACAGAGACAGGACAGTGAAGAGGAGTATTTGCAATAAGGTTATTGATCACACAGAGACAGGACAGTGAAGATGAGTATTTGCAGTAAGGCTATTAATCACACAGAGACAGGACAGTGAAGAGGAGTATTTGCAGTAAGGTTATTGATCACACAGAGACAGGACAGTGAAGAGGAGTATTTGCAGTAAGGTTATTGATCACATGTAGACAGGACAGTGAAGAGGAGTATTTGGAGTAGGGGTATTGATCACTCAGAGACAGGACAGTGGAGAGGAGTAGTTGCAGTAAGGTTATTGATCACACAGAGACAATTCCTAAAAAGTACTGCAAGTTATTTCATGAGAGGAGAACAAGAAGCCAGTCTAAGTAGGCCTGCTATTGTTAAAAATAAGGAGTTCCGACAAGTTCACTCTGATAGGGGAGGGGGTGATTGCATTACAGAGATATGCACAATCTCTACCTTTCTAGGAAATGGATGGCAAATGAAATCACAGGGAGTGCTGTGCCTTCATAGGGGATTCTGAACCAATTAACCCAGCAGTACTTAATCATCCATTGGTCTGGAAGCTCGGACAGTTATAGAGCGCCCATGATTCTCCGGAATAAGATAATTACAAGTGCCTTGTGTCTCCATATGGTTAGCCTTCTTTGTCTTCATACTGGATACACATTTAACAGCAGGGCTGTGAGGGAACCACACATACCCTTACAAAATTGTTGACAAATCCCATTGAGATTTTATTATAACCGCAGTGTATTCCCTTATAATACAAGTTTCCTATTGTAAAAACATAGCAAAGTGTAAACGCATTGTGACAGCATGTTAAAGAATAGGTAAGCACTGTAAAGCCCAATGAGGTGTGGTAAAGCATATTAAACTATGGGAAATGCTTAGTATAACCATGGGGAAACTGAAAAACTACTGTGGTAAACTTTGACAAGTGTTACCCTGACTAGACCTCATCAGTACCATTAGCAGACCACAGCAATGGCAACAAAACAGATTTTGAAACAAACATTTCAGTTTTGTAGAATTACTGATATAAAATGACTGGACCCAGGCAGATTCAGTTAATCAATTACCAAACAATTGCATTACCAAAGCTGACTTGTTTGATTCATATTTTAAAAGATGAACCCCCCTTGTAGAAAGTTCAACTGTACAGGTGGACAGTGAGTGCTGCAGGGATGGATTGTAGGAGAAGTGTTGTTCAAACCTCTAAAACTCCCTCGTTAATGGAATTACTCTAAGAGGTTATCCAGACCCCTGGATATCCTTTGAGAGAATTCCTGGCGGTCCCAGCAGAGTGCATAGAGTGGAGTGGAGTGGTCCCCAGTGTGCTAGTGATTCCTACAGGACTGTTTATCATTAAAGCTCTAGCAATGCATCATCCAAAGGAACCCTTACATTTCTTTTGATCTAGAAATCAAAGCAGTGTTCTTGTCTGCAGTGTTAGGTCAGGGAACCAGTTGTTCAGCATATCAAAACAAGGATAATACCCCACTCTCCAAGGAGATTTATAATGAAACAAGGCTGGATTTGGATTCCCTTGTCTACAGTACAGAGGTGTTCAGGTCAGGGTTGAGGTGCGCTGGCTTGCAGAGCTGTGAAGGGAAGCTCTTGTGATGCCTGTCTGACTGCCTGCCTCTTGCGCTATCCTGTGCAACTCTTCCTCATTTGAAAACCATTTCATAAAGTGATTTTAGCAGCCAGGTGGATTCTGAAGTGCATTACACAGCTCCCAGATACACACTGTGTCTCTCCATCCAGAGGCTAATGCATCAGGAACATCCGCACTTCCAGGAGCATCTACACATAAACCCACAATCCAAACCTAAATCCAGTCCAAACCTATACCCATTCCCAACACAAACACAATCCAAACCTAAACCAATTCCAAACACAAACACAAACACAATCCAAACCTAAACCCAGTCCAAACCTAAACCCAGTCCAAAGACAAACACAATCCAAACTAAACACAATCCAAACCTAAACCCATTCCAAACACAAACACAAACACAATCCAAACCTAAACCCAGTCCAAACCTAAACCCAGTCCAAAGACAAACACAATCCAAACTAAACACAATCCAAACCTAAACCCATTCCAAACACAAACACAAACACAATCCAAACCTAAACCCAGTCCAAACCTAAACCCAGTCCAAACACAAACACAATCCAAACCTAAACCCATTCCAAACACAAACACAATCCAAACCTAAACCCAGTCCAAACACAAACACAATCCAAACCTAAACCCAATTGTAACAGGGATCTTGCTTGTGGGTGTGTGCATTCACTGCTGAGTGACAGGCAGGAGATCAAGACAGAGGCTGAAGTTGACACGCCCCGCAGGCGCACAGGATTTACCCATACTAAAAAATATATTTTAAATATATTTTTGTAAACATATTATTCATATAAAACTCATAGTCATTGGGAATGATAAAATATATGGAAAAATATATGTATTATGTTTGTAGCGTTATATAAAATATATTTAACCTATTACAAAATTGGCTCGTTTTCATCATATGGAAAATATATTTAAAATATAATTTCAGGTAACAATATATCAATTATATTGTCCATGTATTTTTTAGAAATGTATTATTCAATATATTTATTAAACATGTATTATATAATGTATTCACAATATATTACATAATGTAAAGTGCCTGGACATACACCATATTTTGCAAGTGTGTCCACTAAACAGATATGAAGCAAATAAATAAGAAAGGAATGGAATTCCGCAATTTCACTTAAAAATAACTACTATCTTAACATAATGGAATATATCAACATTTTGTAAAAATTCAGTGTATATAAAACACTCAAGTACAAAAATGAAAAGCTTTCAACATATGCTAAAAGGCTGTTTGCATTACAACAGGTGTTTGGGCTGCTTCTCTGCAGACCTGCTAACATTGTTCTTCTGAAACTATGAGACGTTACAAAAAACTGCTGCTTCCAATTAAAAATTCATTAAGAGCATGGAATTGTTGCTGAAAATAGAGCTATGACAGTAAAAAAAAAACACTAATAAACTGGAAATACATTTTTACAATTTCATTCTTTTTTCATATTGGTGGGCATACAGTTTAAATATAAGGTGACTTAAAATATGAACAGCCTATCGTGTCCTTGATTGTTATTGACCTCTCTTTTTTTTTCTTCTAAATACTAGGCTTAGCCCAGTTATTTTTTATGAGGTATCTGTAACACTTCGGTATCTGCAGAAAGATTGATTAACGACCATATTTGTTCCGTCAAGAATAAACTTATTTACCGAATTAAAATCACAGTGTCTGTGTTTTTATCTGCTGTACATGGATAAACTTATGAAGTCTTCTTGTTTTAAATTTAGTGCTGCCTGACCGTCGCAGTCTCCCATTATATGCAATATATAAATATATTGTTTGAAAACACTGCATACACTTTTAAATATATAAATGTGAATATATTTATTTACAACATATTTTACAATGTATTTTGAATATAATTTAGAAAAATAAAATGTATAAATGTGAATATGCTGATTTACAAAATACATTTATAGTATATTATAAGTATATTTAAGCAACATGTCATGTTTAAGAAAATATATTATGAGTACATTTCAGGTTTAAAAAAATATATAATTCCATATATTAAAAATATATTTATTTTCCGTATGGGTATTTACACACACACAGTGAGAACAGCTCACGTGACACTACCAACCGTGGTAGCTCACTGAGTACAGACGGCCATTATACAAAAACACAAAATAAACACAATTCAAAACTATAAAATAAAAGGTGCCGTAAAAACAGTGTGCGCTACTCCCTAATGCATGGAGGTCCCGCTTGCTCACCTCGCTATACTTTATGGGGATCTACCATCCCCGAACTAATCTTTATGTATCAACACAAACCCCGACTCCGGCCGTCAGCGGTTTTGGGTGCTTCTTTTGGCTCCGATCCCGGTTCACCATCACGGTGATCGGAGGATTTCAGCAACATATTCCGGTCTCTATGCTCGGGGAGCATGGACGGTGTTCAGCCTGTTGTCCGTGGCTTTGCAGCAGCCCCGCGGTGAACAAACAGGACCTCTTTATACCTAACGCCGTGCTGGAACACACCTACCCGCTGATTATCCACAGCTGGCAATCACACACAGCAGGCAGGCTCTCCCAGGAGTGACAGGTACTGCATTATTCAATTACAACAATTACACACATTTACACAATACTATTTACAATGTATTCACAACCCACTCTTCATGCGCAGGGCTCCTGCCCTGCTACACCAATCCAAACCTAAACCCAGTCCAAACATAAACACAATCCAAAGTAAACACAATCCAAACCTAAACCCAGTCCAAAACTAAACCCGGTCCAAGCACAAACACAATCCAAACTAAACCTAAATCCAGTCCAAACCTAAACCCGGTCCAAACACAAACACAATCCAGACACAAACACAATCCAAACCTAAACCCAGTCCAAACACAAACCCAATCCAATGCAACTATTGTACAATGACCACAAGTAAAATATACATGCTGCATTTGTTGGCTATATTAGAGAAAGTTAAAGATAAGTATAACAATAACCAGAAGTATAAATATGATTTATTCCACACTGTGACCGGGAGATCTGTGTTGGCTGTCGGGTGCATGCGTGAGCCGAGGGGGGGGGCAGAAAACCCTGTAGCTGTGGTTAATGTTTGGGTGATCAAGCCCAGACATGCTGCCACATACATGCACTTTGAAATTGATCGAGATCTAATGTTTCAGGTTGATAAATTACCCCAGACTGGGGAAGTGCGTTAGTTGCTCATTCCAAAGCCCTTTAGGGATGATTTATTGCATCTGGCTCACGCTATTTGCCAGCCCTAGAGCCGTCTCACGGGCCCCACTAGTGCCATTGCCATTGGTGGAAGCTCCGGTGAGCGTATTGGGGTAGACATAGTAGGACCGCTAGAGAGGAGTGCAGCAGGATACACGCATCTATTGGTCATTCTGGATTACACTACACATTATCCAGAGGCCATCCCATGCTGCTCTCATGCCTGCTAGGTCTGTCGCCAACGAGCTTGTGAAGGTTTTCTCCCAAGTAGGTATTCCCCAGGAAATGTTGACCGACCAAGGTACCAACTTTATGTCACTGCTAGTCCGTGAAACATGTAAGCTTTTGGGGATTAAGACCATCAGGACATCAGTTTAACACCCCCAGACTGATGGTTTGGTGGCAATAATAAAAATCATATTGTGCAGATTCATTGAAAGTGCCGTGCGCCACTGGGTTCAGCTGATTCCTCCCCTGGCTTCCACAGGGTTTTCTCCATTCGAGATGCTGTACGGGACCCCAGGGTTATGCTCGATCTGGTCAGAGAGATGTGGGAGGAATAGCAGACAATTTGACCAATACGGTCTGGTATATGTTGGACCTGCGCAAGCATTTAGAGTCTATTGATCGATAGGCATATGACAACTTGCAGCAGGCACAACACAGGCAGGAGATCCAGTACAATTGAGGGGCTCCTTGCGCAGGTTTCAGTCAGGGATAAAATGCTTCTATTGTTACCCAACAGTGAGTCTAAACTGGCAAAGTGGCAAGGACCCTTTGAGGTTGCACGCTGGTTCGGGACAGTGGATTATGAGATCTGCCAGCCAGGACGGCGGAAAGAAAAACACATTTATCATGTAAACCTCCTGAACACTGGTTGCAAGAGGAAGCATTGTTAGCGGCACAATCTGATGGCATCACAGACTTGGGATATGATCTTTCTGTGTTGGCGAGAACAGGGTCGGTGCAGATTGGAGACAATCTGACACCAAAAAAGAAACGTCAGGCTAAAGATCTGGTGACAGCTTTTCCTGACGTGTTCTCTCCAGTCTCAGGGCAAACTTGAGTAGCCCACCATCACATTGAAATTGAGCCGGGTGCGCGAGTTTGCCAGAGGCCTTACGGTATACCTGAACATCAAAGACAGGTATTGAAAACAGAGATTGATAAGATGCTTAAGCTGGGAGTTAAGAGTCCCAGAGTGATTGGAATAGTCCAATTGTTTTAGTGGATAAGCCAAATGGATTGACTTGGTTTTGTATTGACTTTAGGAGAGTCAATGAAAAATCGAAGTTCAATGCTTATCCCATACCCCGAGTAGATGAATTGCTGGAGTGTCTAGGCACTTTATGACGACACTGGATTTAACAAAGGGGTACTGGCAGGTACCCCTGACCTGAGAGTCATGGAAGAGGACAGCCTTTTCGACTCCCTTCGGGCTATACCAGTGTATTACCATGCCCATTGGGTTGCATGGAGCGCCAGCCACTTTGCAGCGAATGATGGACCACGTCTTGCGGTCCCATCAGCACTAAGCTGCTGTTTCCATTGGTGACGTGGTTATCCACATCGAGGATCTGTGTAAGGCAGTGGCAGTACTGCTAACCCAAAGAATTGTGCAATTGTGAAGAGTGAGTCAGAGTCTTTGGCGCATCAAGTAGGAGGTGGTCAGATCAAAACACTAATTGCAAAGGTGAAAGCCTTGGCAGACTGTCCGATTCCTACGACTAAAACCCAGGTGCGCTCCTTCTTGGGACTGGTGGGGTACTATCATAAGTTCATCCCAAACATTTCAACTCTCGCCGCTCCCATGACGGATCTCACCCGGAAGGCTGCCCCAAATACGGTCCAGTGGGCGGAGCCGTGTCAGAGGGATAGTCTCGCTCTGAAGAAGAGACTGTGTAGCAAGCCAGTGCTTTGCAGTCTGGATTTCAGAAGGAGGTTCACCCTGCAGATGGATGCTTCAGAGACAGGTCTTGGGGCATTGTAGTCTCAGGAGGTGTGGGGAAGTGAGCATCTGGTCCTGCATATCAACAGGAAGCTCCTTCCACGCAAAACAAAACTATAGTACCATTGCGAAGGACTGCCTGGCGGGAAAGTGGGCAGTCGAGCTACTCCGGTACCACCACCTCCTGGGGCGACACTTCACCCTGGTTACTGATCATGCCCCCTTAGCATAGCTTCACCATATGAAGGACAACAATGCCAGGATCACACAGTGGTACTTGGCGCTGCAGCCCTATGCCTTCAGGGTAGTCCACTGAGCAGGAAAACTGCATCAAAACACAGTTTTTTCTCCCGAGGAGGCATCTGGGTTTAGAATTTGCAAATGGAATGGCGGTGGCATTCTGAGGGGGAGGGTATGTGACATGCACTGCAGGGGGTGGGTCGGAAAACCCCATAGGGCTCCACTTGTCAATCATGGTGTTGACGCAAAGGGCAGCTGGAGGTGCATCAGCTGGCGCTCTGTGATTGGCTGGGGGGTGGAGCCATGCGGGATTGAGAGCCAATTAAAGAGTCACTGTTCTGTATCCTTCTCTCTGATGTAGGAAGTGTACTGACAGGAATCCCCAGAGGATTGCTGAATTCTGACGGCATGCAGCAGAGCTTTGAACACTGGAGCAGAACAAGCCGTGAGGGTACGAGGGATCAATTATACACTGAAGGAGCGTGGCTTTGAGAAGGAAGGAATAAAGAATTGTTTTACCTGGATTCTGGCCGGTACTGTCTGAGCCGGTAACAGGTTAAAAGTTAGTAATAAATTGAAGGAACTAAGCTGTCCCACAGTGAGCTAGATAGGAGACAGAACAGTGACTTGTAGTCAGGGCTGCCAGCGCTAGGGGAGCACCGAGCTTCCCACAGTGAGTTAGATAGGAGACAGAGCAGTGACTCATAGTCAGGGCTGCCAGCATTAGGGGAGCACCAAGCCGCTGTTTATTTCCGCACCTGTATTTTGTAGTTTTATTAACAGTGTTTATTTTCTCTTATTTCACCACCGCCCAGGGATGCCTCCACGTCACCACCCGGGGAGGCCTCCATGTCACCGCCCGGGGAGGCCTGCACATTACCTCCAAGGGATGCCTGCCTGTCATCGCCAGGGGTGGTGTTAAATCCAGCAGCAGCCTTTGCGCTGCTGGAAAGTCGGGGGCTGTAGCCCCAGAAAAGGGAGCCGTCGGTTACAGAACACAAGGGAGAAGTGGCCGCCTTCTTGGCCAGGGGCTCCCCTCGCGAGTTTGCCGCCAGAGGGTCTGGAGCTGTTGCTGTTGGAGGGTCCGGAGCTGTCGCTGTCGGAGGGTCCGGAGCTGTCGCTGTCGGAGGGTCCGGAGCTGTCGCTGTCGAAGGGTCCGGAGCTGTCGCTGTCGGAGGGTCCGGCGCTGTCGCTGTCGAAGGGTCCGGAGCTGTTGCTGTCGGAGGGTCCGGAGCTGTCGTTGTCGGAGGGTCCGGAGCTGTAGCTGTCGAAGGGTCCGGAGCTGTCGCTGTCGGAGGGTCCGGAGCTGTCACTGTCGGAGGGTCCGGAGCTGTCGTTGTCGGAGGGTCCGGAGCTGTCGCTGTCGGAGGGTCCGGAGCTGCTGCTGTCGGAGGGTCCGGAGCTGTCACTGTCGGAGGGTCCGGAGCTGTCGCTGTCGGAGGGTCTGGAGCTGTCGCTGTCGGAGGGTCCGGAGCTGTCACTGTCGGAGGGTCTGGAGCTGTCGCTGTCGGAGGGTCCGGAGCTGTCGCTGTCGGAGGATCCTGTCGCTGTCGGAGGGTCCGGAGCTGTCGCTTTCGGAGGATCCTGTCGCTGTCGGAGGGTCCGGAGCTGCCACAGGTTGGGGGTCCGGGACCGCCGTCACCTGGAGTCGCCCTGCTTTGCCTGGGTCGCCTGTGGTCACCGGCTCACCGTTGCCTGGGGTTGCCTGCTCGCCGTCACCTGCTCGCCGTCACCTGGGGACGTCTACATGCCACAACTGGGGAATGCCGCCTGCGTGCCATTGTCCAGGTTGCCATTTGTGGGCCCTTGAAAGCCTCCGTTCTCACCCCAGAATGTGGACTTCTGGGATTTTAAGGGGGGAGGTCCCGTTGGGCCATGTGTGCTGCGCACAAGGGGGGGGCAATATGACGGTGTGCCCACCCCTTGTGGGTATTTATTTATTTATGTATGTATTTTCATTTGTATTGTTGTTGTTGTTGTTGTTGTTGTTGTTGTTGTTGTTGTTGTTGTTAGTATTATTATTATTATATGCATTTGTGTGTGGGTGGATGACACCATCTGTCATTGTTATTTATTATTTTTGCCGGTCTCATAAAGCGTAGCTGGCGTGGATGGGGTTAAATCCCCATCCCGATAAAGCCAGTGGGAATGTGATTGGAGCCTTAATAAGGTAATTGTTTAATATGTAATTAAGGCTCCAGCCACAGAATAAAAGACCCACTCTGGGCTCAGAGCAGGAGAGAGTTTAGAGGAGTAAGACTGAGAGCGAATGCTACCAGTAAGCGAACCAAGGTACTCCTTTTACTAAAAGTGTACTTCCAGTTTGTGTTTGTTTTACTTTGGCCAGAGTGCCCTTTTCTTTGTGTATTTTGTTTAAACTGTTTGTTTTGTTTATTAAATAAAAAGCTGAGTGCCCTTGTGCCTCAGTTTAGCCCCGCAGTTACCTGTGTTTTGTTTCATTTCCCTGGTCTGACGTCACCCCTGCAGCCCTCTCTCCCACAAAGTCACAGCGTTACACTCGTCTTGAACTGACCACATCTAATGTCAGTCTTTACCTCAGATTTGACCTGAAGATAAATAATGATAAAAATCTGCAAAAGTTTTCAAAGTGAGACGTTGTTTGCTAATTCACTTGCAGATTTGGGTAACAAGGTGAGAACTTTGTTGTACAAGCAAACGTGGAAACAATCATAAAAAAGGATGTTCCTACAGTATTGAACTAGTGTTAATTGACACACTGCGATGAGTGATGAGATACCTGCAGTGTATGTCTGATCTAAACTATACACTATGCAACTCATCATTATCAACCACAATTATCTGACAGTTTTACCACAGTTTTTGTTGTATGTTTCTTTCACAGTTGAGAACATTACTTTCATGAAGTTAAGAAACTGCATTCCATGTTATGTAAATTAACTGTTGCTGTGGCCTGCCTGCTGTACTCAAAGCCAGACGTTTTGTCTTACTGACAGTGAGCTCAGTTTCCAAGTGTAGACAGATCTGTGTGGTTTTTGGGGCCCTCTTAAACTGCTCTACAGCATTCCCAAAGCCTGTCCCTGTCTGCGTTTTCAACAGTGGACTTGCTTGCATTTTCAACTCCCCAAAGGCCCATGTGTGTCAGAGCCCCTGAGATACCATGGCAGGTGTGCCCTCCTGGCAGCTAGTGTCCGCCCCTGGTGTCTCTCATACCTGGGGCTGAACTGTGTCAATCGCCACCCGTTCAATCAGCAAGCATGCTGGCTAATGTGTCTCATCTGGAGGGTCATGCCTTGGAAACGCTCCCTGTGAGTCTGTGGAGCTGCATATAGTACACAGTGCTGGAGCTGTGCAGTTAAAAGGCATTGTTTTCATTTTTAAATCTTTTTATCCTCAGTAAGTCCATTACATCCTCTCCTGGAGGCAGCTCCATTACCTGTTTGCTATGTCTAATGATTCAGTGCTGGATCAGCAAATATATTGTGCACTAGCTTCAGCTTTGTTTGAATGTATATTGAAGGAGTGATATCCAATGCTTTAAAATCCATTGTCTTACCTCATATAGCACTCACAACCTTATCACTGGCACTCATTTTCTTGGGCTTGTTTTTTTAATTTTTATTAATGCAGATTATTTTAAATATGCTGTACATTAAAAGAGTGACCACTTCCTGTGCTGAAGGGCAGTCCAGGCTGACCATGTGACCTACAGTACCTCAAAGTTACCAGGAAATTGCGTCATAAACTTTCTGAATCTATTGTATGGCATTTCTTCCTATACCTACATGAAGTGAAAAAGAAACACAATGATGGGGGGAATATGACTGCCAGAAGGAGCTGCGTCTGAGGAAGCAAGCCCCTCCCTGCTGTTGCGGTGTGGCGAGTGGTGTAGTAAATAAAATCAATGTCCAGACTCAACTTTAAAAAATGATCCATATTTTATTTAAAAGCACCAAACAAAACAATAAATTCGCCCCTCTACCAACAATGGTATGAGGGGGTATACGATGGGTTACAGTCCCAAAAATAAATGACAATATAAACAATGTTACATTCCAGTGGTGCACCTGAAAGTGCTCCATGTCCCCTAACCCAGCTGGTGCTGTGCTGTGTTGTGTGTGTCGGTGCAGTGGTGAGTCATGCTCTGGGTGATGATGCTGGTTCTCTGGCTGGTGCTGTGCTGAGTTGTGCGTGTCGGTGGAGTGGTGAGTCATGCTCTGGGTGGTGATGCTGTGTTGTGCATGTCAGTGCAGTGGTGAGTTGTGCTCTGGGTGGTGATGCTGTGTTGTGCATGTCAGTGCAGTGTGAGTCGTGCTCAGGGTGGTGATGCTGTGTTGTGTGAGTCGGTGCAGTGTGAGTTGTGCTCTGGGTGGTGATGCTGTGTTGTGCGTGTCAGTGCAGTGTGAGTCGTGCTCAGGGTGGTGATGCTGTGTTGTGTGAGTCGGTGCAGTGTGAGTCGTGCTCGGGGTGGTGATTCTGTGTTGTGTATGTCAGTGCAGTGGTGAGTCGTGTTCTGGGTGGTGATTCTGTGTTGTGCATGTCAGTGCAGTGGTGAGTCGTGCTCTGGGTGGTGATGCTGTGTTGTGCATGTCAGTGCAGTGGTGTGTCGTGTTCTGGGTGGTGCTTCTGTGTTGTGCATGTCAGTGCAGTGGTGAGTCGTGCTCTGGGTGGTGATGCTGTGTTGTGCATGTCATTGCAGTGGTGAGTCGTGCTCTGGGTGGTGATGCTGTGTTGTGCATGTCAGTGCAGTGGTGAGTCGTGCTCTGGGTGGTGATGCTGTGTTGTGCATGTCAGTGCAGTGGTGAGTCGTGCTCTGGGTGGTGCATGTCGGTGCAGTGGTGAGTCGTGCTCTGGGTGGTGATGCTGGCTCTCTGGCTGGTGCTGTGCTATGTTGTGCGTGTCGGTGCAGTGCTGAGCAATGCTCTGGGTGGTGATGCTGGCTCTCCAGCTGGTGCTGTGCTGTGTTGTGTGTGTCGGTGCAGTGGTGAGTCATGCTCTGGGTGGTGATGCTGTGTTGTGTGTGGCTGGTGCAGTGGTGAGTCGTGCTATGGGTGGTGATGCTGTGTTGTGTGTGTTGGTGCACTGGTGAGTCGTGCTCTGGGTGGCGAAGCTGTGTTGTGCGTTTTGTTGCAGTGGTGATTCATGCTCTGGGTGGTGAAGCTGGCTCTCTGGCTGGTGGTGTGCTGTGTTGTGCGTGTCGGTGCACTGGTGAGTCGTGCTCCGGGTTACATGCAGCAACCATGGCTCTGATCGGGAAAATAGCTCAGAGAGGAGAAAGAAGATTTCGAGTCCTATATGGAGTGGTTTGAACTTTGGCTGGCTGCTAATGAGAATGTAATAGGATCTGAATCATACGGGCTGCTTAAAAATGTAATCGCACCAGAAAAACCTAAGAATAAAACTTTTACAGAACGAGTACAAGCACTGCAGACGCATTATAAGCCCAAGCCTGCGAGAGACAATTGCTGACAACATTGTTGTGTTGAAACAATTGGCAAATACATGCGAGTTCGGACCACTTTGAGAGATTGTCTGTACAAATCTTTACAGAAGAGGCTATTGTCCGAGAAGGATTTGACTTTTGCATCTGCTACCGTATTAGGAATGGAAATGGCTGCTAAAAATGCTCAGGACAGTGTCACAGAATAGTGCCACAAATGTAAAAAATTGGGCATATAGCGAGTAGTTGTATAAATAGGGGAGACAAGGGAACAGCACACATTGTGAGTGAGAAGCAGGAAGACAGTGACAGCAGTGGTGGGAACGTTCTGAATTGTTTACAGTGTATACTGCGAGTGAAGGGGAAAGGGAATCTCCATTTCATTGTGCTTAGAAGATACCCCAGTAAATATGTAGTTAGACACAGGAGCAATAGTAAGCATTGTCCCAGAAGCCCTGTACCAGAAGAGTCTGCTGCACAGGCCACTAGGAAACTTGCAGCTTAAGACTTACTCTGGAGAGAAAATACCAGTACTGGGACAGGTTAAATTCAATGTAAAATACAATGAACAGTCTGCTGTATTGCCTTTGATAGTTGCAAAGGGGGATAGACCTGCACTGCTGGGGCAAAATTGGCTGAGGAATATAAACTGAACTGGTCAACCATTTTCCAAGTGTCTAGAGGGGCGAAGACCTTGAACAGCACAGTCAAAGAGATTTTAGAGCACCATAAGGCAGTGTTTGTGCAAGAGCTTACACCTATTAAAACTATAAAGCCTGGAGCAGAGCCATTGTTCACAAACCCAGACCAGTACTGTACTGTGAGAACCCATTGAGAAGGAATTAGACAGACTGGAAGCTCATAACATCATTTCAAAGGTCAACCATAGCAACTAGGCTGCACCAATTTTAGTGGTACCCAAGCAAGACAAGACTATCCGAATATGTGGGGATTAAAAGGTTACTGTTGACCGGTGCATGTCCGAAGAAACATACCCACTACCAAACAGATTTATTTTCTAAGTTAGCTGGGGGTGGGGGTTACTTCAGTAAACTTGATTTGTCAAATGCATACCAGCAGCTCAAGTTAGACGAGAACAGTTCACTTCAGCAGAGTTTCGACGGTTTATGCTGGGGAATGGCATCAAGCACACCTTGACCCCAGCCTATCACCCTACGTCAAATAGAGCAGCAGAGAGATGTGTACAGACTCTCAAGAAAGCATTAAGATAACAAGTGCTCAGTGCTACGCACAGAAATACTCATATTACACTGAACCACCGCTTGGCAAACTTCTTATTCCAGTACAGAAGCATGGCACATACTCTAACTGGCTGCTAGCCAGCTGAATTGTTTCTTAAGCGCCAGCTAAAGTTCAACCTCTTACGACCAAATATACACAAGCATGTGGAAGCAAAACAGGTGAAACAAAAAGCCCAGCATGATAAAGGCAAGAAGACACTTCGCCAGTTTAACACTAGAGACTGTGTGAGTGTACGTTGTTTCCAGGACGGGAAGGAAAAATGGGTACACAGAATGGTCATCAGCAGATGTGGGCCACTAGTGTATATGGTCTGCCTCAGAGACAGGGTGCGCAGAGTGCACTGGTGTATATGGTCCGCCTCAAAGAAGGGGTGCCCAGAGTGCACTAGTGTATATGGTCCGCCTCAGAGTCAGTGTGCACAGAGTGGACATTGACCATTTGCTGTTGTCCAGGGCAACACATTTACCAGAGAATGAGGAAGAGGCACAGTGCACTGCTTTCCAGGAGGTGCCCAACACCCTAGAGGAGATGGAAGCATGTTCACCTGCCCCAGCCGGAGATGGGATGGACCCTCCTAATGGACCTGAACCAGCTGTTTCTGTTGATGTTACTGCTAGAGGAATATCTTCGGAGATTGATCCTGTGAGAACCGCTGCAGGGCAGACGATTTTTCAGAGACGCTATCCTGTGAGAGCAAGAAACTTGTACAAGGACAGGGTAGCCTACTCCTGCTTCGTTAGCTAGTTTATGTTATAGTTAATAGTAAGCTTTAAAAATAAATAAAATAATAACAACAACATAATAAAAGACCGAAAGGGGAGGGATGTTGTGTAATGTAGTAGGTGGGAACCTTATTACAGGGAGATGGGGTCTGGTAGGAAGGTTATTCAGAAAGGAATTCAGTGGAGAGTTGAGTGTGTGGTGGATGGTGTGCGATTAACAATAAAGTGTGTTCATTAAGAAGTAATACATGGTGTGAGCCTAAATCTTTTGCTGAAAACCCCAATCTACAACACATACTACCAACCTTACATATGACCCTTTCTGGTTGGGAGGGAGATTTAAAGCTCAAATCCCTTCTCTCGGTCACACTGCTCTTCACAGCAGAGCAGCGTTTGAGGGAGCAAAGCCCCTCCCTGCACTTCACAGCAGAGCAGCGTTTGAGGAAGCAAAGCCCCTCCCTGCACTTCACAGCAGAGCAGCGTTTGAGGAAGCAAAGCCCCTCCCTGCACTTCACAGCAGAGCAGCGTTTGAGGAAGCAAAGCCCCTCCCTGCACTTCACAGCAGAGCAGCGTTTGAGGAAGCAAAGCCCCTCCCTGCACTTCACAGCCTGTTAAACCATTAGAATAATAACTCATAGCCTCAGTGATATTAGGTAGAGGTGTGATGAAGCAGTAAGGTAATGATCTGCGAACAGGAACCAGTTTCCTGGGGGGTGAAGTTCCTTTTCCTCCTCTTTTGGGTCTCACTAGAACAGGGCTTTCTGTTGTCGTAAAATATGTTGCTATTAAAGTTAAACTGCATTATAAATATCTTATTAATACAAAATTACAGATTGCCGATTTAAAAATCAACAGTCATAAAGACAAGTGCTCTCTGAGCCAACAAAAATGCTTTTTTGCTTTTTTTTACAGAGGAGAAATGCCCATGTATAAATATTTTATTTTCATACTCTTTTAAAAAATGTATTTTAATGATTTGGTTCCCATCAGTCCCATTGGTTGAGTTTTCATGTCTGTATTTCAAGTGTATTTTCCCATAGTACTATGCTTCCAATGAGAGAAATGAAATGGCTGTGGTTTGTGAATAAAAGCTTCTGATAGTACAGCACTTGGGCGTACAGCAGGAAGGTGTTTACTACAGGACTGTATGTGTGTACTTACCGAGGTATGATAATGAAGAATATATCAAATCCATATACTGTACATATCTATACCCATTAGTGTTCATATCTATCATTCACATTAGCTGGATGGATTATTATTCACAGACAGTACTGTACTTGTGGGCATGGCTGCTGAGTGAGAATCTAATTTCTATTGTTTCAGTGCTGATGTATAACACAGTGTCATTATGGGTTAATTCTGTAAAACCAAAGTGCCTTATTTATTATACAGTGTCATGGGATAGTAATATCACTCACTAACCCAGAAGTTAAATATCTTGGAGCTCAGGCATTTCCAGCTAACAGCCTTCTAGCAGCTCCTTTGGTCATCCTATAATGTTTTACTATTGATCAGAACAATTATTCAATCATATTGTTTACGTTGTAGACATTGTTATCTCGGTGCTTGTGTTTGTGAACTGAATACACATTGGGGGCCTCATTCACTAAACATAATTTCACCTTGCGAAAATAAAACGATGAATTCAACCAATTTTCATATTACTAAATTCCCCTAATTCACAAACCCCCATAATTTTCAGCATGCGAAATTATCCAAATCGGAAATGAAATTAATATATTTAAATGAGGCAAAATACGTATTATAGTCCCATTTCTACAAGTTGTAGGAAAGCAGAAAAAATGTGTTGAGTGGAGAAAAATTCTGAAAAGGGCAAATCCTATGAAGCCAGGTTTACAATGGAAGAACTGATAGTTCTGGTTGGAGAAATTTGCCGTTATTATAACAAACTATTTGGTTCCGAAGGTTTAAGCATGATAGGATGGGAAAAAGAAAAAATATGGAAATTGATCACAAGCAATATGCATGCAGTGTCTTTTGTACAGTCAACCCTCTTTATACCGCCATTTTAATAAAACATTAATCTTTTTTAAAACTACAGTACTAGTTCTTAACACAACAGTAGGTCTACTAGTGATGTTTTATCATCTTTTCCCATCTGTATGAAACATACATGGTTACTGTTGAGTAACAGTTTATACTTAATAATAATAATTTTAAAAAATACACACTCATTTAGCGTCAAATCACCCAAATAACAATTCCATAAAAACAAAGTGAACGATTTTTTTTTTTTTTACTGTACTGGTCATTTTAACTTTGTTGTTTGTGGCACACAGTAAGCCTGCTGAATACTATCCCCCATTGAACGATGCCATCGATTTATTTCACAAAGCAATTTAAGCTCAACAGCATTCTTTTAAGCCTGACTTCTATTATATGGAAACTTATGGAAACTATAATAAGATCTAAAATGGAAAATTACCTATATGGGAACAATATCCTGGGAGACAGTCAGCATGGTTTTAGGAAAGGGAGATCACGTCTAACTAACCTGCTTGATTTTTTCGATAATGGATAATTGCAAAGCATACAACATGGTTTACTTAGATTTCCAGAAAGCTTTTGACAAAGTCCCGCATAAAAGATTAATTCTCAAACTGAATGCAGTAAGGATTCAAGCAAATGCATGCACATGGATTTGGGAGTGGTTAACATGTAGAAAACAGAAAGTACTGATTAGAGGAGAAACCTCAAAATGGAGCGAGGTAACCAGCAGTGTACCACATGGATCAGTATTAGGTCCTCTGCTATTTCTAATCTACATTAATGATTTAGATTCTGGTATAGTAAGCAAACTTGTTAAATTTGCAGACGACACAAAAATCGGAGGAGTGGCAAACACTGTTGCAGCAGCAAAGGTCATTCAAAATGATCTGGACAGCATTCAGAACTGGGCAGACACATGGCAAATGACATTTAATAGAGAAAAGTGTAAGGTATTGCACGCAGGCAATAAAAATATGCATTATAAATATCATAAGGGAGATACTGAAATTGAAGAAGGGATCTATGAAAAAGACCTAGGAGTTTATGTTGACTCAGAAATGTCTTCATCTAGACAATGTGGGGAAGCTATAAAAAAAGGCCAACAAGATGCTCGGATATATTGTAAGAAGTGTTGAATTTAAATCAAGGGAAGTAATGTTAAAACTTTACAATGCATTAGTAAGACCTCATCTAGAAGATTGTGTTCAGTTCTGGTCATCTCGCTGCAAAAAGGATATTGCTGCTGAAAGAGTGCAAAGAAGAGCGACCAGAATTATTCCAGGTTTAAAAGGCATATGCAGACAGGCTTAAAGAATTGAATCTATTCAGTCTTGAACAAAGAAGACTATGCGGCGATTCATTCAAAATTCTAAAAAGTATTAACAATGTCGACCCAAGGGACTTTTTCAACCTGAAAAAAGAAACAAGGACCAGGGGTCACAAGTGGAGATTAGATAAAGGGGCATTCAGAACAGAAAATAGGAGGCACTTTTTTACACAGAGAATCGTGGGAATCTGGAACCAACTCCCCATTAATGTTGTTGAAGCTGACACCCTGGGATCCTTCAAGAAGCTGCTTGATGAGATTCTGGGATCGATAAGCTGCCAACGATCGTTTGTAAACTTTCTTATGTTCTTATGTTCTAAAAATGATTTTCTTTTAACACTAGAATGACCATGTTTATAGGAATACCTAGAAGAACCATGACTGGTCAATTTGACCAGCGTATTAAAAACAACATAAATATTATAATGAAAGGACAAATAATTGAATATAAGTCGTCGTTTTATTCAGGAACGACATATAAAGCATCAACACAACCGAAACATTGTAAATAAACGAACATTTGAACAGAAATGCGTTTATATTCAGAAATATTACATAAAGAGCAACCTCAAAAAACAGTAAAAAATGAAATAAACAATTATTTGAAAACACATTTGTGTATATACAGGTATATTATGTACATACAAAACTTTACAACTGAAACGATGTAAATGAGTATCAACATAAACATAAAAATAAATGGGTTATATTGCCTACATAACAAAGCACAACCGAAGCTATGCGTTTATATACAGACATACTGTAATCGAAATCATTGAAGCATTGAATTGACAACAGAACTGGCACAAGGCACAGGTGTTGTTATCCATCAAATCAACAGTACGAAGGTCACTCTTGAAATCAGGACTTAAAGTATGGAACAATGGTCAAAGGTGCTTTGGACTGTTGATGGATGGACAATGACACCTGTGCCTTCTGCCAGTTCTGTTGTCAATTCAACACTTGTCTTCATCTGCTATTTCTTGGCACAAATCTAAAATAGATTGCCTATTTAATCTGCAATTCGCTATGATTTCATTGTATGTATACAAAAGGGCTTGTTCTATACAAATAGACCCTTGGTAAAGGTGCACGGTGATGTCGCTGTAGTAACTGACATCCTCTTCTGGTACGGTACACTAGGACCATGGTATTGTAGCATAAATAAACTTTCGCTAGGATTTCACGAGCTCCAAACACGTGAAAATTACCTTGCGAGATTGACTCAATTTCGCCTGATTAAATACTATGTGAATAAGGAGAAATCAAGTTTTAATTATTCATGAGCCACTTGTAATGTGAGTAATCGCACAACATTCCAATATACCTGAAACCCCTGCTATTGGTGAATAAGGCTGTTGCTAAATATGTGCTTAATTCGACTAAAACAAATGAAAATGGTGTGAAATTTTGTCGAAAACATTTAGTGAATGAGGCCCTGGGAATCAATATCTAGTGCCAGGGGTCCCCGGCTGCCACATTAGCATGAAAACTGAATGAAAGCAATATCAGGGTCTCTGGTTGTCTCCTATTAAAGATTACCTTAATCAGTCTTTCCTGTAGACAAGCGTGTGTGTATTACTGGACAAACAGCAATCCCTGGTCAGGAAATGAACCTGTCACTTCACACATTAGTGAAGAATATTGTATTCATAAAAATAAAACTGCACATAACCTTTGTGAAACCAAATAGAAACACACCTACAATAATCCAATACTTATTGTAAGTATTGTAGCAAATACACCATAAACTAGGCTTTCAAATACACCATGCATAAACTAGGCTTTCAAATAAACAATGCGTAAACTAGGCTTTCAAATAGACCATACTAAACTAGGCTTTTTTTTACCATATTCTTGTCTGACTTTATGGCTACTACATCTCTCCATTGTCACTCTACCAAAGCATGAATCTTCTAACCCTACTGTAAGACATCATCGCAAAACAAGCTCTGCTGGTATTTATCCATTTATTCTGAAGATGAAGTAAATATTGGAATTGGTTTATCAATCACTACTAAATGTAATAAGCACATGCCACCCAAATGACATCCCTAGCTGTCGTTCAAACTCGCTCTAGTGGTCTGGGTACACATTCACCAGCATACAGCACTTTATCATTATATATTAAGTGACAAACCAAAGAATGCTGCTGTTTTGTTGTTAGAAGAGGTAAGAAATGCACTACACTTAAAATCCAGGGTTACCATTTCTATGAATACTCCTCGTTAGAACACTTGAAATGAAAATCAGACCCATAGTTTGTCAAATACATGATCATGACCATGTATGACCATGGTAATGACCATGGTAATCCAAGAGCAAAAGCTTTATATAGTTTTGCTATGCCGTTATTCTTTTGTAGGTTTTACCATGCTTTCACTTCACTGTGCTCTAGCTTCTCACAGGGTAGAGAGAGTGTTTATAAGAATGTACTCAGCCTGGTTTTGAGTGACTGGCCTTGCTCTTCTCACACAGCATCTCGCCCTGTCCCTTCATTTTACAGAGGAATTCCAGCATTCACAGCACATCCCTGACCTGGGATGCTGCATTGGTATGTTCCATTAAACTGTTTTCAATGGTAACGTGCTTCTCTTGGTTGTTTTTTTCTCATTCATTTTGGTGGAAAAAACAATCAAAGATGGGTTGAAATAAAATGGAACAGAAAATGCACTCATTTTAAATGATCTTAACCCTTTCAGTTTCACCTGCCTCTGCATTGTAAAGCTGTACCTTTCAGTTTCACCTGCCTCTCCGCTGTAAATCTGTACCTTTCAGTTTCACCTGCCTCTGCATTGTAACGCTGTACCTTTCAGTTTCACCTGCCTCTGCATTGTAACGCTGTACCTTTCAGTTTCACCTGCCTCTGCATTGTAACGCTGTACCTTTCAGTTTCACCTGCCTCTGCATTGTAAAGCTGTACCTTTCAGTTTCACCTGCCTCTGCATTGTAAAGCTGTACCTTTCAGTTTCACCTGCCTCTCATTGTAACGCTGTACCTTTCAGTTTCACCTGCCTCTGCATTGTAACACTGTACCTTTCAGTTTCACCTGCCTCTGCATTGTAAAGCTGTACCTTTCAATTTTACCTGATTCTGCACTGTGATGTATTACAATATTGTGTGATAACATATTGTGACCCATATGTTATTCTGTTTCTAATATTCAAACACTGTATCACACACTAGGATCACATACTCAGTATATTCATCTGACCCCAGGGTGCAATCATTTGGTGTTAAATGTACTGCAGCAGCACTGTGTGTGCTGTAAGAATGTAATACAATTATATTTTACAACACATTTCCCTGCAATTTACCCACAAGGAATATCCTTATTTATTTATTTGTTTGTTTATTTGAATGAAACAGTATGGCAAAGAAGAAATACAATTTTGTAAACCCCACGGTGAAAATAACCTAGTTCACATCCTAGTACAGGACTAATCGTGCTGTAGCTCTATAACCTAATAAACAGGATGCTGAGTTATTGCAGCTCAGTGATCAAAGCAGTGGATGTGATAGAAATGGAGCGCGTGGTCCGCACAGCAACCCAGCAGTCGAGTGAGGGAGGGGAGGGGAGGGAGGGGAGAGGAGCCTCGGGGCTCAATCTGCAAGTAGCAGGCAGGACATTTCTGACCCATTGATTCTGCCTATACAACAAGGAAATGTATCTACCCAGTTACACTGCGGTCTTAACCCTTTCCTGCCCCCCCTCCTCACCACAACATCAAGCTTTGGTAAAATATTACAGGACAAATTCAAATAAAACTGGTTCATTTACTTAACCTTAAGACATACAATCATATTTAGAAATACTAAAAAAAATGTAATAAATTAAAAAGACACACGTTTTGACTAGATGTCTTTTGCAAGACATCCCCAAATCTTTTCTATCAAAACATTTGAATGTATTAAGTTTCTGTTGCTAAAGCCCTGTTGAGTGCTTTATAGTTATGGATGATAAGATGATATGGATGATGTTCTTGGATACTCAAAAATACAACTTCATCTTGGATTGCTATCTGATCTCTAATCCTTGACTGACTTTCATGGGGTTTCCATGCAGGTAAATTTACACGTGAAATGGCGATGCGCGTGCACGTTTGGAAGAATTACTCGGGTAAATCAGGCTTGTGGCTGAAAAAAACGGCCAAAGAGAAGGATAGGGTAAATCTCATTTACTTGTGTAAATGACGAAACACACGGGAAAATCCACGCCCAGTTTCGCATGGAAACATGCATTTCACATGTAAATGTTAATGAGCGTGTTTATCCTTAACTATAAATATTGCAAGGGATCAGGTCAGTTGTTACTGTGGATTCCAAGACGGCGGAAAGTAGTGGCTGATGGCCGATTTTATGGTTAGCAGTAGAGTAGTTCACCTTAATGCTAATGCGGGCGGCCTTTTTTTATTATTGTTTTTTGCGTGTCTGGTCTGTCATGTTGTATATCTCTTGTGGGGTTACAGTTCTGTATAAAACCACTTACCACGAACGGCGTTATGCATTTGTTATAGTATTAAGCAGCTGTTTGAGAATACCCTAGCTGTAAAAACTACACTAAAGTTAAACACGAAGAGCAAGTGAGATGCTTAACTGAATTAATTCCCGTCCTTTTTTTGATCCCAGCTATGTCCAAAGACAACCCGTGTCTGCCTTCTACGTTAATAGTTTATGAACTGGATGTCATAAGCCAGCTCGATCGCCCAAAACAGCGCAACAACATCCAAGTTGTTGATGCCCTGTCAGAACTGACCAAATAAAATTGCAAATGAACGTATTGATTGTGTTTTATTTGTTTGCATCATTAATATTTAACACAGCAGTAAATCCAACACAACTTAAAAGAAAGGAGAGCATCTCTGACAGCACGAGCCTCCTCAAATTGAAAAACAATTTGGTCAAGAGCAGTAAAGCACATTATTAACCAAGCAGGCACAGGGTATTATGTTTTATTACAGCAGCTTAGATTCACTCGTGTACCAGTTCTCTGCGCATGGAAACCACATTTTCACAAAATGTCACTAGTAATCTTCCAAAACAGCACGAGTACTTTACGCATAGTTAATTTACATATCAACCCCCACCTTTCCCATTCATTTGCATGACGCTGGGTGAAAAGCCCGGTTTACTCAAGTAAAATAAACTGAGCGAATAGAAACCCCAAAAAGCATTTTACAGGAGACATTTTTCTTGTGTAAATGTCTTGAGTTAAAAAAAAAACTTGCATGGAAACCCCATGTTTCTCAGCAGTGTGGTAATAGATGGTATATTTACTGTAAACATGGGTACCAAATGGACTATTGCAAATGTGTTGCTGCTGTTAAGATAATATACAGGTGTTGGACAAAACTCTATAAACTGTTTGAGAGGCAGTGAGATATTTATGGGTTCTACCAAAGCACCTCCATCATACCCTTACACTGTGTCATTATTTAATGGTTTCTTAGATATGCTTAAGATTAGGCAACATAAGTTATAAACTTTAGTATTTATTATAAATACTTAAAAAAGGTCTGCTGGGGGATTCAACATTCTCCTGTGGTGTCTTTCCACCCCACACACACCCTCCCTCCCCCACCCCACACACACCCTCCCTGTCCGCCGCCCTGCATGCATTTTTAAAGAACCTGAAGAAAGGCTGGTATTTTATAAATAAACAGTTTTAATCAGTGTTTATCAACTGGTTGACCTTATTCATAATTCAAAAATAGATGTGAGCTGTTATCCAACAATGAGTTGCAATGCAATGTATGTCCAGGAGAGACAGGATGGTCATGATAAGGAGACAATGTACACAGTTGCATTGAGTTCTAAATAACGGAAGGTTTATTATTTTTATACAAAACAAAACAAAGTTTTGAGGGTGAAATCAAAACAAAAGAGAAAATCCAGGACTTGCTTCTCCGTGCCTTTTAAAAAGTCATTTTCAATCCAACAAGGTCTCGCTATTCACCTGATCTCTGGATCTCGCCCCTCCTCTCATCTTGACAGAGAGTGATGGAGACGAATATAATATTAGTGGCTACACACTATATAGGAAAGACAGGCAGGGCAGAAGAGGCGGAGGGGTAGCGCTATACATAAGAAATAGTCTTGAAGCCCAGGTGTTAAATCAGGACAAAGAAAACAATGCAGAATCAATATGGGTCAGAATAATGGACACAAATTCAAAGGGCATAATAATAGGAGCATGCTATAGACCGCCAAATTCAGACGCTGAGCAAAATAATCTGTTATACAATGACATTCGAAATGCGTGTAGAAAAGGAGAAGCCATACTAATGGGGGATTTCAACTTCCCCCATATAAAATGGGAAAACCCGACGGGGGGCACGACGGATGAAATTGAAATGGTGGAAATGACAAATGACTGCTTCCTAACGCAATTTGTCAAGGCACCGACTAGAGGGGAGGCATGCCTTGATTTAGTCTTTTCAAATAATGAAGACAGAATAACTAAAACAGAGGTCAGAGAGCTATTGGCAAACTCAGACCACAACATGATCTCATTTGAAGTATTTTTTAAAACCCCAAAAGTAATGACTAAAGCTAAGGTTTACAATTTTAGAAAAGCAAACTATGAAGGTATGAAACAGAAGTAGATTGGAGTAAAATAGAGAAAACATCCACAGAAAAAGGATGGCTGTTTTTTAAAAATGTAGTACTAGAGGCGCAAAACAATTACATCCCAAAAGTAGACAAATCTAAATCTAAAACAAAATGGCCAATATGGTTTAATAGATCAATTAAAAAAAATATTCAGCGAAAAAAGGCACTTTACAGAGCGTTTAAAAGGGACCAAAAACAAAGTACACAGAAAGAGTACTTGGAACTGCAAACACAAGTCAAAAAGGAAGTTAGAAAGGTCAAGAGAGAGATAGAAATCAATATTGCTAAGGGGGCTAAAACAAATTCCAAAATGTTTTTCCAATATTATAACAGCAAGAGAACATTCAAAGAGGAGGTTAAATGTCTAAGAGACACAAATGGCAAAATCATAGATGAAGAAAAAAAAGTAGCAAATATATTAAATGATTACTTTTCACAGGTTTTTACAAAGGAGGACACGGACAACCTGCCCCACATGTCGACCTGTTCCTATCCAATTTTAAATAACTTTAGCATAACAGAGGCAGAAGTGTTAAAGGAACTAGGAGCTCTTAAAATAAACAAATCCCCTGGGCCAGATGAGATCCTCCCAATAGTACTCAAAGAAATGAAAGAAGTTATTTACAAACCGCTACCCAAGATCATGCAACAGTCTCTTGACACAGCGGTTGTACTGACAGACTGGAAAATAGCAAAGTAATACCGATCCACAAAAAGGGAGACAAAACCGAACCAGGTAACTACAGACCAATAAGCCTGACTTCTATTATATGTAAACTTATTGAAACTATAATAAGATCCAAAATGGAAAATTACCTATATGGGAACAATATCCTGGGAGACAGTCAGCATGGTTTTAGGAAAGGGAGATCGTGTCTAACTAACCTACTTGACTTTTTTGAGGATGCAGCATTGAAAATGGATAATTGCAAAGCATACGACATGGTTTATTTAGATTTCCAGAAAGCTTTTGACAAAGTCCCGCATAAAAGATTAATTCTCAAACTGAACGCAGTAGGGATTCAAGGAAATGCATGCACATGGATTAGGGAGTGGTTAACATGTAGAAAACAGAAAGTGCTGATTAGAGGAGAAACCTCAAAATGGAGCGAGGTAACCAGTGGTGTACCACAGGGATCAGTATTAGGTCCTCTGCTATTCCTAATCTACATTAATGATTTAGATTCTGGTATAGTAAGCAAACTCGTTAAATTTGCAGACGACACAAAACTAGGAGGAGTGGCAAACACTGTTGCAGCAGCAAAGGTCATTCAAAATGATCTGGACAGCATTCAGAACTGGGCAGACACATGGCAAATGAAATTTAATAGAGAAAAGTGTAAAGTATTGCATGCGCAGGCAATAAAAATGTGGATTATAAATATCTTATGGGAGATACTGAAATTGAAGAAGGGAACTATGAAAAAGACCTAGGAGTTTATGTTGACTCAGAAATGTCTTCATCTAGACAGTGTGGGGAAGCTATAAAAAAGGCCAACAAGATGCTTGGATATATTGTGAGAAGTGTTGAATTTAAATCAAGGGAAGTAATGTTAAAACTTTACAATGCATTAGTAAGACCTCACCTAGAATATTGTGTTCAGTTCTGGTCACCTCGTTACAAAAAGGATATTACTGCTCTAGAAAGAGTGCAAAGAAGAGCGACCAGAATTATCCCGGGTTTAAAAGGCATGTTGTATACAGACAGGCTCAAAGAATTGAATCTGTTCAGTCTTGAACAAAGAAGACTACGCAGTGATCTAATTCAAGCATTTAAAATTCTAAAAGGTATTGACAATGTCGACCCAGGGAACTTTTTCGACCTGAAAAAAGAAACAAGAACCAGGGGTCACAAATGGAGATTAGATAAAGGGGCATTCAGAACAGAAAATAGAAGGCACTTTTTTACACAGAGAATTGTGAGGGTCTGGAACCAACTCCCCAGTAATGTTGTTGAAGCCGACACCCTGGGATCCTTCAAGAAGCTGCTTGATGAGATTCTGGGATCAATAAGCTACGAACAACCAAACAAGCAAGATTGGCCGAATGGCCTCCTCTCGTTTGTAAACTTTCTTATGTTGTTATGTTCTTATGTTTTGGGACACCAGAAAAAAGTGCATTACAATAATCAATTCTAGATGAAACAAAGGCATGCATTAGTCTCTTGGCATCAGATAAGTAAATAATTGGTCTAAGTTTGGCTATATTTCTGAAATGGTAAAAAGATACTTTAGTAACTTCCCTAATATGAGTCTCAAATGACAGCTCAGGATCAAAGATGACCCCAAAACTCATAATTTCTAGTCTAAGTTTTGAGGAGCGACTGCAAGGGTGAAGCTCATATAATCCCACATTTCCTTGTAGTTGGTTCTGTGAGCCCACTAGCATAACCTATGTTTCATCTGAATTCAACATTAGAAAATTCTGTGACATCTAATGCTTGATGTCTGTAAGACAAGTAGCTAATAACACACAGGCAGAAGACATTCCTGGCTTTTCGGACAAATATAGCTGGGTATCATCAGCATAGCGTCCTGGGTAAGGGCATCTGCTAAGAAATAAATAATAATAATAATAATAATAATAATAATAATAATAATAATAATAATAATAATAATAATAATAATAATAATAGCAATGGAAGTTCACTCCGAGTCTGTGGATAATGTCGTCTAAGGGTAGCATATATAATGAAAACAACAAGGGACCTAGAACGGAGTCCTGTGAAACACCACAGACAACTTCCGATAATGCCAATTCTACCTCCCCAATAGAGATGAACTGAAATCTATCAGAAAGATAAGATTTGAACCATGATAGGATAATGCCAGACAGCCCTACTGTGCTTTCAGGACGATTCAGTAGGATGGAATGGTCTACAGTATCAAAGGCAGCACTTACATCTGGAAGAATTAAAACTGATGGAAAGCCTGTGTCAGAGCTTATCAGCAGATCATTCACAACTCATCACACATGCAAACAAAATAAACAGGATTTATCAAGCAGCAAAACTGTGTAATAAAGTTAAAACTGACAACCAGTCTTGCCGAGTAACATTTAATTTTGGCTATATTTCTGAAATGGTAAAAAGATACTTCCCTAATATGAGTCTCATGTATGTATATATATATTTTACAGGAATTCATATATATATATATATATATATATATATATATATATATATATATATATATTGTGAGGAAAGGGTAGTGGCGCCTTTAAGGAATGGTGGCGCTGAGGGAGAAACTACACAACCCAGAAATCCAAGTGCCAATTAGTTGGGTGGGGTTTTTGGGTTTAAAAGGAAGCAGGGCAGAGCCATAGGAGAGAGGTGTGGGGAATACGGGCCTGCTGTTCTGCAAGAAGGTAGCGTGGAAACTCCAGTGTTTTGGGAAAACATCGTAAGGTAAAAGTTATCGGGTTATGTTAAATTATAATCAGTTTTAGTTTTAGCAAAGCACGATTTTTCCTCTTGTTGAGGTAGCCTTTTGTTTGTTTATAAAAGTTTATTTATTTTCTTGTTTCGGGGTGATATTAGAAGAGTTGTACTCCTTAACAATTTAAAAGAAGACCCGCGGTGTTGGCGCTGTGTGTTGGTGCGCCGTCATAACAGAAGTGTGGTTTCATATGTTTTATAACCCGGAGGGGTATTGGTTATTTACCTGTTGAAGAGACATTAAATGATAACCAGAAAGGATAAACTTTGAGACTGGAAGTACAAGGCGTTGTTTATTAGAACACAGACACAAGACACTGATTTTTAGAAGGAATACAATGTGCTTCTGTGGATGACCGGGAGTTGGCTGCAGGAGTTCCATCTCCACAGCCCGGATATAACTTGTGCTATCCCAGTTCACTTCTTTGGACGTCTGGGATCATCTCCGTTGTGTTCTTGGAATTCGTCTTTGGAAAGCGGATACACTCTGTACTTACCCGTGTTTCAGGACAGCTCCAGCAGAGGGAGTCTGTCTTGTACTTACCTGTGTTACGGGTCTACTCCAGCAGAGGGAGCCTGTCTTGAACTTACCTGTGTTACAGGTCTACTCCAGCAGAGGGAGCCTGTCTTGAACTTACCTGTGTTACAGGTCTACTCCAGCAGAGGGAGCCTGTCTTGAACTTACCTGTGTTACAGGTCTACTCCAGCAGAGGGAGCCTGTCTTGTACTTACCTGTGTTACAGGTCTACTCCAGCAGAGGGAGCCTGTCTGGAACTTACCTGTGTTACAGGTCTGCTCCAGCAGAGGGAGCCTGTCGTGTACTTACCTGGGTACCCGGAATACTCCAGCAGAGGGAGTCCATCCTGTACTTACCTGTGACCCAGGACAGCTCTAGGAAAGAGAGCTGCCCTGTTCTTACTCATGGACTAACTCACCTCAGTTGAAGGATCCTTGGACTACTCTTTGATCTCCACGCCTTGAAGTAGCTTAGAGAGGGTTGAAGAAGTGAGTTAGTCAGTGGCCATGCACAGGGCTAGTTAGATTGACAGAAATTGCTTATTTGATGTAAATATTGTAAATAAAATACACTTGCCTGCAAACGTACTGAGTCTGTGTCAGTTGGTGGAACGGGTAAACAGTGGTTCAAGCGCACTTAGTTACTGGATCTTTTACATTATATATATATATATATATATATATATATATATATATATATATATATATATATTGTGATGGAGTGGACTCTCCTATCAAGAATATGGAGGCTTTAGGACCCTGGGGGTTAGGAGAGGACACTCCATCTTAGTAAAACTGAAGTAACCAGGAAGCCACCTTGGTAAAGGCCTCATATCTTGTCTGCATGCGTGCGTGCATGCATACGTGTGTGTGTGTGGGTGGGGGTGGGTGGACTGGGAACAAAGGAAAAAAAGGTATGGTGGCAAAGTTACACTTGTATAAGTGTTTATGACTGGTAAGCGGCTTAGCCGTCCAGTCTGGTAGTGAGGGATTGTGGCTAGTTTAGCACTTCAAACTGGGTTAGGTTTTGTTTTGTTTATTTTGTTTGTGTGAAAATAAATATACAGGCACTGCCCTGTTTAAAACCTACCATTGCTTGGGAAGTGCTGTTCTTTTAGTAAAAGACAAGTGAGGACGGTCCTGCATGTGGCAAGCATACCCAGCGTTGTCACTATATATACACATGTAATTTCTACTAGTATTGTGACAATCGCACAGTTCAGACCACACTCCGCCAGCCCCTTTCATATAATGAGATCTCCCTCTCTTTGGTCAAGCCATGAAGGAATGTGTTAGGCATTCAACTGCAGATATGCTATCAATAGTACGTACTGATCTCCACATTTAGCAGTTTAACAATAACAAAATGTCTGTTGACAACAAGACATAAATGATAAAATGCTCCTGTTTACTGTTTTTATACATTTCTTCCTACCAAAAATTACTTATCTGGAATGTCACTTGTGCTGAGTTAGAAAACATACTGCTCTGTATCACCAGATTTATATAACACCTTTTTAAAATTCAAACACAGAATTAATTATCCCCCATATTGCTTATTAGTTTATTAAAATGATATGCTATTGCACTTCTAGACATCGTGTGCTGTGTTATTTGTCTATATTATTTATTTTATTTGTATATTATTTGCATATTAATATCTGTATTATATTAGTTATATTATAGCATATTATACATATCACCAGATTTATATATAGTGCCATTTTAAAATTCAAACACAGAATTAATTATCCCCATATTGTTTATTAGTTTATTAAAATGATATGATATTGGAATTAATACAGCACCTGCCAATTTCAAGCATGTCAGAGTTGTAATTGATAGGAAAACATTTTAAACTCTGGCAATTGTGTTCCACAAAGAAAACCATCAGCCATGGTCACTATGTTGCCTGGGTGCGAAAAGATGAGCAATAGTTTCAATGTAATGATACGCAATGCACACAACGCATCAGACTGCCTAAAAACCTGCAGGATTCTTACATGATCTTTCTAGAGAGAGTGGACAACACCATACAACATGAATAACTGCCCTCAGCACTACTGTTCAAATTTGTCCCCACCTCTCCAGCCTCAGGGGCTGGGATTAACATTTTTCACATTTGATTTGGCCTGTAAATCTGGCTTTTTAAAAAAAAAAAACTTTACATACTTGGTGCGTGTCTTTCTTCTGTGCTATGTAGTGTCTCAAGCTGTGTTTTCACCACTACATTATGTGGCAGATGTGGTTGTTTAATTTTCCAGAATGCCTTCTGCAAAACAATGGCAAAAACTTTGTTAAAGTAACGTTAAGGTTTGGTTGCAAAAGTCCAAAAGGTTTGGAAATTGCAAGTTGAGGTAGCCACGCAACCTTAACTCTGCACCCTTATGTGTATGTTTTCAGTCACACTTGACATCACATCTGACATCATCAATGACATCACTGAGCACATGACAAATTCTCCCTGAAGACTGGCAATACGGACATAACACTGGGAAATCATAGTCCTTGTGATTGGTAACATGTTCACTAACTGCATTAACATTCCCACAGTGTTTGCTGTCAAGCTAATTATTTCACCAGTGTTCTAAGTAAATAAACACAGAACACAGTAGTGCTATAGAATTAATTAGGAAGCTTCCATGTATTACTGGAACTAATGTTAAACAAGTCATATTTCTCCAAACCCTATCAGCAATATTCATACAAACAGTATTTTCTGTATCTGAAAATTTGCAACATTGGCTTTCTTGTATTAACTGCACTGCTTCACATAGCAAAAGGAGTCATTTTCTGCAGTATGTGTATGTTTGCACTGTGATTAACCATTCTTCTTTCAAACTGCACAGTTGACTATGAATGCTTGCTAACATACTGTTATGCTGGAAGCCAGTTATGACATTAAATGGCCAGTCTTCAGGGAGAATTTCTCATTAGGCTTACAAAAATCAATAACACCCATACAACCACAAAAGCCAGAAGAACTTCCAAAGAATTCTTTTTTTTGTTTATTTCTAACGTAAAACAAATAGCTATGCACTTTGATGCTCTAGTGTAAATAGCATGGAATGTATAGAATTTTAAAAAAAAATCTCAATTAGACGTCATAAAACAAAAACACAGAAATGAGAAATATACAAAACCATTTGAAACACTGTACTGTACAGTCAAGCTCGTTTAGTGCAACTACTGCAGTCAGGACCCAGCGCATTTTTATCTGTACTTATTATCAATTTCCTCATTAAAAAATAAATAAAAATACTTAGGCGAGACAGAGATGCAGAATCACAGTCAAAGTAGATTTATAGATTCACTTAAATTTAGTAAATAATATAGCAAACTAGGCTACTCTATGGTTTCATTTACAAGTTGTAAAAATAAAACAAATGGATGCAGACTTTATTTAAGCGATCACCAGCAACAGATCACCTGACAGCATTTTGAATAAACTTCATGAACACAACAAACAACATGATTACCAAAAACATTAAAAAAAAAAAAAAAAAAAAATAGCGTAACATACTGAAACTTACCTGGCTGCACAAATATGCACTCAAACCCTATTAAAAAAAAAAAAAAAGTTACTGATAACAAACCCTTCACAAAACAGGGTAGGAACAGCTGCATGTCAGTAGAATATTTAAATTAAATCTGGTGCTGTATGAAGTTGCTATTTACACTGCAACTGGAAGTAGACTACAGGGTCCATTTGGATTAAACTGAAAGAACCTGAACAGACCACGGATGCTTTCTGAGGAAACCACGTTACTCATGGAATACTGAGGTAAATGCTTAGCAACACAAACTAGTTCTTCATAAAATCAGGATAAAAACTATATATTTTCTATTTTTTAACAGATCCATATTCTAATAGCGCTCCTTCAGGTTCAAATGCTTAAATAAGTTTAACATTTGTACTCAATTTTAATATTTATACTATAGGCTACATTTAAGAACATAAGAACATAAGAAAGTTTACAAACGAGAGGAGGCCATTCAGCCCATCTTGCTTGTTTTGTTGTTAGTAACTTATTGATCCCAGAATCTCATCAAGCAGCTTCTTGAAGGATCCCAGGGTGTCAGCTTCAACATTACTGGGGAGTTGGTTCCAGACCCTCACAATTCTCTGTGTAAAAAAGTGCCTCCTATTTTCTGTTCTGAATGCCCCTTTATCTAATTTCCATTTGTGACCCCCAGTTTTTGTTTGTTATTTCAGGTCAAAAAAGTCCCCTGGGTCGACATTGTCTATACCTTTTAGGATTTTCAATGCTTGAATCAGATCACCACGTAGTCTTCTTTATTCAAGACTGAACAGATTCAATTCTTTTAGCATGTCTGCATACGGCATGCCTTTTAAACCCGGGATAATTCTGGTTGCTCTTCTTACACTCTTTCTAGAGCAGCAATATCCTTTTTGTAGCGAGGTGACCAGAACTGAACACAATATTCTAGGTGAGGTCTTACTAATGCATTGTAAAGTTTTAACATTACTTCCCTTGATTTAAATTCAACACTTCTCACATTAGTAATTATGCAACACCTACATCACGTCTATAGACAATAGTGCAAAGAGTGACCCGAGTGACAGTGAGTGCAATGAAATTGTCTTGTTCTGTCTATAATTGTGTCTACATTGGCAGAGTGATTTTCATACGAAGCATGATAGCTACAGTCCAGCACAGACATATTGTTTCCTAGTGTAGTGTTCTTCTTGGTAAAGCATTTGTCCTGTGATTAGATGTAACATTCATGTCATTGCTGATGTCATTTCTGATGTCATGTATGACATCACATCTGATGTGACGCATGGGCATAATAGGGGTGAGTTAAGGTTGCGTGCCTTAACGTCCCATTTCCTAACCTTTGTGATTTTGAACTGCAACCTTAACATTATTTTAACAAAGTTTTTGTATATATTGTTGTTACTGTTATGATTTATTTCCCTTTTTATGTATATATATATATATATATATATTTGTTTCTATTATTATTAGTAGTAGTCGTAGTAGTATGACAGACAGACAGACAGACAGAAGCAAGGAAAACAAATGCTACCTAGTTTTCAACAAAGGTACTCTTCTTTCTTTTTGATGATTTGTATTTTGTGAAAACCTTTACTTTGGGGCCTGTGCCCTTTTGTTTTTGTGTTATTTAACTTAATAAATATCAGCGCAGCATCGCAGTTTTGCCACGCAATCCAACTTCTTCCTGGTGTGACGTCACAGCTACAGCCAACCTGTCTCAATTACCTGTGTTTTATTACACTTTGACATGCTTTTACTATGGTACACTTTTTTAAGTAGAACAGCAGTGTGAAGATGCCCCTTGATTGCCATTAAAGATCACCCATACATCTGGTCCTGTTGTAATAGTGAATGGTTGATATGGCAATGTGGGTTGGGCATGGTTTGGCTGTGGTGCCACATACTGTACCAGGCATGGCCTGGCAGTGGTTACCCATAGAAATCAAATGCAGGTATCTGGGTAAGATACCCAATTGACTCAAAAGGGCCTGCATTGAGCTCATCACCAGTTATCTTGGACTATCCAATCAATGAAACACTCAAGGCTGATCAGAGACACCCGTCGATTCCTCTTTCCTTTTTCTTTGTTGTTGTTCCTTGTATTTTTCTTTATTGCATCGGATTGACCTCCTCGCTTCTCTGCACTTCTCAACCCGCAGGGAACTGTCTCAGCCATCCTGACCAAGTGCAAGGATTTATACCTGTCAATAAAAACCTCTGGTAAGTGCTCTGTCTTCCTTTAATCCAACTACTCTTCACATAGGAAACTTTCAAAGGGGCACAAATCAGTGGCTGCTAAAACATGCGTTTTACCTCCATGTAAGGGTGGATAATACAGTAAATAATGACTCAGGCTGTCAGGAGGGTGATACAGAGATCCATTATAAATACGGACCTGGCATACAGCTCAGAATTGGCAGCTGTAAAACAATCTGAACTTATAAAGGCTGACTACAATCTATCATGGAAATGCACAGTGCAGCAAAATGAATTGACAGTAAATCAGAGGGCTGTAGCTTCAAAGTGTTGAGGATTGGGCCCTATAAACCATAGTATGCAGAAGCTGTTACATATGTAACAGGCAGTGTTGACTCCTGTCAGTGAAATGAGGGGAGGTTAAAAGCTCTAAAACCACAAATGCAGACAAGCCTTGCACCTTCGCTCTGTGGTTAAGATGCTTGCCTGCAATGTCGCTGGTTTGCACATAGACTACACTACTAGCCCGAGTGTAGCCCAATTCTAATGCTTCATCGTATTCACAATTTTCTTCTCTTGGCATCAAAACCTAGACATTTTTCCAAAATATATCAATAACAGAAAAAAAAGGTGTAGCATGGCACCTAGCCAGTGGCCGCTATGAAAGCATGCTCTATAGACTTGTGATCATGTAAATATATTGATATTATACAACCAATAATCATTTATTATAAGACAATCTGCGTGTGATTTTATTTAAGGATGTTTCTGATGGTATGAGCTTGTGGGCGGGCAAGGCTGGTCAACGGCAGGAATAGCAAACCCAGACTCAGAAAATGCAGTTAAAGCACTTTGGCGCACTTTTATTCGATACAAAAAATAAAAGGTTTAAAAAAACCTCTTACACTAAACAAACTCTAACAAACTCTAAGGAGGCGGTGTTGTCAAGTGGTTAAAGAAATGGGCTTGTAACCAGGAGGTCCCCGGTTCAAATCCCACCTCAGCCTCTGACTCATTGTGTGACCCTGAGCAAGTCACTTCACCTCCTTGTGCTCCGTCTTTCGGGTGAGACGTAGTTGTAAGTGACTCTGCAGCTGATGTATAGTTCACACACCCTAGTCTCTGTAAGTCGCCTTGGATAAAGGCGTCTGCTAAATAAACAAATAATAACAACACAAATAAACAAAACAGCACCCAAGCTCCTGATATCCTGGTGCAGGGCAGAAAGCACAACCTGCTACTCTTAGCCCAGCTCTCGCGACATGCTCTCCCCACATTGTCTCTTTTATAGGGTATGGTCAGCCATGATTCACTTCAACTGGCCACATTCCACACGTTTCTGTTAAACAATCAAACAATGAAACATTCACTTTCACTGGAAGTAGTTCTGTGTGCTGCTAGAGTTGCTCTAACAATTGAGTTTGTTGTTGTTATTATTATTATTACAGTGTGTGAACTATGCATCAGCTGCAGAGTCCCTTACAACAACGTCTCACCTGAAAGATGGAGCACAAGGAGGTTAAGTTTATTTATTGCATTTTTATAGTATTGCAAAGCACTGTACAGTACATAGCAGAAAAAAATAACAAACCACAACACACAGCATGTTACACATACAACTGCCACAATCAGACCATTTAAATAACAGATTTAAATAACAATATACACTTAATACAAAAGCAGCAAGATAAGATAAGAAAGCCATTTTATGAAAGTGCGTTTTTAGTCTTGAAAACTGTAACGGTCCCAGCTACCCTGACAAACAAAGGCAGAGCATTCCAGAATTTAAGGAGCTCTACAAGAAAAAGCCCTACCTCCGATGTTGCTTTTGTTGACCCTAGGAATAACCAGCAGCCCCGCATCCTGTGATCTCAGAGTGCGGTTTGGAAGATACAAGGTCAGTAACTCCTGCAAATAAGTAGGTGCTAATCCATTCAGGGCCTTAAATTAACAGCAGAATCTTAAAATCAATTCTATATTGCACAGAGAGCCAGTGTAAAGATGCCAAAACAGGGGTAATATGTTCACTTTTCCTGGTTTTAGTCAGAATTCTAGCGGCGGTATCCTAAACAAGCTGCAAGCGGGATACCACACCTTTTGGGACACCAGAAAAAAGTGACTTGCTCAAGGTCACTCTGTGAGTGAGCTGGAATTTAAACCAGGAACAAGCCCTAGTTACAAGCCCTTTTCTTTAACCACTGGACCACACAGCAACCAACATCTTTACAATTTGCAATTTTTTTTGTAGTAAATTAATACAAATTAAATTACTACTCATACAATGGAATTTCCAATAGTTGCTGGTGGATTTTCGTCTGGCGTTTATGATGTAAACATGTGTCAGTGATTTGTTTGTTTAGGTTTGTGTGATGGATCATGTGTATTAGTGGAGCTGTCTAATAGAATCATGTTGCTATTGATATAATTAAGTAACATTATTGCACTGTGGATGACAGCTGGGCTTCATTCATACTGCTGTTCTGTAATAAATACATCTCTGTCCTATGACTGCAGGTCGGAGTAGAGCAGGGTTATGTGTTTTAAGGCATTATTAAGAGTCACTGCTTTTGGGATCATTAAAAATAGATACCTCGTGTTATTGCAAAAGACAATGTTTATTTAATATATAACACATTCAGGGACCTCGTGCATAGCTACTTGCTGGTCCCCAAAACTCATCTATAAACACTGCTGTTAACAGGCATGCTTTGTGCTTTGGCAGTGATTCCACAATCTTTCTTTTAGCTTCCCCGTTTCCAGCAGCAGCACTGAGTGGCTCATAAATGTGCTCCTGTAATTCTCAGCCTTTTAAAATAAATGACCCCAAATGAAATGTAAGTAATTAATTTAGGCAGCCATGGACTGGACTGTCGTTATTAATTATGTCCCTCTCCAATCAGATGTGATTTCAATTCAAATGCATTTTCATTAAATTAAATTGCATTCACAGTGTTTTATTCTAAATGGTCAACCCAGTAACATTACAGAATTTAAAAATAAACTGCTTGGAAATATACCAGGATAACATTGAGAAATACGCAGGGATTACATTTAGAAATATACAGGGATTACTTTAGAAATAGACAGGGATTACATTTAGAAATACACAGGGATTACTTTAGAAATACACAGGGATTACATTTAGAAATACACGGGGATTACATTTAGAAATACGCAGGGATTACATTTAGAAATACGCAGGGATTACATTTAGAAATACACAGGGATTACATTTAGAAATACACGGGGATTACATTTAGAAATACGCAGTGATTACATTTAGAAATACGCAGGGATTACATTTAGAAATACGCAGGGATTACATTTAGAAATACGCAGGGATTACATGTAGAAATACACAAGTATTACTTTAGAAATACGCAGGGTTTGCATTTAGAAATACATAGGGATTACATTTATTTAGAAATATACCAGGATTATTTTTAGAAATACACAGGGATTATTTAGAAATACACAGTAATTACTTTAGAAATACACAGGGATTACATTTAGAAATACACGGGGATTACATTTAGAAATACGCAGGGATTACATTTAGAAATACGCAGGGATTACATTTAGAAATACACAGGGATTACATTTAGAAATACACAGGGATTACATTTAGAAATACACGGGGATTACATTTAGAAATACGCAGGGATTACATTTAGAAATACGCAGGGATTACATTTAGAAATACGCAGTGATTACATTTAGAAATACACAGGGATTTCATTTAGAAATACACAGGGATTTCATTTAGAAATACGTAGGGATTACATTTATTTAGAAATATACCAGGATTATATTTACAAATACACAGGGATTGCATTTATAAATACACAGAGATTACATTTATTTAGAAATATACCAGGATTATATTTAGAAATATACAGGGATTACATTTAGAAATATAACGAGATTACATTTAGAAATGCGCAGGGATTTCATTTAGAAATATAACAGGATTACATTTAGAAATATATAGTGGCATGTGACAGAAATACAATGATTCTTGGTTGTAAATCTCCCTACCGACCTGTGAGGGCGCTAAGCAGCGAGAACAGAGTTCCCTGGCTGGGGGCTGGCCTGACAGTTCTTTCCCAGGGTTGAAGGGAAGTCGGCCAGCCTGGAAGGGGGCAGGACACCATTGCAATAACACATTGACCCAGAAGGGAAACGACGTGGCAGCCGCAGATTGGAGGGGCGGTTGCACTCGTTTACCAAGGGGTCATGTGTGACAGCATAAAATGGGACAGAGAATTGTAATCTGTTCCTTCGCATTGCTTTGTGTAAATAAACTGTTAGAGACCCTGTTGCACGCAAAAAGTACAGTGAGTGTTTTGTTTGTTTGTCTTGTCTTGTCTTGTGCATTACTAGACGACTAACACAGATCCAGAGCTGTCGCCAAGGACCAGCACTAAACCAGACAGCACTTCACCATTGTCACAAATATATACTTGTATCACCCACCACAAGCACTACTACACGCACCCAGGACTGGTGACTGTGTCTGTATTATTGTGGGGCGGATATTGTTTATTATTTGGGACTACAATCCCCTTGTTATTTACCTCTCGCAGTACACATTGGTGTGTATTGCCGAGTGATTATTGTTTGGTCGCCAGACCTGGAAAATGAAATAAAAACATTTCCAAACCGGATTACAATGATCTCTGTCTGCTTCTTTAACACACTGCATCACTCATGCACCTGTTTCCACTCAGCCACTTTGCCACACATGGCATTACAATTATTTATATCAAGTGACGTTTCCCCTCTCCAGCTGTGAGTTCCGTCTTACATTTTCAAAAGAAAATGAGGGAAACCTCAGGACCAATGAGCATAAACGCATGGAATCGCCTACCAGGTGAAGTAGTAGGATCTAAAACACTGGGAACATTTAAAGAAAGACTAGATT
This sequence comes from Acipenser oxyrinchus oxyrinchus, assembly GCA_030684275.1. Lineage (NCBI taxonomy): Eukaryota > Metazoa > Chordata > Actinopteri > Acipenseriformes > Acipenseridae > Acipenser > Acipenser oxyrinchus. The sequence goes on from CM060259.1 coordinate 23,508,004, forward strand.
CTGTGCTTATAAAAAAGTTTCCCCCAGTAGGGGAGAATGGTCTGCTAACAAAGGACGAGCCTTGATGGGCTGAATAGCCTTTTGTTGTTCCTAAACTTTTCTTATGTTCTTATGAATATAAGACTCGGTTTGTATCTCCTACATCCAGGTAATCCAGATATGCTTTCCTAGTTACCAATAGTCAAACTCCTCTGATGACTGGGCAGAGGAACACTGCTATTTTGCTGATTGTTATTTGAATTGGACCCTTAGTGGGTTTATATGACACCTGTTTAGTTCTAATCTAAACTTCCAACCATGATGCCAACATACAGTGTGCACTATTTATTAAACTCAGCAATTAAAATCATGGTCTAGGTTTGCAGGATTAATGAGCTCCCTGCAGAGAGTGAGTGCTGCTTTTTTCTGTGCTGAGTTATAGACTTCCTGCAGGAACTTTACCAAAACAACAGATTCATGAAGATTTATGAAGTAGACAAACTCTTTCTGTAATGCCTTCATCAGTAGATTTAAATTTATGACCAAACCTTAGTTTCATATAAGTTTCCCTTAGTGTTGTTAACATGTTTCTAAAGTTATGAGTGATTACACTGTGGTTTGCCCAGAGATCTCTCCTCTCCCTTCCCTGTGTTTCAATGCAAATCTAGGAGGAATGAGGGTGGAGATACTGTAATGAGGTCAAAACTATAAGAAACTGAGTCACGCAGACACGTTGGGCTAATTCCCTCATCAGTGTTGTGATAGTATCTGTTTCTTGTTATTTTGTTGTGTTAAGGGGGGGTGGGGATGGCCTCTGGACTGTGTGTGTATGTGTGTGTGTGTGTGGGGAGCCCGAGCATTCATCGCCCAAGAGGGGGGAGCCCGAACATCCATCACCCAAGAGGGTGGAGCCCGAGTGTTTATTACCTAAGAGGTGGGAGCCTGAGCGTCCATCACCCAAGAGGGGGAGAGCACTAGCGTCCAGCGACTGAGGGAGAGCCGCACCAGTCTCCAGCGACCAATGGAGAGCCGCACCTGTCTCCAGTGCTGCCGTCGCCTCCTGAGGGACCGCTCCTGCCGTCGCTTCCTGAGGGTCCGCACCTGCCGTCACCTCCCATGGGACCGCACCTGCCATCGCCTCCTGAGGGACCACTCCTGCCCGGTTCCACACTGCCTGGGGATGCCAGTTCGCCATCGCCTGGGAATGCCTGTTCGCCATCGCCCAAGAGTGCCTGTTCACCATCGCCCAGGAATGCCTGTTCGCCATCGCCCGGGAATGTCTGTTCACCATCACCTGGGAATGCCTGTTCGTCATCGCCTGGGAATGCTTGTTCACCATCGCCTGGGAATGCCTGTTCGCCATCGCCCAGGGAATGCCTGTTCGCCATCGCCCGGGAATGTCTGTTCACCATCGCCCGGGAATGTCTGTTCACCATCACCTGTGAATGCTTGTTCACCATCGCCTGGGAATGCCTGTTCACCATCGCCTGGGAATGCCTGTTCACCATCGCCTGGGAATGCCTGTTCACCATCGCCTGGGAATGCCTGTTCACCATCGCCTGGGAATGTTTGTTCACCGTCGCCTGGGAATGCCTATTCACCATCGCCTGGGAATGTCTGTTCACCATGGCCTGGGAATGCCTGTTCACCATTGCCTGGGAATGTCTGTTCACCATGGCCTGGGAATGCCTGTTCGTCATCGCCTGGGGGTCATTTGCTGCTGACCCCCGAGGATTTGTTGTCATGTTTCTATCGATTTCAATTCAGTTTTATGCATTTTTATAGTGCTTTTCTTACCACAGTATCTCAAAGCGCTTCACATGTCAGTTAAAAGAGAAAGAAGTCTGCAGTATTAAGAAATAGTAAAAATTACAAAATAACAATACATAATTATAATAATAACAATATCAATAAATAATAACAATTAAACAATAAATAAAAAACATTTGAAGAAAACAGGAAATTAATAACAAGATAAAACATAAAATTACTCAAATAAGCAAGTAAAATAGATGCAAACAATTTTATTTAAGTCTGGTTAAAAAGGCTAAACTATAAAAATCTTGACTTTAAAATATTGACTGAAACAGCATCTCTAATAGAGGTAATCCGGTGCCAAGCAGCCATTTAGTGCTTTATATGTCAATAGCAAGAATTTTAAAATCAATTCTAAAATGCACTGGAAGCTCTAGTCGTTGCTAAGAACCTAACCACAAAACTTCTGTCTTATCTGAGTTCAATTGCAAGACATTTTGAGGCATCCAACGCATCCAAGATGCTCTAGTAATGCTGAAATAGCAGTGGTGTCAGCATAACAGTGAAAATGTACAATGTTTGACTGATCTCACCCAAAGTGGTCACACATACAAAGAAATAACATGGGATCAGGAATCGAGCCCTGGGGGATACCACAAGTAATTGTGGTAATTTCATCGGCATCTCAACGTATTCAAATCCTTTAGTGTATCAAAGAAAATGATTCCATGACAGAGCCAATCAGTCGAGGGGCACATTCAAATAAGAATCATCCCCAGGAAATGGCTCTCTAATATTATTCATTTTGTTTTGAAAATTGTTCACATTTAGTGGGAGAGGCTTCAGTATAAGGAACTGCAACAGATGATGGCTTGATAGTCTATCAATGGATGAAAAAAGCACTAGATTTATTTTCATTAACAGCAATAAGACTCGAGAAATAGCCACGCCTGACTGTCGTCAGAGCTTCCTTGTACTTTAATAGATGTTGTTTCCAAATATCATAGTGAATATGCAATGTATTAGCCCCGGGGGTCTAGTGTTAAATTTCAAAGTGTGGGGTCACCACAATTTCCCATAAAAAAGTACATTATTGTTTGGTTTGTTATTTTAATATAATCATTTTATTTATTTTAACTATTGAAACTCAAGTTAGTTCAGCGTGCACAGTAAATCCAAGATGGGCTCCCGGTTCAATAATGAGCAGATCTTTGCACATTAAAAGGCTTTTTTAATGGTTTGAAATTTTTTTGTTGTTTTTGTTTCAGATATCTTTACGTTATGTTAAAACTGCTAATAATATGTTTTATATGTATCAGACAATTTGACCGCTCCTGGTCGGAGTAGGCATGACAGAATTTTATCTAATTTTTGCAGCTACGTGATTCTTTCTTTGTCAGGGTTATTAGTACATATATTTAGGAAAAGTCAGGAAAGCACAGCTCCGTATCTTAAACACACTAACCACAATTAAAATTTACATTCCAAAAATGGTCAAAATGACTGCCTTGGTCGTTCTAGTTTTAAATAAAAAAATACGTTTGAGCACACTATTATAAGAGATGTAATCCCGCTCAAGCTGAGGAGTCCTGGATGCGCAAACTGTGTGAGAGAGACACCACTCACACAACGCAGTTAGTTATAATAAATCACATAAATAATGTTTCTTCTATCCATAAATAGCTTTTAATCAAAAATGACTTTTTTAAATGTAGACTCAAGTGGAGTGACTCAGTCCCTTCTCTGACGTCTTGAAATGGTTTAAGAACATAAGAACATAAGAAAGTTTACAAACGAGAGGAGGCCATTCAGGCCATCTTGCATGTTTGGTTGTTAGTAGCTTATTGATCCCAGAATCTCATCAAGCAGCTTCTTGAAGGATCCCAGAGTGTCAGCTTCAACAACATTACTGGGGAGTTGGTTCCATACCCTCACAATGAGGTCTTACTAATGCATTGTAATGCATTGTAAAGTTTTAACATTACTTCCCTTGATTTAAATTCAGCACTTCTTACAATATATCCGAGCATCTTGTTGGCCTTTTTTTTATAGCTTCCCCACATTGTCTAGATGAAGACATTTCTGAGTCAACATAAACTCCTAGGTCTTTTTCATAGTTCCCTTCTTCAATTTCAGTAACTCCCATATGATATTTATAATGCACATTTTTATTGCCTGCGTGAAATACTGTACACTTCTCTCTATTAAATGTCATTTGCTATTTGTCTGCCCAGTTCTGAATGCTGTCTAGATAATTTTGAATGACCTTTGCAGGGCAGCAGTGTGGCATAGTGGTTAGGGCTCTAGACTCTTGACCGGAGGGTCGTGGGTTCAATCCCAGGTGGGGACACTGCTGCTGTACCCTTGAGCAAGGTACTTTACCTAGATTGTTCCAGTAAAAAAAACCCAACTGTATAAATGGGTAATTGTGTGATAACTTGTAATAATTGTAAGTCGCCCTGGATAAGGGCGTCAGCTAAGAAATAAATAATAATAATAATAAAACAGTGTTTGCCACTCCTCCTATTTTTGTGTCGTCTGCAAATTTAACAAGTTTGCTTACTATACCAGAATCTAAATCATTAATGTAGATTAGGAATAGCAGAGGACCTAATACTGATCCCTGTGGTACACCACTGGTTACCTCGCTCCATTTTGAGGTTTCTCCTCTAATCAGTACTTTCTGTTTTCTACATGTTAACCACTCCCTAATCCATGTACATGCATTTCCTTGAATCCCTACTGCGTTCAGTTTGAGAATTAATCTTTCATGCGGAACTTTGTCAAAAGCTTTCTGGAAATCTAAATAAACCATATCGTATACTTTGCAATTATCCATTGTCGATGTTGCATCCTCAAAAAAATCAAGCAGGTTAGTTAGACACGATCTCCCTTTCTTAAAACCATGCTGACTGTCTCCCAGGATATTGTTACCATATAGGTAATTTTCCATTTTAGATCTTATTATAGTTTCCATAAGTTTACATATAATAGAAGTCAGGCTTATTGGTCTGTAGTTACCTGGTTCGGTTTTGTCTCCCTTTTTGTGGATCGGTATTACGTTTGCAATTGTCCAGTCTGTCGGTACAACCCCTGTGTCAAGAGACTGTTGCATGATCTTGGTTAGCGGTTTGTAAATAACTTCTTTCATTTCTCTTTATTATTATTATTTGTTTATTTAGCAGACTCCTTTATCCAAGGCGACTTACAGAGACTAGGGTGTGTGAACTATGCATCAGCTGCAGAGTCACTTACAACTACGTCTCACCCGAAGGACGGAGCACAAGGAGGTGAAGTGACTTGCTCAGGGTCACACAATGAGTCAGTGGCTGAGATGGGATTTGAACCGGGGACCTCCTGGTTACAAGCCCTTTTCTTTAACCACTGGACCACACAACCACACTTCTCTGAGTACTATTGGGAGGATCTCATCCGGCCCAGGGATTTGTTTATTTTAAGAGCTCCTAGTCCCTTTGTGACAGGATGGCTGGACGCTGACGTCACGGCAGAAGCAGGAAGGAAGAACTCTGACACCAGGCACTGCAGTTTAAAGTAAATGAAAGACGCGGCGGCGCCGTTTTTATTAACAAATAACAAAAATAAATAAAAGGTTCAAACAAAAACACTGTGCTCACAGAGCAAACAAAACAGTCAAACAAAACAAATCTCGCACACAAAATAATAAATAATACAGGTCAGGCTGGGCTGTAGCCTTCACTGTATCTGTTTTTAATTTTAGTTTCGTTTTCACTTGCTTGCTGCTCGCTCTCTCCTCTCTAACATCCCACCCCGAGCTGGAGAGCTGCAGGCTTTTTATACAGGTGACCATCTCCCGATTAGCAACAAATTAAATCACCTAATTAATTCGGGAGATGGCCACCTTCTGCACGAGTTTTCTAAATACTGTGTGGATGGGGCTTCCCATCCACGCTACTAAATAATAACAAACAAACGGCTACGCCGTCACTTCTATAAACAAAACAATAACAAAATACGCTGCGCTTCGCCGTCATATAAATACACTTACTAAATCACAATACAATAATAATAATAATAATAATAATAATCAAATACAAAATAACACAGGGGCAGAGGGGGAAAACCCATTCTAAAATACACAAACCCTGTACAGGGCTGCTCGCCCTGTTACACCCTTTAACACTTCTGCCTCTGTTATACTAAAGTTATTTAAAACTGGATAGGAACAGGTCGACATGTGGGGCATGTTGTCCATGTCCTCCTTTGTAAAAACCTGTGAAAAGTAATCATTTAATATATTTGCTATTTTTTTTCTTTGTCTATGATTTTACCATTTGTGTCTCCTAGACATTTAACCTCCTCTTTGAATGTTCTCATGCTGTTATAATATTGGAAAAACATTTTGGAATTGGTTTTAGCCCCCTCAGCAATATTGATTTCTATCTCTCTCTTGGCCTTTCTAGCTTCCTTTTTGACTTGTGTTTGCAGTTCCAAGTACTCTTTCTGTGTACTTTGTTTTTGGTCCCTATTAAACGCTTTGTAAAGTGCCTTTTTTCACTGAATATTTTTTTTAATTGATCTATTAAACTATTTTGGCCATTTTGTTTTAGATTTAGATTTGTCTACTTTTGGGATGTAATTGTTTTGCGCCTCTAGTACTACATTTTTGAAAAACAGCCATCCTTTTTCTGTGGATGTTTTCTCTATTTTACTCCAATCTACTTCTGTTAGTCTCTGTTTCATACCTTCATAGTTTGCTTTTCTAAAATTGTAAACCTTAACTTTAGTCATTACTTTTGGGGTTTTAAAAAACACTTCAAATGAGAGCATGTTGTGGTCTGAGTTTGCCAATGGCTCTCTGACCTCTGTTTTAGTTATTCTGTCTTCATTATTTGAAAAGACTAAATCAAGGCATGCCTCCCCTCTAGTCGGTGCCTTGACAAATTGCGTTAGGAAGCAGTCATTTGTCATTTCCACCATGTTTTAGTTATTCTGTCTTTGTTTGCTCCAGAATCAAACAACCCCAATTGCGTACGGATGCTGTGTTTCTTGGCTATAGAGATGGTAATGTTACGGAAGCCACTAAATTATGTACTGTATGTTTTTAAAATTATCAAATGATAACAATGGTAAATACTACACCCCTGATTAGCTCTCCATCTATATTACGATTGGCGAAATTCCCTTTTCATTTTGTATAGGGCACAGTTTGCTTAGAAGAGACTGTTTTAACTGGGGCCACAAAATAATTTTCAAAGTGGACCATCATCACAAAGTGCTTTACAGAGGTAGGCTGTGAACTGTGCATTATCCTGAACAGAATGCTAACTAAACTTTTCTTGAATGGTCCTCACTCACACGCTAGACGGCTATGCTGTTTACCAGCAACCAAACACATGCACACACAGTACACTAACATAGGCACAAACAGTACCTTTCTTTGAGACTCACACAGGTCTCTGGACATGCAGCTTCACAGCCTGGCACACAGCCCTGACTGCAGGGTTTCCAACACTTTTATGCAGGGGCCTCATTAATTCAATTGGAGCCAGGCGTTCCTCTCTGGCTCCTCCCCCTCCGCTGCCACAATATATACTGTATATACTGTATATATATAAACAAATAGCTTTTAGTTTAGGGGAATGAAAGCAATAAATACAGAACAATGGGTAATCGGGAAATTTCAGCATTACAAGAGCCAATCAAATTGTGTGATACTCGCCTAAAGGCTTCTACATTCACAGCATTTTAAAAGTCAAAGCACAGAATCTGCAGACATGTTTCGCCCTGTTTGGGGCTCATCAGTGCAGCGCAACTGAACTTTGACTTCTGAAAAGCTCAGGAGAGTAAGTAAAAACAAGTAGCTTTCGAGTTAAGGGGAATAAAAGTATATTATAGTAGTTGCTCTTTCAAATACGAATACTGGTATAATGCATTTTAAAAATGATAACTGAAATGGTTCTGCATGGGTTTAAAAGTGTGACAAGGTTCTACCGCACAGTGGATCTCCCTTTTTCATTTGCTACTGTCTTTACTAACTTTATTAGAAACTCAATCTGATTAGATTCCAGTCACCAACAAGATCAAACCGGAACTCAATGTGAGCAGGAAAGTGCATTGTTGCTGTTCATTGCCTCTTTGTATATCCTGTAGCTCCTAGCAGCATCAATTGGAGTTCCTTCATATTACACATCGGGAGACACAACAGAATTTTGAGGGCACAGAGAAGGTTCAACTTGCCCCTCTTCTGTTACTTTACTTGTGTCCCCATTAGAGCATTTGGTGCTGCGGGACAATTGGAATTGAGTTCTTACGGAGAAAAAAGCTCTAAACTATGAAAACAACGGGGAGCGATTATACATGTGCTTTGTTTTTAGACTAGAAAAGGGTTGCCTATTATTATTATTATTATTATTATTATTATTATTATTATTATTATTATTATTATTATTGCATTACACTTCCCACATAGTTAGTTCATAAATATGTGTCATGTTCGAATAAACACTTGCATCTCCCATGTCATTAACTGTATCAGCAAAGATGCTCTTAGTTTGGTTACATAACTGACGAATATAGAATTGACTCTGTTGACCACTTTAACCTTGTCTGTTACTGGCAATGTCTGCTACCTTGCAGGTCCGTGTCTTACGTCACCTGTATGGGTTGTTTCTCCTGAATCTGGCCCACGGTGGCCCTGCTCCTTATTGACAGTGTTGTGGCAGGTGAATCTGTCCCATGGTTTCTGCACTTATTGACAGTGTTATGGCAGGTGACTCTGTCCCATGGTCACTGCTCCTTATTGACAGTTATAGCAGGTGAATCTGTCCCATGGTTTCTGCACTTATTGACAGTGTTGTGGCAGGTGAATCTGTCCCATGCTCACTGCACTTATTGACAGTGTTATGGCAGATGACTCTGTCCCATGGTCACTGCTCCTTATTGACAGTGTTATAGCAGGTGAATCTGTCCCATGGTCACTGCTCCTTATTGAGTGTTATGGCAGGTGAATCTGTCCCATGGTTACTGCACTTATTGACAGTGTTATGGCAGGTGAATCTGGCCCATGGTGGCCCTGCTCCTTATTGACAGTGTTATGGCAGGTGAATCTGTCCCATGGTTACTGCACTTATTGACAGTGTTATGGCAGGTGACTCTGTCCTATCGTCACTGCTCCTTATTGACAGTGTTATAGTAGGTGAATCTGTCCCATGGTCACTGCTCCTTATTGACAGTGTTATGGCAGGTGACTCTGTCCCATGGTTACTGATTGACAGTGTTATGGCACGTGAATCTGTCCCATGGTCACTGCTCCTTATTGACAGTGTTATTGCAGGTGAATCTGGCCCATGGTTACTGCACTAATTGACAGTGTTATGGCAGGTGAATCTGTCCCATGGTCACTGCTCCTTATTGACAGTGTTATGGCTGAACTTCAATAATAAGTGTTGTTCTTGTCTTCCAAATTTTAGCCCCTTGGTGTTAATATTTGAAATGACTCCCTGAGCTCTGGCGTGTGTGCCGGCTGCTTTTAAAACGATGGCAGTCACTCCAGTGCCTAAAAAAGCTAACATGGCTTTGGATCATTTTAATAAGTATAGTCCCATCTCAAATCTGTCCTGTCTTGCTAAAATATTAGCGTGAGCTGTCACTTTGCAATTAAATTGCCATCTAACTGCACATGAACTCTATGAACCTTTGCAATCTGGTTTTCGACAACTACACAGTACTGAAACTGCCCTTGTTAAAGTTACAAACAATCTTCTTATAGGAGCTGACTCAGGTGCGTTATCAGTTTTAATTCTTCTGGATCTTAGTGCTGCATTCGACACTGTAAATCATGCTATCCTACTTGATAGGCTACAGAGTTTGTTTGGCATTTATGGCATTGCACTAAAATGGTTTCAGTCTTATCTTACTGGGCGTCAACACTTTGTCTCTCTTGGCGGTTTTAGTTCTGAGGTTGGGCTGGTAACATCTGGTGTCCCACAAGGCTCAATTTTGGGCCCTCTACTATTTAGTATTTACATGTTTCCCCTTGGTCACATACTAAGATTACATGGCCTGAATGATTACATGGCCTGAATGATCATTTTTATGCAGATGACACCCACATTTATGTGCATACTAAATCTGATTTTGCTCTTGCTGCCTCTGTGCTTGCTGATTGCATTTCAAATATTAAGAATTGGATGTCACTTAACTGTGACAAGACAGAGGTTATGTTGCTAGGTACTGCCCACTAGTTACGTAAAACCAATTCTGCAAACTTGTCAGTTGATGGTACAATGCTTGAGTTTAGATCCAAAATGAGAAATTTGGGTGTTATTTTTGATCCTGTATTAACTTTTTAACCTCATGTGCAGAATACTGTTAAGGAATAATTTTTCCACCTTAGAAACATCGCTAGGGTGCGACCTATGCTTTCTGCTTCTGTAGCTGAAAAGCTGGTTCATGCATTTGTTTTTTCGAGGATTGATTATTGTAACGCTTTGCTTGCAGGCGTCTCCAAAAGCACACTGTCCAAATTACACCATGTTCAGAACTCAGCAGCTCGTATCCTGACAAGGTCACGTGTAAGGGATCATATCACACCTGTTCTAGAGTCCCTTCACTGGTTGCCTGTCAGAGTTCATGTTGATTTTAAAATTTTTCTTCTTACTTTTAAAGCTTTACATAGTTTGACTCCACAGTATTTATCTGATCTCTTATCAGTCTACACCCCTTCACTCAACTTTCGTTCAATGTGTTCCCTCTGTTCACTTACGTTCTATGGGCGACAGGGCTTTTGTTGTTATGCCCCAAAACATTGGAACACCATTCCTAAAAAGATCAGGGATTCTGCCACTCATAATGTTTTTAAATCTAGCTTAGACCTACTTTTATAGAAAGGCATTTTTATGACTGTTTTTATTTTCTGTTTTGTTTGTTTGTAAAGCGTTTTGAGATCCATCGACAATGGATAATTGCAAAGCACATGACATGGTTTATTCAGATTTCCAGAAAGCTTTTGACAAAGTCCCGCATAAAAGATTAATTCTCAAACTGAACGCAGTAGGGATTCAAGGAAATGCATGCATATGGATTAGGGAGTGGTTAACATGTAGAAAACAGAAAGTACTGATTAGAGGAGAAACCTCAAAATGGAGCGAGGTAACCAGTGGTGTACCACAGGGATCAGTATTAGATCCTCTGCTATTCCTAATCTACATTAAAGATTTAGATTCTGGTATAGTAAGCAAACTTGTTAAATTTGCACAAAAATAGGAGGAGTGGCAAACACTGTTGCAGCAGCAAAGGTCATTCAAAATGATCTAGACGGCATTCAGAACTGGGCAGACACATGGCAAATTACATTTAATAGAGAAAAGTGTAAGGTACTGCACGCAGGCAATAAAAATATGCATTATAAATATCATATGGGAGATACTGAAATTGAAGAAGGAATCTATGAAAAAGACCTAGGAGTTTATGTTGACTCAGAGATGTCTTCATCTAGACAATGTGGGGAAGCTATAAAAAAGGCCAACAAGATGCTCAGATATATTGTGAAAAGTGTTGAATTTAAATCAAGGGAAGTAATGTTAAAACTTTACAATGCATTAGTAAGACCTCATCTAGAATATTGTGTTCAGTTCTGGTCACCTCATTACAAAAAGGATATTGCTGCTCTAGAAAGAGTGCAAAGAAGAGCGACCAGAATTATCCCTGGTTTAAAAGGCATGTCGTATGCAGACAGGCTAAAAGAATCTATTCAGTCTTGAACAAAGAAGACTATGCGGTGATCTGATTCAAGCATTCAAAATTGTAAAAGGTATAGACAATGTCGACCCAGGGGACTTTTTCGACCTGAAAAAAGAAACAAGGACCAGGGGTCACAAATGGAGATTAGATAAAGGGGCATTCAGAACTTAAAATAGAAGGCACTTTTTTACACAGAGAATTATGAGGGTCTGGAACCAACTCCCCAGTAATGTTGTTGAAGCTGACACCCTGGGATCATTCAAGAAGCTGCTTGATGAGATTCTGGGATCAATAGGCTACTAACAACCAAACAAGCAAAATGGGCTGAATGGCCTTGTAACAGGGGAGATCTGGACTGACTATTTGGCACATCCGTATTACTGCAGGTAGAGGGCAGCGGTATCGTGGGACCCGCCTGTCAGTCATGGCGATGACACAGAGAGGTGGGGAAGAGGGTGTGTGTGCTTTCCCTCTCTGAGTGGCTGAGGGGCGGGCCTTGGGAGACTGCTCGGCCCATAAGATCTGGCTTGGTTGTGCATTCGGGTGGCCGTGTTGGGGGAAATACAGTGTCGCTGGCAGAAGAGGCCAGCGTGAAACAAGGAGCAGGCGAGCCCGGCTGAGGGGGCAGCCTTTCCTGAAAAAATAAATACGTACCCGAGGGGACATGTGTAGAGGTACGGGGAACCCTGGCCAACCCCAGTGTATAGGCACAACTGAGTGTAGGACGGAGACCCGTGCTGACCGGCTTAGCGGCAGTGGGGGCACTGCATAAGCAGCACTTTTGTTTGTCGTTTTATTACTGTGTTTTATTTTCCCTTTTTCTTTTGCCTTCTGTTTTCATTATTATTTTGAGCACTTGAAGGTGCACGAATTGGGATACCTGTGTTGGTAACCCTGTGGTCCTTGTTTACTGTCGGTAGTATCCAGACCACAGACAACAGTGCTCTCTGCGGGCTAAACTAAATAAGTAAAATAAATAAATCTGGGCACCTGTGCGGTGTTTTGCAAATAAAATCTTCTGTCTCCCGTGTCAGTGAATACCCCCACCCTTCCACAGGCCTCCTCTCGTTTGTAAACTTTCTTATGTTCTTATGTTCTTATGTTTTAAAGGCGCTATATAAAATAAAGTTTATTATTATTATTATTATTATTATTATTATTATTATTATTATTATTGTTGACAGAATGGGTCAATCGTCAGGTCTTGTGAAGAGCTTGTTAACTCAGCTAGGGATGAAACATAAGAACATAGGTGCTTTAGCTTGTTGGGATCACTTGTTGTCTAAGAGGAATACAAAACTGTTCAAGTTTAAGAAATAAACCAGCCAGAATTAGAAGTGAAGGTGTCTTGTACAGTGTGTGCTCCGAAGCTTTTCCGGTGCAGAAGCTCAGACTGCCAGTCAGAGTTGTCAGCTATCTCTGCGCTCTCCCCTTTGTTGACCCCCTGCAAGCCCGCAACTGCAACAGAGCTCCACCTGTGAGCCTAGCTGCCTCAGCACAGTGGGATAATATTGGAAGGTCAAACAGATCAGTCTTCCAGCTTGTCAAAGACAAAACGACATCCAGACGCAAGCATCCTGTTTCCCCAGAGGAGCGATTAACTCAAAGTTTTACTGTTTGAAAAATCAATGCCTTCTGTGAGCTTGTGATCTGTAGCTTCACCAAGAAGGAAGGAAAGAAACGCTCTAGCAGTACACTATATCACAGCTGAAAATCCTATAACATGCATACATCTCTGCAATTAGGGAAATATTCTCGGCAGTGGCAGGTCTGCACTTGGCTTTTTGCAGGCTGCACTGGGGGTGGTTTTAAATGTAACTTACTCCAGGGTGTATGCCAGTAAAGTATTTATTCCTAACAAAATCGTTTACAAATGGTGACCTATGTAAGTGCATTTTCAGAGCTTTTCTAAAAGCTGACCCTTCCCGTCTCACAATTACTACTAACATTTCAAAACCATTTCTACACTACTGTGGGCTTTAAATAGGTTCTAACCAGGGATGAAATTAAATGCTCCTATCTCTTACCTTTTTCTGGTTGCCCTGCATCTTATTGACAGTGTTATGGCAGGTGAATCTGTCCCATGGTCACTGCACCTTATTGACAGTGTTATGGCAGATGAGTCTGTCCCATGGTCACTGCACCTTATTGACAGTGTTATGGCAGATGAGTCTGTCCCATGGTCACTGCACCTTATTGACAGTGTTATGGCAGATGAGTCTGTCCCATGGTCACTGCACCTTATTGACAGTGTTATGGCAGATGAGTCTGTCCCATGGTCACTGCACCTTATTGACAGTGTTATGGCAGATGAGTCTGTTCCATGGTCACTGCACCTTATTGACAGTGTTATGGCAGGTGAATCTGTCCCATGGTCATTGCACCTTATTGACAGTGTTGTGGCAGATGAGTCTGTCCCATGGTCACTGCACCTTATTGACAGTGTTATGGCAGATGAGTCTGTCCCATGGTCACTGCACCTTATTGACAGTGTTATGGCAGATGAGCCTGTCCCATGGTCACTGCACCTTATTGACAGTGTTATGGCAGGTGAATCTGTCCCATGGTCACTGCACCTTATTGAAAGTGTTGTGACAGATGAGTCTGTCCCATGGTCACTGCACCTTATTGACAGTGTTATGGCAGATGAGTCTGTCCCATGGTCACTGCTCCTTATTGACAATGTTAATAACACTCAATTGTTAATAAGTTAAGAATTACTACTAAGATTTCAAAACCATTTCTACACTACTGTGGGCTTTAAATAGGTTATAATCAAGGTTGAAATGATCTTTTCTTATCTCTGACCTCTTGGTTATTTGCTTGTATTTTTACTCCAATTTGGACTATGAGATTTGGACTATTTTAAATATTTCCTGGTACCCAATCACTTCCTCTGTTGTAGTTCAAACCATGCTGTTTTTGAAAATATCACTGTGCATATCCTGAATAAACATTATAAAACATTGTAACAGGGGAGGGCTGTAATGATGAATGGTGATGTGGATGCGTGTTCGCTGCATGACTGACAGGACACCGACACTGGAAGGTTGGGACGGACACACCCGCAGGCGTGCAGGTTTATTTACATACATGAAGTTGTACCCTCCAAGATGGCAACGCAGGCTCACCCAACGCTAGGTGAGCCCTACACTTGGTGTCAGTCAGGTCTCTTCACATGGAGTAATGACGTGCTTTGGCATCTAAGGCACCGTGTCACGAACTCCGACACAGCAGGGCTCAGGGAGGCTTTGCTCTCTCCCAGAACCCTCTCCACGAATCGTACTGAGCGCAGGCACAGTGCTGTAGTCAGCTCAGCCCTGCTCTTCCATCGCCGCTCAGTCCATCTATCAGGGTAGTGAAAAACACTGTAAAAACACCACATTTAAAAATGTCATTATAAAACAGGCTCTTTAAAAACAGAATTAGTGCAAAGGCTTTCTTCTGGCCTTAAAACCTTTACAAGCCATCAGGCGTTTCTGAAAAAAACTTTCCAACCTTGTGTTATTTACTTGCTGGGGGTCATTAAAAACAGGTGGCTGTCTAAACCGAGCCCTCCAGTCCGCCTCAGGAGAGACAGAGCCAGGCCTCTAGCGCTCAGCTCGGGGGTGTACAGCAGACTCTGAGCCGCCTGCAGTCTGAAAGCATTTACCTGGGAAGGGATGTCAATCAGCCCCTGTCCCCATTCATCTCAGGGCAGGTACAGCACTGCTGGCCTCAACCAGTGGTTTCCATACCAAAATAAATTGACCAGTTTCTTCTGGACCTGCTCCAGAAGCCCTGGGGGAGGGTCCAGACACACCAGTCTGTGCCACATCATGGATGCCACCAAGTTATTAATCACATGGACCCTCTCCCTGAAGGACAGTCAGTTCAGCAGCCACTGCCAGCTCTGTAATCCACCTTCAGCAACACCCCCTTCCCAGTTCTGCTGCATGTTAGCCTCTGTACCCAAGTACACCTGTAGCAGACACTCTATATGAAGTGTATGTCGGTACAGATTAACACTCAAATAACCACCGATCAAGGTTATAAAACTATTAGCTACCAAATCAGCTCAATATACCAGCAAACTACACAAGGAACAAGTTCTGTACACAATTAATAACTGTTTTTATTGTACTATGGTGTTTATACTCAACAATAACAAATAATTCACCATATTCAGAGAGCTTGGAAGGAAATTAAAAGACAAGACCAAAACTGTGGTATTTTCTGGGATACTGCCGACACCTTGCAAATGACCATACGGACAGCTGGAAATCTAAATGCATGGCTGAAATCATGGTGCACACAGGAAGGCTTCACCTTCCTTGAACACTGGAGCACATTCTACAACAAGGACTATCTATATAGGCGGAACGGACTGCACTTAAATAAAAAGGGAACCAATCTACTCGGAGAAAGGATCCTCGAGGAGGTCCAGAAGCATTTAAACTAGAAAGGAAGGGGGGAGAAATCAACAAAAAAACAGAAGGGAGACCACATCAAAACAAGGGTAACAACTCAGGTAAGACAGCCATTTAATGTATTTATCTAAATGCTAGAAGTCTCATAAACTAAATGTTAGAACTTGAAGCTACTGCACTAACAAGTAACTACGATGTGATAGGTGTTACAGAAACTTGGTTATCCGATGGAGACGAATATAATATTAGTTGGTATACTCTGTATAGGAAAGACAGGCAGGACAGAAGAGGTGGAGGGGTAGCGCTACACATTAAAAATAGTCCTGATGCCCAGGTGTTAAATCTGGAAGAAAAAAACAATGCAGAATCAATATGGGTCAGAATAATGGACAAAAATTCAAAGGGCATATGTGGCAGGATGGCTTGCAGTGGTGAGGTGTGGTGACGTCACAGACCAGGAAGTAAGTGAACCAAAACAGTGGATGGGCGGGTGAAGCTGAATGCTACTGCACTCAGCGTATTTATTAACTCATAAAACAAAACAAAACAAAAGATTTAAACAGAACAACAAAACACAAAACAAAAAGGCGCGATGGCCAAACAAATAGAAACAAGTATATTTTGAAATATAGCAATTGTTTTTTCGCTCGCTCTCCCGTGTTCTCCCGTACTCTCCTCTGTACACTCAACCCCGCAGCACGGACAGCTGCAGGTTCTTATACTCTGGCCGTGGGATTAACTAGCTGCTAATTATCTTATTACCCCTCGGCCACAGTCTGCACGCGTTTGGTAAGGATGCGTGACTGTCAGCTAGTTAAATAATCAGTAGCTGATCAGCCACGCATCCTCACAGGGTTTTTAAATATAAAAAACAATAACAAAAGACGCGGCGCTTTTATCCGCGCTGCAAACAAAAATACAAATAATAATAAATAAATACATAGGGGGGGGACCGCCACAGCATAATAATAGGAGAAATGACAAATGACTGCTTCCTAATGCAATTTGTCAATGCACTGACGAGAGAGGAGGCATGCCTTTTTAGTCTTTTCAAATAACGAAGACAGAATAACTAAACCAGAGGTCAGAGAACCATTGGCAAAAGATTACAACATGGATTCATTTGAAGTGCTTTTTAAAACACCAAAAGTAATGAATAAAGCTAAGGTTTACAATTTTAAAAAGGCAAACTATGAAGGAATGAAACACAGACTAACAGAAGTAGATTTGAGTAAAACAGAGAAAACATCCACAGAAAAGGGATGGATATTTCTAAAAAAATGTAGTACTAGAGGCACAAAACATATACATCCCAAAAGTAAACAAATCAAAATCTAAAACAAAATGGCCAAAATGGTTTAATAGATCAATTTAAAAAAGGCACTTTACAGAGCATTCAAAAGGGACCAAGAACAAAAGTACACTGAAAGAGTACTTGGAACTGCAAACACAAGTCAAAAAGGAAGTTAGAAAGGCCGAGAGATAGAAATGAACATTGTCAAGGGGGCTAAAACCAATTCCAAAAAGTTTTAACAATATTATAACAGCAAAAGAACATTCAAGGAGGAAGTAAAATGCCTAAGAGATACAAATGGCAAAATCATAGATGAAGAGAAAAAAATAGGAAATATGAAATAATTACTTTTCATAAGTTTTTACAAAGGAGGATACGGACAACATGCCCCACATGTTGACCTGTTCCTATCCAGTTTTAAATAACTTTAGCATAACAGAGGCAGAAGTGTTAAAGGAACTAGGAGCTCTTAAAATAAACAGATCTCTTAAAATAAACAGAATGGAAATGAAATTAAATAAGTTATTTACAAACTACTAACTAAGATCATGCAACAGTCTCTTGACCCAGGGGTTGTACTGACAGACTGGAAAATTGCAAATGTAATACCGATCCACAAAAAAGGAGACAAAACCAGGTAACTACAGACCAATAATACTGACTTCTATTATATGTAAACTTATGGAAACTATAATAAGATCCAAAATGGAAAAATTACCTATATGGTAAAAGTATCCGGGAGATTGTGTCTAACTAACCTGCTTGATTTTTTTGAGGATGCAACATTGACAATGGATAATTGCAAAGCATACAACATGGTTTATTTAGATTTCCAGAACCTTCTGACAAATTTCCGCATGAAGATTAATTCTCAAACTGAACACAATAGGTATTCAAGGAAAGACATGCACATGGATTAGGGAGTGGTTAACATGTAGAAAACAGAAAGTACTGATAGAGGAGAAACCTCAAAATGGAGCGAGGTAACCAGTGGTGTACCACAGGGATCAGTATTAGGTCCTCTGCTCTTCCTAATCTACATTAATGATTTAGATTCTGGTATAGTAAGAGAACTTGTTAAATTTGCAGACGACACAAAAATAAGAGGAGTAGTAAACACCACTGCAGCAGCAAAGGTCATTCAAAATGATCTAGACAGCATTCAGAACTGCTCAGACACATGACAAATGACATTTAATATAGAAAAGTGTAAGGTACTGCACGCAGGCAATACAAATGTTCATTATAAATACCATATGGGAGTGTGACGGGGTGCCCTCCCTTTGTGTATATTGTGTATATATTATTTGTATTTGTATTATTATTTTTATATATACAGTCACCTCCAAAATTATTGGCACCCTTGATAAAGATGAGCAAAAAAGGCTGTATAAAATAAACAACACAGGTAAAGAGCTATATTTTATGCTCTAATATATGGGAAAACCATATTCTTTTATTCTAATACAATTGCTCAGAGAACAAGTTTTTTATTAACAAATAATGACATTTTTCCAAAAAAAAAATAATACCAGTACTGAGCTATATTGTAATTTTCCAACATGTGGAATATATTTGACTTTATTAATGATTCAATGGAATGAACCAAAATTACACATTTCTCAAAGTGTAATAGTGCCACAATTATTGGCACCCTTGTTTTCAGTACTTTGTGCACCCTCCCCTTGCAAGGATAACGGCACTGAGTCTTTTTCTATAACGTTTAATGAGATTGGAGAACACATTGGGAGGGATCTTAGACCATTCCTTCATACAGAATCTTTCCAGATCCTTGATGTCCTTCGGTCTGCACTTATGGACTGCCCTCTTCAATTGAAACCACAGGTTTTCAAAGGGGTTCGTCCGGAGACTGAGATGGCCATTGCAAAATATTGATTTTGTGGTCAATTAACCATTTCTTTGTGGATTTTGATGTGTGCTTGTGGTCATTGTCTTGCTGGAAGATCCACTTGTGGCCAAGTTTCAGCCTCCTGACAGAGGCAACCAGGTTTTTGGCTAAAATGTCCTGGTACTGGGTAGAGCTCATGATGGCGTTGACCTTAACAAGGGCCCCAGGACCAGTGGAAGCAAAACAGCCCCATAACATCAAAGATCCACCACCATATTTTACAGTAGGTATGAGGTTCTTTTCTGCACATGCATCCTTCTTTCAACGCCAAACCCACCGCTGGTGTGAGTGGCCAAAGAGCTCTATTTTCATCTCATCTGACCATAGCACCCGGTTCCAATCGAAGTGCCAATGCCGTTTAGCAAACTCCAGGCGCTTACGTTTGTTGGTTGCTCTCAATAAAGGCTTTTTTTCTGGCAACCCTTCCAAATAGCCTATTGGCATGGAGGTGGCGTCTAATTGTAGATTTGGAGACTTGGTGACCCCAAGATGCAACCAAGTTCTGTAATTCTCCAACTGTGGCCTTTGGATTTCTCTTTGCCTCCCGAACCATCTGCCTCAGTGTGCGTGGGGGCAAGATACACTTGCGTCCTCTACCAGGCAAGTTTACCACTGTTCCAGTGGTTTTGAACGCTTTAATTATTGCCCTAATAGTGGTAAGTGGTATATTTAGTTTTTTAGCTATTGTTTTGTACCCATTGCCTGATTTATGAAGGTCAACAAACATTTGTCTCTTTTCATTTGTGAGTTCTTTACCTTTCCCCATGGTGATGGATGACAAATGGATTTCATATGTGTGTTACCTCATTTTTATACCCCAGTGAAACAGGAAGCCATGGAAGGCCACAATACAGTTCCTTAAGACTGAGATGAACTTAAAGAAATAGAATGTTAATGCAGATTTAATTTTGTTTGATTTTATTTATAAGAAGGTGCCAATAATTCTGACACCTATCTTTTTGAGGAAAAATGTTATTATAAGTTAATAAAAAACTTTTTCTCTGAGCAATTGTATTAGAATAAAAGAATATGGTGTTCCTATATATGAGCATAAAATATAGCTCATTACCTGTGTTGTTTATTTTATACAGTCTTTCTTGCTCATCTTTATCAAGGGTGCCAATAATTTAGGAGGTGACTGTATATACAGTATATATTGTGTTTATATGCCTGAACATCACCGCCAAGGGATGCCTGCACGACACCACCTGTGGATGCCTCCAACTCACCCCCCAGGGATGCCTGCCTGTCATTTCCCGGGGGTTGTTAAATCAAGCAGCAGCCTTTGCACTGCTGGAAAGTCTGGGGCCAAAGCCCCAGAAAAGGAAGCCGTTAGCTACAGAGCACGAGGGAGAAGTGGAGCTCCCGCTGCCGCCTTCATGGCCGACGGCTCCCGTCTTGAGTACACCACAGGAGCTAGGAGAACAGGAGCCACCTTGGTCTCCATCACCAGGAGGAGAGGAGCAGGAGCTGCCGCTGCCTCCACTAGATGAGGGATCAGGACGTGATGCTGGCAGTGGCTGCTGAGGGGAGCACGGCAGAAACCAGCCCGGCTGCAGCTGCTGCAAAGAGTGCCAACCCCGCCGCAGCCATGGCCAGAGTGGTCAACTCCAAACCCTGCACCACGCCTGTACCTGATTCCTTCACCAGGAGGAGAAGTGGAGCTCCCGCTGCCGCCTTCATGGCCAGGGGCTTCCCTCCCAAGGGTCCGGAGCTGTCGTTGTCGGAGGGTCCGGAGCTGTCGTTGTCGGAGGGTCCGGAGCGGTCGCTGTTGGAAGGCCCGGCGCTGTCACTGTTGGAGGGTCTGCAGCTGTCACTGTTTGAGGGCCCGGAGCTGTCTCTGCCTGGGGGTTCCAGAAGCACCCCTGCTAGGGGGATCCTGAGGACATGCGGAGGCCGGAAGCCATGGGAATCCTCCGTTCCCACCCCACAATGTGGGCATAAACTTTTCAGATTTTAAAGGTAGAGGTGGCAGTTGGGCCATGTGTGCTGCACACAGGGGGGGGCGAATGTTCCCTCCCCTTATGCATATTATGTATGTATTATTTGTATTTTTATTATTATATATATATATATATATATATATATATATATATATATATATATATAGTGTTTATATGCGGGCGGACAAAGCCGTCCGTCATTATTTGTTGTTGTTTGAGACTCGTGTATTGTGCTGGCGTGGATGGGGTTGAATTCCCCATCCATATAAAAGACCCACTCCAGGCTCAGTTTGAAAGAGCTTAGGAGATAAAGGCGGAGATATAGAAAGAGTGGGAGCGAATGCTACCGGAGATAAATTTAAAAGGTACTTGTTATTTAAATCTGTTTTGTTTGGCCATGTGACAAGATGGCTGCAGGGAGGAACTCAGACCAGAACTAAAAACACACAGAGCAGACAGAGACTTGGGGTTTTGGTGAAGCTGAGCGCGTGATCGCGCTCAGCATTTAATAAACAAAATAATATAACACAAAAACAGGACCACGGCACTTGCGCCCAAAATAAATATATAAACAAAACGGACTAAACAGTAACAAGCGGTGGACGGACAGACACACAAACACGGTGAGTAAATAAATAAAACAAGTATCGTGCTGGTACTACCAGCACGCGATAGCAATTGTTATAAATATTTCTTTCTCCTCTCTCTCTCTCTCTCTCTCACCCGTTCTCCACTCCACGAACACCCAACCCGAGTGAGTGAAAACATACAACTTTTATGCAGTTGTACCGAGACTTCGATTGCTAGTCAATCATTCAATTGGAATCTCGGTACAACTGCACGTGAATTAATTAAAGTGCAATTCCCGTGCTCACATATTATTACTTTTTACTTGCGTGATGTGATTTGTGCCCTCCTCGTGCCTAAATACAAATCTACAATTTAAACACATGTGAAACACAGACCGCTTATATCCCGTGTACCAATGCCTATACACCAACATTTACACACAACACGTAACACAAAATACACACAGGGGGCACTTTGCCACATATACCCCCTTGTGCAAAGCACACATGGCCTCAATGGCCACCTCCCCCCTCAGTCCCAAAGTCCCGGAAGAGGGGAAGCAAGTTGTTTCTGGGGGTGGCCATGGTGGAATGTCCGGCACCCCAATTCTTCGTGGCGGCAGCTCCCTCTTCCGGGCTTCAGCCACACTATCTCCTGCAGCGAAAGTGCAGCTGGGGAGCTGGTCTCCTGACCTCCCCTTCTTCATGGCCGGCAGTTCCCCTCCGTGGGGCTCCGACCACACAATCTCCGGCAGCGAAACTGCTGCGGGGAAGCTGGTCTCCTGACCTCCCCCTTCTTCATGGCCGGCAGTTCCCCTCCGTGGGGCTCGGCCACACAATCTCGGCAGCGAAACTGCTGCGGGGAAGCTGGTCTCCTGACCTCCCCCTTCTTCATGGCGGCAGTTCCCCTCCGTGGGGCTCCGGCCACCCACTCCGGCAGCGAAACTGCTGCAGGGGAGCTGGTCTCCTGACCTCCCCCCTTCTTTGTGGCCGCCAGCTCCCCTCCGTGGGGCTCCGGCCACCGTGTTCCTGCCACGGAAATGCGGCTGGGGAGCTGGTCTCCTGACCTCCCCCTTTCTTCATGGCCGGCAGCTCCCTTCATGGAGCTCCGGCCACAGTGTAGCGACCGAGGCAAAGCAGAGGCCCGGCGACCCCAGGCGAAGCAGGATCCCTGGCGACCCCAGGTGACGGCAGCAGCAGCGGACCCTCGGGAGGCGATGGCAGCAGCAGCGGACCCTCGGGAGGCGGCGGCAGCAGCAGCGGACCCTCGGGAGGCGGCGGCAGCAGCAGCGGACCCTCGGGAGGCGAACTCGGGAGGAGCCCCTGGCCATAGAGGCGGCAGCGGGAGCTCCACTTCTCCCTCGCACCCTGCACCCTGTGTGGAGCAAAGGCAGCCCCAGGCGTGCGGAGCGACAGGCAGCCCCAGGCGACGCGGAGCGGCTGGCAACCCCAGGCGTGCGGGCGGCTGGCAACCCCAGGCGATGCGGGCGGCTGGCAACCCCAGGCGATGCGGGCGGCTGGCAACCCCAGGCGTGCGGGCGGCTGGCAACCCCAGGCGTGCGAGGCAAGCATCCTTGGGCGGCGAGGCAAGCATCCTTGGCGGCGAGGCAAGCATCCTTGGCGAAGCGAGGCAAGCATCCTTGGGCGAAGCGAGGCAGGCATCCTTGGGCGGCGAGGCAGGCATCCTTGGGCGAAGCGAGGCAGGCATCCTTGGGCGAAGCGAGGCAGGCATCCTTGGGCGCAGTGAGGCAGGCATCCTTGGGCGAGCGAGGCAGGCATCCTTGGGCGAAGCGAGGCAGGCATCCTTGGGCTAAGCGAGGCAGGCATCCTTGGGCGCAGCGAGGCAGGCAGTCAGGACAAGCTGGGGTGCGGGTTTTGGCCCTCTTCTCGGCCACTGCGGCCGGGGTTCTTCCCCATGCTTTCCTCAGCAGCCTATGCAAGGGCTGCTGAGGACCGCCAGCATCTAGTCCTGGTCCTTCTGGTGGCGGAGAGGCAGCTCCTGCTCCTCTCCTCGTGGACGGTGGGGAAGTGATACCAGCAGGCATTCATCCTCTGCTGGTGGGGAAGTGATACCAGCAGGCATTCATCCTCTGCTGGTGGGGAAGTGATACCAGCAGGCATTCATCCTCTGCTGGTGGGGAAGTGATACCAGCAGACATTCCTCCTCTGCTGGTGGGGTTGGCGGAGGCAGAGGCAGCTCCTGCTGCTCTGCTCCTGCCGATGGAGGTGGCGGAGGCAGAGGCAGCTCCTGCTGCTCTGCTCCTGCCAGTGAAGGTGGCGGAGGCAGAGGCAGCTCCTGCTGCTCTGCTCCTGCCAGTGAAGGTGGCGGAGGCAGAGGCAGCTCCTGCTGCTCTGCTCCTGCCGGTGGAGGTGGCGGAGGCAGAGGCAGCTCCTGCTGCTCTGCTCCTGCCAGTGGAGGTGGGAGCGGCGTGTAGTCTCCTGGCGGCGGAGGTGGGAGCAGCGTGTAGTCTACCCTTGTTTCAGGGGACTGGTGCGGCCCTCCCCTCTTGCAGGGGACTGGTGCGGCTCCCCTCGGAAGGGGAGACCAGCAGGCATTCACCCTCTGCTGGTGGACAGGGACCCAGCAGGCATTCACCCTCTGCTGGTGGACAGGGACCCAGCAGGCATTCACCCTCTGCTGGTGGACAGGGACCCAGCAGGCATTCACCCTCTGCTGGTGGACAGGGACCCAGCAGGCATTCACCCTCTGCTGGTGGACAGGGACCCAGCAGGCATTCACCCTCTGCTGGGGACAGGGACCCAGCAGGCATTCACCCTCTGCTGGTGGACAGGGACCCAGCAGGCATTCACCCTCTGCTGGGGACAGGGACCCAGCAGGCATTCACCCTCTGCTGGTGGAGGAGGCAGAGGCAGCTCCTGCTGCTCTGCTCCTGGCGGTGGAAGTGGCGGAGGCGGGACCAGCAGGAATTCACCCTCTGCTGGTGGAGGTGGGAGCTGCAAGCAGTCCTCCCATGGCAATGGAGGTGGAACCAGCAGGAATTCACCCTCTGCTAGTGGAGACTGGGGCGGTGGGCGCTCTACCTTCCCCTTTTGGGCCGTGGGCGCACCGACTCCTCCCTCTTGGGCTGTGGGCGCACCGACTCCTCCCTCTTGGGCTGTGGACGCACCGACTCCTCCCATTCAGGCGTAGGGACGTTCGGGCTCCTCCCACTCAGGCGTGGGACGTTCGGGCTCCTCCCACTCAGGCGTAGGACGTTCGGGCTCCTCCCACTCAGGCGTGGGACGTTCGAGCTCCTCCCACTCAGGCGTGGGACGCTCGAGCTCCTCCCACTCAGGCTGTGGAGGCAAAACCAGCAGGCATTCTTCCTCTGCTGGTGGAGACTTGGGCGGTGGACACTCCGCCTTCCTCTTCCCCTTTCCCCTTCTCTGCCTCCTCCTCACCTTCCTCTCCTGGGCCAGTTCCTCCTCTCCCTCTTGGTAGGGGCAGTGCACCACTGGGTGCCCGAACTCCCCACAGGCAAGGCACCAGCCTTGGTCCTCTAGACCACCGAGGAGGACCTCCAGATCCTGGCAGCCATCTCTCCAGTTCCAGCCTTCCATTTTTCCCCTTTTATTTTTCAAAAAACAAAACAAACAAAAAAACTGCGGTTCCCGCTCTGGCCTGAGTCCTGGAGGCGCTGTTTTCCCGGTTCTGACACCACGTGTGACAAGATGGCTGCAGGGAGGAACTCAGACCAGAACTAAAAACACACAGAGCAGACAGAGACTTGGGGTTTTGGTGAAGCTGAGCGTGATCGCGCTCAGCATTTAATAAACAAAATAATATAACACAAAAACAGGACACGGCACTTGCCCAAAATAAATATATAAACAAAACGGACTAAACAGTAACAAATGGTGGACGGACAGACACACAAACACGGTGAGTAAATAAATAAAACAAGTATCGTGCTGGTACTACCAGCACGCGATAGCAATTGTTATAAATATTTCTTTCTCCTCTCTCTCTCTCTCTCTCACCCGTTCTCCACTCACGAACACCCAACCCCGAGTGAGTGAAAACATACAGCTTTTATGCAGTTGTACCGAGACTCGATTGCTAGTCAATCATTCAATTGGAATCTCGGTACAACTGCACGTGAATTAATTAAAGTGCAATTCCCCGTGCTCACATATTATTACTTTTTACTTGCACGTGATGTGATTTGTGCCCTCCTCGTGCCTAAATACAAATCTACAATTTAAACACATGTGAAACACAGACCCGCTTATATCCCGTGTACCAATGCCTATACACCAACATTTACACACAACACGTAACACAAAATACACACAGGGGGGGCACTTTGCCACAGGCCAACATGCCTTTTTCTTTGTGTTTTGTGTGAAGTCTTTTCTTTAAATATTTACTTTTTGCTTATTTAGCGTCAGTGTAAAGGGAACTAAAATGACCTCACCAGTCTTCCGGATGTTTAACCAGATGAAGAGTCTTCAGTTCTCCAACACTAAGTAAAAATGTATCCAGAATCCCAGAAACTGAGCCATGGTAGCTTTATAATGCACAGCTCTATAGTTGTGCATACAAAACAATAAAACACATCTTATAACTGGGGCTCCAGTAATTCTGTTTAACAATAAACAGTGGTGAAAAATAGTTAGTGCAGGTCAAACTTATCTATAGCATGTTAATTGTATTCCAGATAGGATTGTATAATTTGTAATCCACACGCATGCTTTCTTCTCCAGCTCCCTCCTGTTGAATTTTTTCCTCTCCTGTCGACTCTCTTCTCCCGCAGCCATTTTAAATAAAAGAAGATAAAGACGTTTCTCCTCTTTGAAATTAAGCTATGCCTTCTGGGTACAGTAGTTCTTTACCAACACTGCTATCAGGATCGTGGCAGGATAGCCGCAGAGGGAAAACTCAGAGACAGAAAATGCAGTGAAACAAAAATACTTTAATTGATAAAACACAAATAAAAAGGCACAAGGGCAAAACAAAAGGTTTAAACATGAAACAAAGTCTTTCAACAAATCACTGGAACAAATAAATTAAATTAAACAAGTATTTCTATAGACAACACTTTGCGTCTCTCTTCAAACAAAACCACTCCAAACCACACTCTCCCCAAACAAAGGATTTCACCTGTCTTTTATAGTCTGTGGCTGGAGCCCAATTAACCAATAATTAACAATTAAGCACCTAAGGCTCCAGCCACATTCTCACATGTATTTTACAGGGAGGAATTTAACCCCCTCCCTGCCAATCCAAAGCAAACAAGAATTATAATAAAACATAATGAAAACAACAGTAAAAATAACAATAAAACACAAATTATAAGGACGAGCTGGCACCCCATCACAGGATAAAACTACATTTCAACTTAAATGAAAGAAAAACGTTACTGGCATAAGTCAGTACTGTATCTGACTGCTACACATTCCCAGCACTTTTAACCAGCTCTGTTCCACTCCAGCACCCAAGGCATGGAGGGAGGGGCCCTTTCCAGCCAGCTCCCTGCCAGGAACGCCCCACTCTTGGCCCAGTTCACCCGCACTGAGGACGCTCTTTCAATGCAGTGCATGCAGGACTTCAGCACCATCACATCTCTATCAGTGGTCACAAAAATGTTATGGTCATTGGCGTACGCTGAGAGACGGGTGGGCTGGGTGGAGGGAAGGGCAGGCATGGCCAAGCCAGCAAGACGCTCCCTCAGTTGGTGTAGCAGCAGTTCGATGGATAGAGAGCAGAGCCCTGTCTGATCCCACTGCACTGGAAAAGCCTAGCTTAGACTGTTATTAATGTTAACAAAGCTAAAAATATTAATTTAAAAAAAAAATGATGTAAGAGATTGTGGCAAAGTGGCTAGTGGAGGGGAACAGGTGTAGACGTGATGGGATGCAAGAGTGACAGACTGATGATGGTATTCAGTGGGGAAGGTGCTTTATTTGGACTCCCGGTCTGGCGACCGCAAAATAATAAACCCCCGGCTATACACAACAATGTGTAAAGCATGGGGATAAAACAGGGCACAGTCCCGACAAAAACCAAACACACGGTCACCAGTCCGGGGTGAGTGCAGTCGTGCTGGTGTGGAGTGCAAACACAGATATGTGGTGACGGTAGTGCAGTGGTGCTCCGGACTTGTGCTGACCCTCGGTGACAGCTCCGAGGTGTGCGTTAACTGTCTGGTGAAAACAAAACACAAACAATTACAACACAGACAAACACAACACAAAACACGTAGCCCGTCTTTTTCTCTTAATTTGAGAGCTCCTCTCTCAGTCCTTCTCTCTACTCAGCTCTACCCAAAACGAAGGAAAAGATCAGCGTTACCCTGGCCCCTATATGTAATCCCGTATGATATCTAGGTAAACGGTTGCAGCTGCCTTATTACTTGCAGCTGCCCCTCGTTTACCTTTCAAGTCAAAACGGTCTTACAACAGAGTCTCGCTTCCTTCCAGGCTGACCCACTTCCCGGTCCCGGAAACGAACTGTCAGGCCAGCCCTTCCAGATACTTCTCCTCCCGTTCTTTAGCGCCCTCACAGGTCGGGAGGAAGATTTATCACCAGAACTCATTATATTTCTGTCACATATCCCACCGCTCAGAGTGGAGCCGAAGGAACACTTCGGCTAAATCTACCTTTCCCATTACTCCCCCCTCCCGGGAAAAATAATCCGCATTTTGGTGGTCTTTCCCTGCACGGTGTACCATATGGTACATGAAGGGCTGCAATGCCAGATACCACCGAGTTATCCGGGCATTGCTGTCCTTCATTGTGCTTAACCACTTGAGTGGGGCGTGGTCTGTGACCAGATCAAATGAGTGTCCCAGCAGGTAGTATCGTAAAGAGTGAGTAGCCCATTTAATGGCCAAACACTCTTTTTCGACTACGGAGTAGTTACGTTCCCGAGGTAACATTTTTTTACTTAGGTACACTATCGGCTGTTCTACTCCAGCTACTTTTTGGGACAAGACAGCACCCAAACCTACATCCGATGCGTCGGTGTGGAGGATGAATCTCTTGGTGAAATCTGGAGTAATAAGAGTGGGGGCCTGGCAAAGTCTACGCTTAATCGTATCAAACGCCCCCTGACACTCAGCTGACCATTTGATTAAATTTGGGGCACTCTTTTTGGTGAGGTCAATTAACGGGTTAACCACTGTGGCGTACTCGGGGATGAAACGGCGGTAATAACCGACTAAGCCCAGTAGTGACCTCACCTGAGTTTTGGTTTTGGGGATCGCTGCATCAACCAAAGCCTGGAGTTTGGTGACCACAGGTCTCACCCTTCCATTTCCCATTAAAAATCCCAAATATTGAGTTTCTTGTTTTGCAAACGCACATTTCCTCAAGTTAGCTGTCAGCCGGGCTGCCCTTAGAGACTGAAGAACGGCTGCAACCCTAGCCAAATGCTCTCGCCAGGTGGAGCTGTAAATCACCACGTCATCAATATACGCTGCTGCATATTCATGATGTGGGCATAAAACCTGGTCCATCAGTCTCTGAAAGGCAGCGGGCGCACCATGTAGCCCAAATGGCATGGTTTTAAAGTGGAACAGCCCTTCTGGTGTTGAAAATGCGGTTTCTCTCTGGAGCTGCGGGTTAAAGGGATTTGCCAGTATCCCTTCGTCAGGTCCAGAGTGGAAATAAACCTCGCTTTTCCCAGTCTGTCTAAAAGTTCGTCAACCCGAGGCATGGGATACGATCGAACTTAGCAATAGCGTTTACCTTACGGAAATCAACGCAGAAGCGGTTGGTGCCGTCTTTCTTAGCCACTATGACAATTGGACTGCACCACTCGCTCCTGGAAGGTTCAATCACCCCAAGCTCGAGCATATCCCATACCTCTTTGCGAACGCCACTTCGTCGACTTTCCGGGATCCGCACGGTCTCTCTCACACTGTGACACCTGGTGGAGAGATAATGTCATATTCAACTAAGTTTGTTCTGCCGGGCACGTCAGAAAAAACATCGCTGAACTTCTCAATAAGCTTACGCAGCTCTCTTTGCTGATCCGGAACCAATTGTTCCCCCATTGAAATCGCTCTTGTGCTTGGGGTCTCTGGACAGGGGCCTAAATCATCCTCCATATTGCCTGGGGCTATAAATAAGACCTCCCTTGCCTGCCAGGGCTTTAACAAATTAACATGGTAAATTTCACGTTCATTCCGGCGATCGGGCTGTCTAATTTCATAATTTACTTTCCCTATAGCCCGAATCACCTCATACGGCCCCTGCCATTTAGCACACAGTTTTGATTCTGATGAGGGAAGTAGCAGCATTACCTTGTCCCCTGGTCGAAAGGTTTGAATCCGTGCATTTTTGTTGTAATGCTGCTGCTGTCGGTGCTGAGCCGATCTGAGGTTGTCCTGGGCCAAACGACCGATCAAATCCAGGCGATCTCTTAGTAGGACCACATACTTCACTACATTTTTGGACGAGCCTTTGTGCTCCTCCCACCCCTCTCTCAGCAGGTCGAGAATGCCGCGAGGCTGCCGGCCGTACAGGAGCTCAAAGGGGGAGAACCCCGTTGAACTCTGCGGCACTTCTCTCACCGCAAAGAGGAGGTAGGGAAGAAGCGATGCCCAATGTTTCTGCTCTTGTGTTACAAACCGCCTCAGCATCGACTTTAAGGACTGATTAAAACGTTCCACCAGACCGTCCGATTGTGGATGATAAACGGACGTCCTGATGGGACGTATTTTCAATATTTTGTACACCTGCTGTAACGTATTGGACAAAAAATTGGTTCCGTGATCGGTCAAAATCTCCTTGGGGATCCCTACTCTAGCCATAATCTGTGCTAACTCGGTGGCTATTGCAGCTGCACTAGTGGACCTCAATGGAACTGCCTCCGGGTATCGCGTTGCATAATCCACCACCACTAATATGTGCGTATACCCGGAGTCAGAAGGTAGCAAAGGGCCCACTATGTCCATTGCAATGCGCTCGAAAGGAGTGGAAATAATCGGCAGTGGGACCAGAGGGGCGGGGCGCACTCGACCCGGCGCTACTCGCTGGCAGTCTGGGCATGTGGCTACATATCTCGACACATCAGTATGAAGACCGAGCCAATAGAATCGAGCCAATATCCGTTCCCTCGTCTTCTCGGCTCCGAGGTGCCCCGCAAAAGGGATATCATGCGCCAGCCTCATGACCTCGGTCCGACAAGACGGGGGAACCAACAATTGTGTTACAGGCTGTCCTGTGCCCGCGGCTAGGTTTACCCTATACAGTAATTGCCCCTTGATACTGAAATGTGGATATACTAGCGCCCCAGCGCTGTCAACATCCTTACCTTCAATGGACCAGACCTGCCCCCAAGCGTGCACCAGTGACAGGTCGTTATGTTGGCCCCACACTAGGTCCGCGCTTGAGTACCACGGGTCCAGTACATTGAGAGGGGCTGGAATAACCTCTGCCCTAGTCGGCCCAGTAACCTCGCTCTCCCGGTCACACTGCGTTCCCACTCCCTTCGACTGGCATTTGTTACCATGGCAGCACTCTCCCACCAGACCCCAGCCTTGTCTCAAAAACGCTCCCTCCCATTTCGCGGTCCGTCTCTCCTTATTTGTTTTTCTAGGACGTAAAAGAGGGGAAAACATTTCAGCGTGAAAAGGAAACACATCACCAATCCGCTCCTTTTTCTTTTCTGCCACGTTTACGTGTGTGGCTGAGACTGCCATTTTTTGTATTAATTCTTTGAATTTTGGCCAGTCTCGGCCCAGAATAACTGGGTGTGGCAACCTTTCCGCCACCCCGACTACAAGGTGATGTTTTATCGGTCCTACCGATAAATATACTTTTAATGTGGGGTATGCCGCCGTGTCTCCATGGATACAGGAGATGGCCACCTGACCTCGTGGCCGCCACGACACACCGCCCAGGAGAGCTGTCCTAATCAAGGTTTGCTCACACCCCGTGTCCACTAAAGCGTGGGTTTTCACATTCCTTAAAACAACATTAATCAAACAAGGCCCCTCCCGACCATTTTCCCCACACTTACCAGTTTCAGGTGCCCAATTGCACGCGGCCACGTCACACTCCATGGCAGCGGGCATGACCTGGCCAGATGTCCGGCTGGTGGCACCTAAAACAGATAGGAGGGACAGAGGGGCATAGGGTGTAAATCTGTCCCGCTGCTGGTATGGCAACGGGCAGGGGCAGCACCTCTACCCCAGCTGGGGCCAACCTTGGTCTCCATGGGGAGGCAAGGGGCCCAATGGGGTCGGCGCCTCGGAGGTCTGGGTCCCGGGAACAAGGGTGGTGGTGGTTGTGTTGGAGGAGAGGGAGGGAGAGGTCGACTGCTCCGAAGGGCAGGGGCCGACAGGATCCCGACCGGGCAGAAGTCAGGGAGTCCTCAAAATCTTCGCCAACTTGACCGCCTCCTCCAGGGTGTCAGGGTTGTGGCGCCGTATCCACGCCTGGGTTTCGGCGCCGACCACATGGCAGAATTGCTCCACCACAATGGCTTCCCCCATCTGTTGGGTGGTCTTCTTCCCGGGGGTCAGCCAATGCACCATGTGGTCGCACAACCGCTCTGCCACCACCCTGGGGCGTGTCTCCGGGGCTCTCCGGTACTCCCTAAACCGCGCCCGGTGGGTCTCCGTGGTGATATTTAGGCGGCGGAGGATAGCCTGTTTGACCAGGTCGTAGTCGGTGGCGTGATGGTCACTCATGGCCTGGTAGGCTGCCTGAGCCTCCCCGATCAGGCAGGGTCCCAGCTGGCTGGCCCAGAACTCCCGCGGCCAAGCCGCTGCGGTAGCCAGCCGCTCGAACGCCACCAAATACGCCTCCGGGTCATCCGCCGCCGACATCTTCATCGCCCGTGCCTTCGGGGGCGACATCAGCGGTGTTGTGGTAGGGGCCGTTGCTGCGGCAACGGCCAGCCCTACCCGTTCAATGAGCGCCGTGTAGCGCTCCTCCCTCCTCCTCTCCTCTGCGTCGCGTCTGCTCTCCAGCGCCTGCAGCAGCTCCGCCAGCGCGTTGCGGTCCATGATCCCGTGTTCTGACACCACGTGTGGCAAAGTGGCTAGTGGAGGGGAACAGGTGTAGACGTGATGGGATGCAAGAGTGACAGACTGACGATGGTATTCAGTGGGAAGGTGCTTTATTTGGACTCGGTCTGGCGACCGCAATAATAAACCCCTGGCTATACACAACAATGTGTAAAGCACGGGATAAAACAGGGCACAGTCCCAACAAAACCAAACACACGGTCACCAGTCCGGGTGAGTGCAGTCGTGCTGGTGTGGAGTGCAAACACAGATATGTGGTGACGGTAGTGCAGTGGTGCTCGGACTTGTGCTGACCCTCGGTGACAGCTCGGAGGTGTGCGTTAACTGTCTGGTGAAAACAAAACACAAACAATTACAACACAGACAAACACAACACAAAACACGTAGTCCGTCTTTTTCTCTTAATTTGAGAGCTCCTCTCTCAGTCCTTCTCTCTACTCAGCTCTACCCAAAACGAAGGAAAAGATCAGCGTTACCCTGGTTCCCTATATGTAATCCCAGTATGATATCTAGGTAAACGGTTGCAGCTGCCTTATTACTTGCAGCTGCCCCTCGTTTACCTTTCAAGTCAAAACGGTCTTACAACAGAGTCTCGCTTCCTTCCAGGCTGACCCACTTCCCGGTCCCGGAAACGAACTGTCAGGCCAGCCCTTCCAGATACTTCTCCTCCCGTTCTTTAGCGCCCTCACAGGTCGGGAGGAAGATTTCTGTCACAGAGATAAAAACAGGACCGAAACCAAGTGCCACCAGGGTGCGGAATAAAATGCCATGGTCCACCCTGTCGAAAGCCTTCTCCTGGTCAAGCAACACCAGCCCAAAAACAAGGTTAAAAAAATTAGAAACATTAAAAAGGTCTCTGATTAAAAACAAATTATTAAATATAAAGTGCCCTGGCACACAGTACATCTGGCAGCGGGCCAGAGCTTTGGAGAGGATTTTATAATCGCAGCACAACAGCGACAGAGGGCGCCACTTCTTCAGCTTAAAGAGGTCTCCTTTTTGGGCAACAAAGTCAGCACTGCCCTGCAGCAGCTCAGGGGTAGCTCTCCCTCCACCACACACTCCTTCAGCACCTGGTGCAGATCACTTCCCAGACATTTCCAAAAGTGTTTATAAAATTCGGCTGGCAGTCCATCCAGCCCAGGTGCTGTGCTGTTGGAGAGCTGTGTGACGGTTGTCGTGAGCTCCCCAAATGAGATAGGCATGTCCAGGCTGTGGCTCTCCCACTCACTCAGGCTAGGTAGACCCTCCAATAGTTGCTCTGTCTCCTGGTCGCAGTTCTCAACCCAATACAGCTCGGAGTAAAAGTCACCGCGGCCCTATAAAGCTCCGCAGGACTGGAGACCTCTCTCCCCCCGGGCAGCCTCAGTAACAGCATTTGCTTCTATTCAGCTGCCTTCTTCTCCAAGCCAAAGAAGAAGGCTGTGGAGGTGTCCATGTCTCTTAGTTCAATTAATTTTTCTCTCAGCAGTGACCCCTTGACTTTCTCCTCCAGCAGGCTGCCCAGGTGCTGTTTCCTCTCTTTCAGGCTGCGATATGTTCCCTCTGTGCTCTCTCAATCTCTAAAATCTCAAGCTCTAACTGGCTGACTGCTGCATTCATTTGTCGAGTGATGTTCTGGGTGTATTGCTGGCAGAAAATCTTAATTTGAGTTTTCCCCACGTCCCACCGCTGCCTCAAACTGGAGAAACAACCCTTCTCTCTTCTCCAGTTGTCCCAGAACAGTATAAAATAATCTGTGAACTGAGTGTCTTGTAATAGTTTAATATCAAAGTGCCAGTAAGATTTAGTGTGCTGTGCAGTGGGTAAGCAGAATATTGTGGTGATGAAGTGATGATCAGCCAGGGACGTGGGGTGAATACTGCTGTTAATGATTCTATTGAGGTGGTGCTTCTGAATGTATACACAGTCCAGCCATGCTCCAGATATTTGGCCATTACTTATTTTAATCCAAGTATACTGTTTAGAGGTGTTGTGTAAGTTCCTCCAGACGTCAACTAGATTGAATTTTGTCAGCACGCCAGCTAGCTCTCTGACAATTGGGGATTGAGTTCATCATGATTTCTGTCTAAATTAAAATGAAAAGTACAATTAAAATATGTAAGGGGAGTAGTATGCTTTCCCATTGATGGGCTGAAATGATGGTAGGTGGTAACCGGAAGCCAGACATTTTTATAAAAGTGTCTTTTTTAGTCTTGACTGTAAAGGTCCCAGCTTCCCTGACAAATGAAGGCAGAGTATTCCATAATTTAGGAGCTCTACAAGAAAAAGCCCTTCCTCCCATGTTGCTTTTGTTGATCTCAGAGTGCGGTTTGGAAGATACAGTAACTCCTGCAAATAACTAGGTGCTAATCCATTCAGGGCCTTGTAAGTTAACTGCAAAATCTTAAAATCAATTCTATACTGCACAGGGAGCCAGTGTAAAGAGGCCAAAACAGGGATACTATGTCTACTTTTTCTCGTTTTAGTCAGAATTGTAGTCAGAATTCTAGCAGCGGTATTCTGCGATTTACCAACCGCTCCACAAGGGCCTTATTCATCCTCGAAGCAGATTTAGCATTATCAAAACTAACCATTCCCCTCCCCCCTCTTCCACAGAGACTGAGCTATAAGGAACACACCAGAAGCCATGTCTCCGGGTTAAACCACCCATCCTGCCTGAGCGAGAACCCATCGGATTCCACAAGTCTATTAATCTGTGATATAAATAAATAAATACATAAATAATGTAGAAAAAAATAACAAAAGCAAAAGTTTGAAAACTCTAAATAATGCAGTGAGCACCGACTGGCAACAACTCACACACACACTCCCAAACTCACACGAGAGTTCAGTGAAGGCGAATGCCCAGCCTGAACAAAGCAAACAGGTCAGAGACCCAGTGATAGCAGTGCTTGGGAGTTTGATTTGTTGTGTTTTCTTCAACCCTTTATTTTGATCCTTGTACCTTGTTTATTTGTTCCTGTGTTTTTGTAAATAAACATGCTCATCCAGCGCTTTAATTTGCAGCTTCCTGCCACTGTGTCTCCCTCCTGCTGGTAACCAGCCCTGCCTGTGATGCTACTCTTTCACAGATACCTTCCGGAAAGTGAATTGATTGTTTCTCTTACTGCCTAGAAGTACCGCCTTTGGAGTTTAGATGTGTGAGATATAATGAAACGTGATCAACTCAAATAACGGCACAGATGGGAATCACTGTCCCTCTACAGCAACAAAATACAACAAACTGCACCATGAACCAGGGGGAGAGTGAACACAAAATACAATAAACTGCATCATGAACCAGCAGCAGAGAGTGAACACAAAATACAATAAACTGCACCATGAACCAGGGAGAGAGAGTGAACACAAAATACAATAAACTGCATCATGAACGAGCAGCAGAGAGTGAACACAAAATACAATAAACTGCACCATCGACCAAGGAGAGAGAGTGAACACAAAATACAATAAACTGCACCATGAACCAGGGGGAAAGTGAACACAAAATATAATAAACTGCTCCATGAACCAGGGAGAGAGAGTGAACAAAAATACAATAAACTGCACCATGAACCAGGGAGCAAGACAGAACACAAAATACAATAAACTGCACCATGAACCAGGCTCCTCTGTATCTAGTGTGTCTGTACTGAAAGCACAGGCTCCTCTGTATCTAGTGTGTCTGTGCTGAAAGCACAGGCTCCTCTGCATCTAGTGTGTCTGTACTGAAAGCACAGGCTCCTCTGTATCTAGTGTGTCTGTACTGAAAGCACAGGCTCCTCTGCATCTAGTGTGTCTGCACTGAAAGCACAGGCTCCTCTGTATCTAGTGTGTCTGTACTGAAAGCACAGGCTCCTCTGCATCTAGTGTGTCTGTAGTGAAAGCACAGGCTCCTCTGTAACTAGTGTGTCTGTACTGAAAGCACAGGCTCCTCTGCATCTAGTGTGTCTGTAGTGAAAGCACAGGCTCCTCTGTAACTAGTGTGTCTGTACTGAAAGCACAGGCTCCTCTGCATCTAGTGTGTCTGTACTGAAAGCACAGGCTCCTCTGTATCTAGTGTGTCTGTACTGAAAGCACAGGCTCCTCTGCATCTAGTGTGTCTGCACTGAAAGCACAGGCTCCTCTGTATCTAGTGTGTCTGTACTGAAAGCACAGGCTCCTCTGCATCTAGTGTGTCTGTAGTGACAGCACAGGCTCCTCTGTAACTAGTGTGTCTGTACTGAAAGCACAGGCTCCTCTGTATCTAGTGTGTCTGTACTGAAAGCACAGGCTCCTCTGCATCTAGTGTGTCTGTACTGAAAGCACAGGCTCCTCTGTATCTAGTGTGTCTGTACTGAAAGCACAGGCTCCTCTGCATCTAGTGTGTCTGCACTGAAAGCACAGGCTCCTCTGTATCTAGTGTGTCTGTACTGAAAGCACAGGCTCCTCTGCATCTAGTGTGTCTGTAGTGAAAGCACAGGCTCCTCTGTAACTAGTGTGTCTGTACTGAAAGCACAGGCTCCTCTGCATCTAGTGTGTCTGTAGTGAAAGCACAGGCTCCTCTGTAACTAGTGTGTCTGTACTGAAAGCACAGGCTCCTCTGCATCTAGTGTGTCTGTACTGAAAGCACAGGCTCCTCTGTATCTAGTGTGTCTGTACTGAAAGCACAGGCTCCTCTGCATCTAGTGTATCTGCACTGAAAGCACAGGCTCCTCTGTATCTAGTGTGTCTGTACTGAAAGCACAGGCTCCTCTGCATCTAGTGTGTCTGTAGTGAAAGCACAGGCTCCTCTGTAACTAGTGTGTCTGTACTGAAAGCACAGGCTCCTCTGTATCTAGTGTGTCTGTACTGAAAGCACAGGCTCCTCTGTATCTGCAATGTGTCTGTACTGAAAGCACAGGCTCCTCAGTATCTCCTTCACACAGAAACATGGATTCAAAAGGAGGTGCAATAATGGCGCTCAAACTGCTGGCCCTTTTATTGTAGAATGACCTCTTTGCATTGTTATATCAAATGGCTTGAATGCATCTTTGGTAACAGGCTGTGCAGCATAGCAATATGACCTGAAGATATTGCATTGCAGCTAAAAAGCACTTCCTCCCTCAAAGCTGCGCCACTGAGAGGTAAGCTGCTGGGTGACGGTGAAGTGATATTGTGCTGTGATGCAGTAAGTGCTCTTACTAGCAATGTGGAGAGGCTTCATCAGTTAAATGATTCTGAAAGGACTGTGTTTGAATAAGTTGCAGAGAAAGGTCACTGATTCAGCATTAGCTGCAATTCAAGGTTTACAGATACATTGCATATCCTCAAGAGTTGAAGTTTTAGACAAAAAAGCTTCAATCAAACTATGTATTATTTTACATTACATACAGGATTTCTCATGAATTGAATTTGCACAGGACCCTGTTATTGTATTTTATTTGTATGTTATTTTTTTATTATTCCACTGAGATTTACATAATGATGCTACTGTCAAAGCAGCTTTAAAGAAGTACCAAATAACACAATAAACTAAACTGTGATAGAAATCGCTTCTGTTTGGGTCAATATTAACAAATGAAACGTAATAGAAGTGGCGTCGTCTTCACAGCAACACCAGCCTGTGTCTCCTCTACAGAAGAACCCTACTCATTTAAAGCAAATGTGGACTACAATAATTCAAATAACATCAATGCTAAAGCATTGAATTAGCAGGCAGGGCTTGGCTACTTCCGCTGCCAGCACACCTGAATCAGCCTGCACTGA
This sequence comes from Acipenser oxyrinchus oxyrinchus, assembly GCA_030684275.1. Lineage (NCBI taxonomy): Eukaryota > Metazoa > Chordata > Actinopteri > Acipenseriformes > Acipenseridae > Acipenser > Acipenser oxyrinchus. The sequence goes on from CM060259.1 coordinate 23,546,274, forward strand.
TGGGAACACAGCCATTGCAAAACTGCTGTGTCCACTTTGTAATGTTAAGCATCTGATGTAATAAAGCTTAGAGATGGCACCAGTGTGTTTATGACCAGTTGTGTCTTCCATCATTGGGTGTCACCTGATCATGCTTCCATGCTTCTGTAGTGATTGCTTTTAACACAGCAGCATTGCCATGTCTTTATAACCCCCACACCCTGTATAACAAACATGACAGACTGAAAACAAGAAAAACATCCCAGGAATTAAACTAAAAATGCTGTGGATTTCCCCCCGATTGCATATTTACCCAGCTAGCTGGCTGTACTCAGTCTATATGTACCTGTGCTAATCCCATGCATTCACACTACACTGCTCCCTTTTAACAGCTCCCTGGAAGCAGTGAAGTAACACTCCGAGTAGACGCTGAAAGCACCCCAGAGCCATTGCCAGGGCCCGTCACAACCAGACAACACGTCTGTGAGAGAAAGAGCAGGCGGGTCTTTGACGTCTCAAAACACACACTCACACATACTGGAGGACACCACTGAGCCTCTTGGTGTTTAAAAATGTAAGAACAAATCAATGATCAAATATTTGCAAAGTAAACCTTTTTTTTTTTAAACAACCTGAAATATATTTTACATCTAACAGCAAGTTAATATTTTTTCAATATATACAGTGCTTCCCCTTTATAAGGCGGCCTTTATACTGTGGAACACTTTATAAGGCGGTATGGTCATGGCTTCCATTTGCCCCATAATGCCATTATTATTTATTATTTCTTAGCAGACGCCCTTATCACTAACACTAGTATTCTCTTTATAGGAACACCAACAGCACGGTCTCTTAACTATGACTCCCGACTACAGCATTATAAAGTGGAGCACTGTGTTTTATCCCTTATGGGGGACATATGCCAGCAACACAGATCTAGTGAAGGCACCTGCACATACTGTATGAATGCAACACTTACATTATTACATAGCAATCGATATAGTATGGAGACCCGCTAACCCTATATGCCAATGTGGTGTATGATGCATATATTTGAAATGGTAAACATGTGCTGCAAATATATTTACTTCCCAAATAAGGGCAAAGTATATTTGTGCTTAATTTAAAATGTATTATTAATGTGATTGTAACAGGGGAGATCTGTGCTGACTGTCTGGCGCATGCGTGGTACTGCAGGAAGGGGGCAGCAACCGCGTAGATCCACCTGTCAGTCATGGCAGTGACACGGAGAGGTGGGGAAGAGGGTGTGTTGGCTTTCCCTCTCTCTGAGTGGCTGAGAGGCGGGCCTTGGGGGATTGCTGACCCTATAAGATATTATTATTATTATTATTATTATTATTATTATTATTATTATTATTATTATTATTTTGGAGAACAGGAACGAGAGAGTGGAGAGCGGAGAGCGATCAAGAAAGAAAGGAGGTAAAGGAGTTAAAAACAATTGCTACACGTGCTGGGTTAAGACAATTTTGACAATTATGTGGTAAAAAGCAAAATAACTAAATTAAAAAATGAGGAGTAGAGAATACAGTGAGAACGCCATTGTTTAATGAATATAAGCAGACTACTGACATCCATGTTCCTCACAGAGGATCCAGATACACATTATATTATAACACAAGGGACCACGAGTGTTCAATAACTTGTGGAACAAAGGGCCTATTAACTCATATAAGGGAAGTTACTAAAGTATCTTTTTACCTTTTGAGAAATATAGCCAAACTTAGACCAATTACTTCCGTATCTGATGCCAAGAGACTAATGCATTCCTTTGTTTCATCTAGAATTGATTATTGTAATGCACTTTTTTCTGGTGTCCCAAAACATGTGGTAACCCGCTTGCAGCTTGTTCAGAATACCACCGCTAGAATTCTGACTAAAACCAGGAAAAGTGAACATATTACCCCTGTTTTGCTTCTTTACACTGACTCCCCGTGCAGTATAGAATTGATTTTAAGATTTTGCTGTTAACTTATAAGCCCCTGAATGGATTAGCACCTAGTTATTTGCAAGAGTTACTGACCCTGTATCTTCCAAACCGCACTCTGAGATCACAGGATGCGGGGCTGCTGGTTATTCCTAGGGTCAACAAAAGCAACACGGGAGGTAGGGCTTTTTCTTGTAGAGCTCCTAAATTATGGAATGCTCTGTCTTCGTTTATCTGGGAAGCTGGGACTGTTACAGTTTTCAAGTCAAGACTAAAAACGCATTTATAAAGCAGTCTGAATATCAAACTTTGAGTCTAGAGGTCACAGATTCAAACCTGACTATTGCTAGACTATATTAACCAGAATGAGCTTCACTTCCATCTTCTCCAGCAGGACGTGTAAAAGAGGCCTGTGCAGGTAAAGGCAGGTCCCATCTGGAGGCAGGGAGGTGGGAAAGCAGGGGAGAGCAGTGAGGCCAATTGAGCTGTTTTGTTGGAGAGAATGATGGTAGGTGGGTTGTTTATTTTTGTACAGGTTTTATTATTTTATTTTTTTTTATTTTACATAAAGAAACAGTGTTTTGTCAAATAATAGAGGATCTCTGCCATGATTGACACAACAGCACATCGAATCAGAATCAGAATCAGAGTAAGACGCACAGACACAGCCCCCTCACGCCCATGGGCGGGGATTCATTTGCATGTTAGCTTCAGATTTATTTTGCAAAAAACAAATTTATTTTTCAAGATAATTTTTTTCAGATTTAACTTACTTTAAAATGCTGTATTTCGGATTTATCTGTTGATGCCGAGTGTAAAATTAAGTTCCATGTATTTTTTCACTGATTTATTTGTTAGATTCCCAGATTTAACATGTCAGCTAAATGTTGACTCGCCAAGTGTAAAAGAAAAAAGATTTAAAGACTGAAGCATTTTTTTTTTCAATTTAATTGTCATATTGACTTTAAATGTTGAATTTGTGATATATGTCTTCAGTATTTATAAATTATACCTGAAAGGACACATTTCAAAACTTTTAAGTATGTTTTTGTTAACATTTATGTATGAAGCTAAATCTGGGTGGAAAAAATGCCCTTTTTTGGTTACATTTAGGAAGCATTGGGTGATTTAAGTTAAATCTGGAATAAAACACATGGTAAAATATTTGTGCTTTTTTTACACTTGATGTCCCATAATAAACCCATGTTGAAAGCTCGATTCATTTTCCTGCACAGTACTAAAACAAAAAGAACTGTTTTCATGAATGACCTCCTATTGCTGCAAGCAGGATCCACAGCGTGCCTGATTAATGTGCAGTGCAGTGGCAAGAAGGTTTCTGGCAGGAGGGTGGAAGAGTGTGTACCTACAGCTGAAACCATCTTTAGAGCATGAAAACAAACTGGTAAGCCAACACTGGTTTCTGAAGATGTTAATTGCACAGAAGATGGAGAAAACAGTCACCAACATTTCAGTAATATTGTAAATAGCAGGGGTACTGAATGGAATTGCAGGTTTCCCTTGGGCTATAGAAACAAAATACCTAGCATGTAATCCTTTAAGTGGGTGTAAAAAACATGTCATAAAGTAGAAGTATTTAACTGATTGTCCATTAGAAGATAGATTTCTGCTGATTAGCATTCTGAAGTGGGGTGGCAGAAGGGCTTGTTTTGACAAAGGGGCCAGGATCAATAAAGGAAAGCAGTGAGAGGGGGGCTTTAAAATTGAGCTCTACTGGTTTTCAATAAATACAAAGAGGTTTTTTTCCTGTATTTATTTTTCTATGAATACACGGCACAGTAGACGCACTGTATAACTACAGTAAACTGCTACAAAGGGTGAATCTGATGAAGGCATTCGTTGAAATGTTGCTCTCTTGACTGCTCTGTAGTTTTACTGTACCTCAATGTTTATGACTGCGTGTTTGAGGTGAGCTCAGTATACTAGCCAGTTCTCAATGTACAGTGTGTGTGCTCCGATGGTTAAAGAAAAGGGCTTGTAACCAGGTCCCGGTTAAAATCCTGATACCTTGAGCAAGTCACTTAACCTCCTTGTGCTCCAGATTTCAGGGGTGACATTGTTGTAAGTAACTGTGCAGCTGATGCATAGTTCACACACCCTAGTCTTTGTAAGTCGCCTTAGATAAAGCCATCAGCTAAATAAACAAATAATAATAATCAGCATTATCATTCATGTGTCATGAATGGGTGCCCCTCAAAATGTATGTCTACTCATGGCCATTATGGCCGCAGTGCCCTTTCAGCTACAGGAAGTAGAGAGACGTCTGCATTAGGAAGTGTTTGGGTTCAAACAATAACACGGTTAAGTCACATCAATTCCATACACAACACTTGTGTCAATATGTATGAATGCGATATGACTTCAGTCTGTAAAGGGAAAAAAAGCACGAGAGGGATGATAACATCTGATCGAATACAAATGCCTGGAAGTCAGAGGTGCTGTATTAACACCAGCAGAATACGGAACGTTAGCTTACTTACCATAACCCTGGTTCCCTGAAAGAGAAGACGACCACCAACAACATTACATATGGGATATGCCTGCCTATTGGTAGGTTAGTTTCTGAGCTCTCTTACCAGAGCTGCCAATAGGCCCCTTCCTGGGATGACGCCCTCGGTCCTGCCTACCGAGGGATTAAAACCGTCATACTGAGGAAGCCATTTCTCTTTTTGCATCAAACCCATGAGGACGACTGATGCGACTTCACAGTTGGCGGTCTCATACCTAATGTTCCCTTTAAATTCGAAGACGACCACCAACAACATTACGTATGGGAAATGTATACCAGAGCTGTCGCGAGGGAGAAGGAATGGCAGCATATGAGGAACGCGTCAGAACCGTAGAACCCAAGGTTAGCAGTGCAACCTCAAGAATCCTTGTGCTTATTGAAGGCAAAGAAGGATCTACCACATTCAAGCGGTAGAACATGGAGAATGTATGCGGCATAGCCCAGCTTGCCGTCGTACATATATCAGACAGTGAGGCCCCTCTGAAGAGGGCCCAAGATGTAGGCAACCCTCTAGTTGAGTGCGCAGCTACTCTCCCAGGTGGGGGTAAGCCAGCACTGTCATACGCCGCTGAGACTGTGTCCGCGATCCAATATGACAGTCGCTGCTTTGAGAGGGGCTGTCCTACGGTCCATGTACCGTGACAGACAAACAACTGGTCTGTATGACGCAGAGCTCTTGCCTTATCCACGTAACACGTCAATGCCCGCACCTGGCAAAGGAAATTCAATTTCCTATCCTCCTCCAAAGCAAACAGAGGTGGATGGAAAGACTCCAATTCCACAGACTGATTCATTTGGAAGGCTGTAATCACCTTGGGGAGGAAAATAGGGTTTGTACGCAGTGACACCCTGCTGCCATCAACCCAAATACACATACAGGAGCTGTGTACCAACAGCACCTGCAGCTCACTGACCCAATTTGCAGAGGTGATAGCCACAAGGAAGGCTGTCTTCATAGACAGATGCTTCAACTCTACGGAGTGTATAGGCTCAAATGGGGCCTTCGTGAGAGCCTCCAGTACAACATCAAGGCTCCATTCGGGGAGAACAGTCCTCCTGGGGATGCGTAACCACCGAGCACCCTTCAAAAAACGAGTCGCTAATATATAAGCACCCGGGACAGTGGGGACATGGCATGCAGATATGGCTGCTAGGTACACTTTCAAAGTAGAGGTGGATCGACCCGCCTCTAACATATCTTGCAAAAACTGCAAAATAGTGGCTATAGGGCAATAATTAGCATCATGACCTCTGGCTATGCACCAAATTTGAAAATACTTCTACATATGGCGTGTAATGCCCTTGTGGAGGAGGCTCTAGCATTCTGCAGTGTACTGACAACTGCGTCTGAGAGCCCTAAGGATGCCAGACAGTCCCGTTCAGGGGCCAGACCCACAGTTGGAGTTTGCCCGGTCCTGGGTGCCAGAGGAGATCCATGCGCAGCGGGATCCCCCAAGGCTGGCCTTGCAGCAGCTAGCAGAGGTTTAAAAACCAGAATCTCCTCGGCCATCTAGGGGACACCAGCAGAACTGTCGCCTTGTCTCTCCTGACCTTCTCGAAGAAGGCATGGAGCAGCGGTATCGACGGGAAAGCGTACAAAACGCTTTGGGACACTTGTGGGCTGCTCTCAGCTCCCATGCATTTATGTGAAGGGATGTCCAGGGATCCGACCAGGGTCCACAAACTCCTCTGCCTGCCCAGACCGCCCCCCAACCAGAGTTGGATGCATCTGTCATCACCAATTGACAGTTGTGTATCACTCCCATCCTTATGCCTTCGCTCAGGTGAGAGGCTTGCCTCCACCAGTGTAGAGCTTCCCAGCATAGGCAAGACACGGTGAGCCGACGGTGTCTGACGCGCTTGAGGTGTAGCCGAAAGGCATTGAGCCACACCTGGATCGGGCGCAGGTGGAGTAACCCTAGTTGTGTTGCTGATGAAGCTGCGGCCATCAGACCCAATAGTTTAACACAACACCAATTACACGGTGAACCCAGCCTCAACAGATGCTTCATCACAAATCGCTGTGTGGGCCACTGCTCCTTCGTGCAACTGGGACAAATCAACAAGTCGTTCAGGTAATTCATCACACTGATCCCTTACAGTCGTAAGGGAGCTAGGATGGCACCCTTGAACTTTGAAAATGCACAGGGGGCTAAGGAGAGGCCGAATGGCAACACGGAAAACTCAAAGACGAAGCGGAGATACTTCCTGTGTGCTGGATAAATAGGGTCGTAGAATACGCATCCTTTTGGTTGGCTTTAGCCATGCTTGATGTCTGCACGGCCCCAAGGGCGTTGTTTAAACACAGGAGGTTGTAGACCTGTGTATTGAAGCACTCAGGCACCAAGGTTGCAGAGGACACTGAGTGAGGTAGAATACAGTACTGGTGTACCAAAGGATCGGGGCACCAAGTGAGGGCACAGAAGCACCGAGAGGCGGCTAGCCTCTCGGTTACACAGGCTTGAATGGCTGCGGTAGGCAGTCAGGAGAGCACTACAGGGGAGCTCACGGTGCAGTGTGGCGATAACCTGGTTTTGGACCGCGTGCAGTCACACAACAGGGCACCGTGTAACGTATGCCAGAGTGGAGCACAGGCTCAAGGAGCTGTGGCATGTTAGACAGGAAGAAAAGTGTACTGCTTTTTTTATTCTTTTATTTTAACTGCAAAGGCAGTAATAGGAAAAAAAAGAGGTTTACACACACAGCAATTCAGCTACGGGAGAAACACATTCACCACTCCAGGCAGGTGACCAAGCGCCCAGAGTGGAAGAATCACGCTTGTATTATTTTTATTTTATTTATTTATTTCTAAACTGCAAGGCACAGAAACGAATACACACACACTACAGCAAGCTGTGAGGGTAAAAATAACAGTCACCATGGCAACGCAGGTAACTGATTTTTTTTTTTTTTAACCAGCACGCCGAGTAGGCGGGATGAAACAAGCCGCAGTGTTGCCAGATTAGGCAGATTCACGCCGAATAGGGCTTGTAATTTTTGTATTGTGCATGAAAAAATGGCTTTGGGCGGGTGCCTATTTTTTAGGTTACTTTTGGCATTTGTGCGGATATTACATTTGGATATATTTTGAATAGTTTTAACATATTTACCAGATTTTTAAGCAAAATACTAAGCTATATGATACACAACCCTTAGTGTTTACATCACTGTTCCTAAACATTGTAACAATAACACGCATCAATATCTGTCATATGACGTGCATTTCATCATTACTTTGGGCTACAGATATAGCACTTTCTAAAAGACACAGTCTGGTAATTATTGCAAATTACAATTTGTTCTCCAGGGTATTACTTGATTAAAGAAAAGGAATGATTGATTGATTCGTATTAGCGTTATTCCGCTACATTATAAGATACGCAAACTGTACTATTGAATAACAGTTAGTTTTTAAAGGAAGCATTAATTGGTACACTTTCAAATTCTAAGGAAGTTCCCCAAACTCACCAGAGTGCCATCAATCAATAATAAACAAACGTAGGCCTACCATTTTACTTTACACATTACAAATACGTCTGTGGACTAATAATAAAAAACAAACAATAGTATTTCTATTAGTTTATCTCGAGTTAGTCTTTGTCACCTGGATGGATATTGTCAAACTCATTGACCTGATATTTAGGTGTGATTTCTACAGTTTTCAGCATCTTTAAACAGCTTGTGGAGTAGTAAAAACGCACTGGACACTAAAGTAAACTGCAGCTACGTTTCAGCATGAATGTGACACTGACAGTGTGCATTGTTCACCAGATGCAGTTTTATTGAACAAGTATGTTTTCTAAATTAAAAGCAAAATTGCCTTTGTTGATGATTATATATGATAAGTATATTGATTTGGTTACCAAACAGCCAAAAAAAAAAAGCCTTGCATGGTTTTTGCAAGTGTAAAAATGAAAATTCTCTGACAGCATAGAAAATCTGTGTTTTGGGCTCCCGAGTGGTGCATCCAGTAAAGGCGCTCCACGTGGCGTGCAGGATGTGCTCTATAGTCTGGACATCGCAAGTTCGATTCCAGGCTATTCCTTTGCCGACCGAGGACGGGAGCTCCCAGGGGGGCGGCGTACAATTGGCCGAGCGTCGTCCGGGGGGACGGAGGGTTAGGTCGGCCAGGGTATCCTCGGCTCTCCGCGCACCAGCGGCCCCTGTAGTCTGGCCGGGCACCTGCACGCTTGCCTGTAAGCTGCCCAGGACTGCGTTGTCCTACGATGCTGTAGCTCTGGGTGGCTGCATGGTGAATCTGCAGTGTGAAAAAAAGCGGTCGGCTGACAGCACACGCTTCGGAGGACAACATGTGCTCGTCTTCGCCGCTCCCGAGTCAGTGCAGGGGTGGTAGTGGTGGGCTGAGCCTAAAAAAAAAGAATTGGACATTAGTAAATTGGGGAGAAAACAATAAAAATAATTGCCGACCACTAAATTAAAAAAAAAGAAAGAAAATCTGTGTTTTTCCGCGTTATTCCACAGCAAACTGATTCCTAGGAGCCCTGGTAACTAAGCACATAAAACACAAAAAAGAGTGTAGTTGCTATTTGTTACATTGGGGAACATCAGAGGTGATTGTGATGTCACAACTTTGGGCAGGTTTTGGGCAGGTTTTCAGGTGGGCGGGTTTTTGTAAAAATAGTTGGCAACCCTGACAAGCCGGCGGATTCCACTCAACAGCGGGGCGCAGCAGAGCTGGGTCCCGGTGAAGGAATCGCGCTTGCATTTATTTTATTTTTTTTCAACTGCAAGGCAGTGAAAGAAAACCACACATACACACACACAACAGCAAAGCTGTGAAGGTAAATACAACAGACATCACGGCAACGCGTGTGAACTGAATTTTTTAAGCGCACAGAGAGGGCGGGCTGAGGCAATCCAGCAAAGGCAACTCCACAGCGGGGCGCAGCAGAGCTGGGGTCCGGTGGAGGATCACGTGTCTCTTTTTCTTTTTCTTTTTTTTTTAAACTGCAGTAGCAGAGGAAAACACAAAACAGCAAGCACTGTAAGGTTAGAAAAGCAGACGACAATCGCAAAGCGATGTAGGCTGTTGAAAAGAAAAAGAGTAAACACAGCGCAGTTGTGCAGCGTTTATAGCTGAGTTCACAGAAGCAGGGTTTCTGATTCCAGGGAAGTGGCAAGCCGGTTTCCGGCAATGAAATTGCAGGGGAAATCGAGAGACAGCTGTTTTAAAGTCTCGATCACAACAACTGGACAAGGGTGTCTAGCCTGGATTACGTGCAGTCACACGACCGGGGCAGTGCATAGCCTACAGCGGAGTGGAGCACCGTCTACAGGCAGAGGGTATCGAGGCACTGCGTGCAGCAAGCACTCGAGGGCGCTATGCACACCAAGGTACTAGACATCTGCGTACCAACCACCATGCGCACTAAGCATCGCGTGCACTGTGTGCACCGAGTCACCAAAGTACCAAGAGCTGAGCGTGCAACGAGGTACCGAAGCACCGGGGGCAGCTGAAGCAGCGGTGCCTACCTTAACCGCATGTAGTCAGCCACCTGGTCAGCGCGTAGCGTATACCAGGGGGGACACAGTCCGAAGCCGTGGCGGGCGAATCTGTGGACGGAGTACAATACAAACAATATTACTGGGGAGCACACTGCTGTTGTTGTTGATTTTTCAAAGGCCCGACGCACCGTGGTGGGCAGGCCGAGGCAGCCGGCGAGGTCTACTCTACAGCGGGTCTAGTAAAAATACAGCCCAAGGCCTCCTTTTTTTTTCTTTAATATTGAAACTGCCACTCGGCAGCCAGTTGAGTCGCTCGACAGCGGGGGTAAGGCAGAGCCTAGCCTGGGTGGAGGACGTGCTCCCACACGAGCGAAGGCTGGAAAAGACAATACTCACTCCTTTAAATCAATACTGCACAGGCAGTCGACTCACGTACACTCACCACAGATAGCAAAGCAGCAGCCTGCAACACGAGCACGCGCAGGTTGCTGAGGAAGGAAGAAGAAAAAGGCTGACTCAGGAGTCAACCTTCAGCCTGAAAGGCAAGGGAACTGCAGTTGACTCAAAGCTCTTTTTCACAATACACTCAGATACCAACACAGAGGATCTTACCTTACCATCTTGAGAGGCAAAAAGAGAAATGGCTTCCTCAGTATGACGGTTTTAATCTCTCAGTAGGAGGGACCGAGGGTGTCATCCCAGGAAGGGGCCTATCTGGTATAGATAGCTCAAAAATACAGGCATATCCCATACGTAATGTTGTTGGTGGTCGTCTTCGAATTGAAAGGGAACCTCAGTTTCATGCATCAGTTGTGTTGGTGATCAAACGTGTGTGAGCACTGTTGTGTAAAGATTTTGAACAAGAACAACGAAAAACTAAAATAAAAATACAGTTAAGGTTTGTGTGCTGCACACGTGCCATTAACAAAATTCCCCGACAACTTAGAATACATAAAAAAATATAATGAGCTGAAACACAGCAAAAGGTCAATAATTAAGTGAAAAGGTTCCTGTATCAAGTTGAAAAAATGTTTCTTTGTGAACTCCCAATAAAGCAGGGTTATCTTTTGCCACTTAAATTGTAGTGTTCCTACAGGGCCGGATTAACAATGGCTCCAATGGCACCGTGGAGCCGGTCTCACTCGGAAGGGGCCCATAACAACCTAAATAGATTTTTTTGGTGTACACATTTCAATAGAGAATATGTATATTTGAAGTACCACATGGGGCCCACAAATCTGTTTGGTGCCAGGCCCACAAAAGGTTAATCCACCACTGTGTGCTTAAAATTTTGAGTTAACACGAACAGATTTATGTATCGTTTGTTGCATCTTCTTTAGCAGTCGTATCTATCCCAGATATATTCGGTTACATTGTTTACCTTCAGGAGTCTGAGGATGATTTAATTGTGCAGTAGCTTACCTAGTTACATGACAAGCTGATAATATCTCTGGACTTGTCTTCAGCCATAGAAGCAGACACAGAGACGTTACCATAATGAAAAACTGTAAATGTAACGTGGGTTTTGTACGAAAGCAGAGTCAATTGCTGCAGCGAAAACAGTTTATGACCGGTGACAGGAGAATAAATATAAATACTTGGGACTGTAATTAGGAAGTGTACTGAGAAAAAAAAACCTAAACATTAAGGGAATTCAAAATGTTATGTACTGCAGCTTACTTAATTTCAGTAGAAAAACTGCCATTCACTAGGTTTAGCTTTCAGATCGTGGTAATGATAAAGAATGGGTTGGAAATATCTCAAATGTATGATACTGTGTTTACTGTGATGTGTTTAATATTGTAAATAACAGAACAAACTCACTGAAAGTTAAACTTGTTTTACTGAAACAATAAATGGTCACATGTACAGTAACAAACACAGTGCTGGCTGCGTTACATGCTCTCAGACCAGGGCTCCACTAACACTGAGCATGCGAGCTGCAGCACGCTATTCCCCATATTACTGTACACAATCAGAGGTGCATCACCAATTTGAAAGAGGTGCGTCACCAATTTGAAAATATTGCAAAATATTGCAAATATAAAATGCTTCATTGAAGTCATCAGCTGCATAGATTACCTCTTCAACAGAATGAGGTAAGAAACACATGAGTACTAAATAAGTTAATGTTTTAGTATCATTTCAGTGTCTTAACAAGTTGTTGTATTTTAAGCAGTTGAATATGGTAGCAACCAACTTGCTCCTAAAGTGGCTCCCAGCAATTGCATTTGGCCACCAATTGTTTTGGCCTAGGAGCCATTGGCTCCTAAGGCAAAACTTTAGTCTGGAACCCTGTCTAGGCTGCTGGTTGACAAAAAAACAACAACATATTTTTCTGAATATTAAGTTAAGATTAATGTTGATTTTTTGTCCTCACTACGGCCAGTTTAAAATATACAGGAAGTGGTTAGATAACAGGAATTGTATGAAACTATAGGCAGTAATCGTGTCTGATCCTCATACGAGGGACAGGTTGAATAAGAACCAACCATGGTTATTACACCTTTAAAGAAAAAAACAACATGCTTTCAACAGGACGGCTGGGCAGGCTTTCAATCAGAGGCTTGCTCAGGTTGCTTCAATATCAACCAGTATTGTCTGTATTTCCATTGATTCAACAGCCAGAGCAGCTGTTCATGATTTACTTTAGTGACATATTCAGTGCAAAGGGCTAGTTTACACAAGAGATATTGAGGCTGTAACCCAACGGATTTGATGTTGACACAACATTGATTCACCTGCTTCCACGTCACCTGTGAGCATGCCTCTGCCTCCTGGGTCCTAGAGCCCTCTTATCCTGGGTCTGCAGTGTAAACTCCAGCACAGAAGCCAGGGCTGCTCACTCACCTCATGAATACAGACCAAATATAACATTGTTTCATAGAGCTTATAAAACTACAGCAGCATGTTAGAAAGGTACACTGCAAATATAATTACCACGCAACAGCTTTTTATTCTTGCTGTGTTGACATTTCTCATGGTTTCCTTATGTAAAGTTATGTATGAAAACTTAGTGCTGCACAGTATATTGCTGTACTGCGCACCAGTTTGTTCGGAGGATCTTTCCAATGTAATACGGGCAGCAGATATTCTCCCACAAACAACCCTTACTCACAGTATAGAAATGACAGAGAGCAGCTACTAGGCTTTCTTATTTTTTACATAACCCATTTAAACAGAATCTTTGAAACATTGAGAAACGCATTGTTGGGCTGACTTGTACAGTACAGTGCAATTGTGCTACACGTGATAGCACGTCATTTCATAGTATACCATTATATTATACTGCTACATATACATATATACATAAAAAGAGAGCATCTTTTCTTTAACAGTTTGCCCTATTGTGGTTTGCAATGTTGTTACATTTCAACATGCTAATGTCCCTGGAGCCATGCTGAAGGTGTGAAGCAGTTTGTAATCGGATTGATAGATGTCAGACATACACAGCCCTGTGAATAGCTATTTTTGTTTTGCTCTGGTACAAACTCAGAGAGCCTCACTACCCCTCCAGGAGCCTCAAATGCTACAAAGCTGATTATAACCCTGCCTTTACCAAATCATCTTTAATGGCATTGTCAACATGCCAATGGATCTGCACTACAGAGCAACAGCAGCTCCAGGGATGCGCAGGGAAATTTTGTACTATTTATAAAATAGAAATTGTATTTTCGGTTTCAACTCCTTTTTTTAGAATGAAAAACTATTTTGTAGAAAATGTTAAAAAAAAATGGGGGTCTTGGAACAGGAAATAGGCCCGATCAGAATAAACCAAACTAAGAGAAATATTGGTGCTACTTTGATGGGTCAAGTACAGTAGTATCAATAATTCTGTGAATATGGGTATAGATAGCAGACAAGACATACTGTAAATAATCTAAGAGGATTACAGTTTACTTTGATGATTCAGTCATAAAAACATGACAACATAACAATGTTCTGATACAAATTCAGCAATTCTGGGGGGAAAGGGTTAAAGCATGTTAAATAGTGAGTAACCCTTAATGAAAATATGCAGTACAGAAAGGGTTAAGCCATCCATATTACATTATCACAGCTCTGAGGGTGACAAGAGGGATTGCAGGTTGATACAATCATTTATATACAGCGGTACATTACAGTAGTTCACCATTATGTATACCCTCTCAGCCAACCAGATTGCGGAAATGATCCCTATGGTGTTCTGCTGTACCTGGGTAATGATCCCTATGGTGTTCTGCTGTACCTGGGTAATGATCCCTATGGTGTTCTGCTGTACCTGGGTAATGATCCCTATGGTGTTCTGCTGTACCTGGGTAATGATCCCTATGGTGTTCTGCTGTACCTGGGTAATGATCCCTATGGTGTTCTGCTGTACCTGGGTAATGATCCCTATGGTGTTCTGCTGTACCTGGGTAATGATCCCTATGGTGTTCTGCTGTACCTGGATAATGATCCCTATGGTGTTCTGCTGTACCTGGGTAATGATCCCTATGGTGTTCTGCTGTACCTCGGTAATGATCCCTATGGTGTTCTGCTGTACCTCGGTAATGATCCCTATGGTGTTCTGCTGTACCTGGGTAATGATCCCTATGGTGTTCTGCTGTACCTCGGTAATGATCCCTATGGTGTTCTGCTGTACCTCGGTAATGATCCCTATGGTGTTCTGCTGTACCTCGGTAATGATCCCTATGGTCTTCTGCTGTACCTGGGTAATAAGAACATAAGAACATAAGAAAGTTTACAAACGAGAGGAGGCCATTCGGCCCATCTTGCTTGTTTGGTTGTTAGTCAACAATATTACTGGGGAGTTGGTTCCAGACCCTCACAATTCTCTGTGTAAAAAAGTGCCTCCTATTTTCTGTTCTGAATGCCCCTTTATTTAATCTCCATTTCAGGTCGAAAAAGTCCCCTGGGTCGACATTGTCTATACCTTTTAGAATTTTGAATGCTTGAGTCAGATCACCGCGTAGTCTTCTTTGTTCAAGACTGAATAGATTCAATTCTTTTAGCCTGTCTGCATACGACATGCCTTTAAACGTGGGATAATTCTGGTCGCTCTTCTTTGAACTCTATCTAGAGCAGTAATATCCTTTTTGTAACGAGGTGACCAGAACTGAACACAATATTCTAGATGAGGTCTTACTAATGCATTGTAAAGTTTTAAAATTACTTCCCTTGATTTAAATTCAACACTTTTCACAATATACCTGAGCATCTTGTTGGCCTTTTTTTTATAGCTTCCCCACATTGTCTAGATGAAGACATTTCTGAGTCAACATAAATTCCTAGGTCTTTTTCATAGATTCCTTCTTCAATTTCAGAATCTCCCTGTGGCAGGGCAAAAGCCCTGCATGTGTAAATAATGTATTGTATTGTATTGTTGTGTATATGTACAGTTTAATATATATATATTGAATTTAAGTATGCACTAGATATGGCAGGTTTTTGCAGTTGTACATAAAGTTGTAAAGTTTTGAATTTAAGTTTGGCAGGGATGGGGTTAAATCCAACTCTGCCAAATCCATGTGCGGAATGTGGCTGGGGCTTAATTGACTAATTGATGTTCAATTAAGCCCAGCCACATGGTATAAAAAAGGAGCTGGAAAGCCAGTTCTTTTATTCTAGTTATTATTATTATTATTTATTTCTTAGCAGACACCCTTATCCAGGGCGACTTACAATTGTAAGCAAATACATTTCAAGTGTTACAGTACAGGTAATACAATAAGAGCAAGATAAATACAATGACAAGTTCAAGCAAGTACAAGTGTGACAAAATACAATTCAATAAAACAGCAGATAAGTGACAGTGATAGTTACATCAAGATATGATTAAATACCAAATACTACAGTTTAAACACATGGCAGATTACAGTACTCTGAAGTACAGGATTAAATGCAGTAAAATAGGGGGCAGATAAGAGTAAGTAAAGCACATTTAAGGAAGGGTGAAAGTGTCCCAGGGGGGAAACAGAGGAGTTCTACAGGTGCTGTCTGAAGAGGTGAGTCTTAAGGAGGCGCCGGAATGTGGTCAGGGACTGGGCGGTCCTGACATCTGTAGGTAGGTCATTCCACCACTGCGGAGCGAGGGTGGAGAAGGAGCGGGCTCTGGAGGCAGGGGAGCGTAGAGGAGGTAGAGCCAGTCTTCTAGTGCAGGCGGAGCGGAGAGGTCGAGTGGGGGTGTAGGGAGAGATGAGGGTCTGGAGGTAGCTGGGTGCAGTCTGGTCAAGGCATCTGTAGGCTAGTACAAGAGTCTTGAACTGGATGCGGGCGGTGATCGGTAGCCAGTGGAGTGAGCGGAGTAGTGGAGTTGCGTGGGAGAAGCGAGGCAGAGAGAACACCAGGCGGGCAGCAGAGTTCTGGATGAGCTGGAGCGGACGGGTGGCGGACGAGGGAGGCCAGCCAGGAGGGAGTTGCAGTAGTCTAGGCGGAGAGTACCAAGGCCTGGACCAGGAGCTGGGTGGCGTAGTTGGTGAGGAAGGGTCGGATTCTTCGGATGTTGCTCAGGAAGAATCGGCAAGTGCGTGCCAGAGTGGAGATGTGCTGGGAATAAGAGAGGCAGGGGTCCAGGGTGACTCCGAGGTTCTTAGCGGAGGAAGAGGGAGAGAGTGTGGTAGATTCCAGAGGAACAGAGATAGAGAGATCAGAGGAGGGGGAGGAGGAGGGAAAGAAAAGGAGGTCAGATTTAGAGAGGTTAAGTTTGAGGTGATGCGAGTGCATCCAGGAGGAAATAGCAGACAGACAGGTAGAGATACGGGAGGAGATGGTGGAGTCAGAGGACGGGAAGGAGAGAAAAATCTGAGCATCATCAGCATAGAAATGGTATGAGAAACCATAGGATGCGATGAGGGGGCCCAGGGAGCGGGTGTAGAGAGAGAACAGGAGAGGACCCAAGACTGACCCTTGGGGGACTCCTGTTAAGAGAGGGTGAGGTGTGGAGGTTGCTCCACGCCAGGTTACCTGGTAAGTGCGGTTGGAGAGGTAGGAGGAGAACCAGGCCAGAGCAGTGCCAGAGATCCCCAGGTCAGCAAGAGATGATAGTAGAATAGAGTGATCAACAGTGTCAAAGGCAGCAGAGAGGTCGAGGAGAATTAGGACAGAGGAGAGAGAGGCAGCTCGGGCAGACTTAAGTGAGTTGGTGACAGACAGGAGGGCGGTTTCAGTGGAGTGAGCAGAGCGGAAGCCAGATTGGAGAGGGTCGAGCAGAGAGTGGTTGGACAGGAAAGCAGAGAGCTGGCGGTGTACAGTCCGCTCAAGGGTTTTGGAAAGGAAGGGTAGGAGGGAGACAGGACGGTAGCTCTGGAGGGAGGTGGGGTCGAGGGTAGGTTTTTGAGGAGGGAGTGATAGAGGCTTTTTGAAGGCAGAGGGAAAGAGACCAGAAAGGAGAGAGGTGTTGAGAAGGGAGGAGATGAAGGGAAGTAGAGCAGGAGCAGCAGCTTGAAAGAGGTGAGTGGGGAGGGGTCCAGGGCACACGTGGTGGGTTTGTGACCCTGGAGCAGGGAGGAGAGGTCAGAGTCTGAGAGGGGCGAGAAGGTGGAGAAGGAGGGTGAGTTAGTAGGGGATGCAGTGGGTGTAGGGGTTGGAGCAGGAGGAGGTGCGGGGAGGGAGAGGTGTTAAAGAGTTTATGGATATCTGAGATTTTAGAAGAGAAGAAGGAGGCAAAGTCATCAGGGGAGATAGAGGAGGGAGGAGGAGGGGGAGGGTTTAGGAGGGAGGAGAAGGTAGAGAATAGTTTACGTGGGTTGTTAGTGGAGGCTTGGATTACAGATTGGAAATAGGTACATTTAGCAGAGGAGAGAGTAGAGGAGAAGGAGGAGAGGAGAGTGCGGTAAAGGTCTAGGGCAGCAGGGAGTTTGGTTCTCTTCCATTTCTTTTCAGCAGATCGCAGTGTGATTCTTGCCGAGCGGACAGAGAGTGAGGAGAGATCGGAGGGGACAGAAAAGAGTAAGGAGGGAGAGAGGAGAAGACCAGTCCCACCTCCCCGTCCAGTGAGACGCGGGGTATGGGACAGGACATAGAGAGAGGACAGGGCAGCAGGAGTTACAGTGTTATCAGGAGACAGCCAGGTTTCAGTGAGAGCAAGGAAATCGAGAGAGAGGTGGGAGGCAAAGGCAGAGATGAAATCAGCTTTGTTAGCAGAAGAGTGACAGTTCCAGAGTGCACCCGAGAGTGTGCAGGAGGGGGGGAGAGGCAGAGGGATGAGGTTAGAGGGGTTGGAGGAGCAGCAGCGGAGAGAGGGCAGAGGACGGGGACGAGAGGACAGAACAGGGATGTGAGAGACAGTCATAGCAGGACAGGCAAGACAAAAGGCACAGTAGGAGCAGTGGTGTGGAGGGTACAGACCTGACTAGTAGATGGCTTCTTCCAGAGCGCTGTTAGGTTCGGATCTACTCCAACAGCATCTCGGCGCAGGTCTCCCCCTGCTGGACTCCCACAGCTAGACTCCCGGCTCTTTTGTTGAGGCGCTTCGGTTTGCTGGCGCTTCTTGCTGGCGCTGAAATAGGCTGCTTGATTAAATGTTACGACTGCGTGGCAAAAGAACCAACTAAACTGTGTGGAAACCAATCAAATAGCAAATCAACTTCTAATCAATTTAACCACTCACCTGGTACTAATCACACACTAACTCAGCTAATTCAAACACCACCTTACAATGTTACCAAATGTAGTTAGTTTAAAATTACTTGAAGCAGGAACTTACCTATCTGCCTCGGTCCCTGGTTGCCTGAAGACCCAGCAAGCATACAGCCTCACTACTGTGTGGAGAGCCAGGGTGAGTGATGTGTGTAGGGATTAATTTAGGGGATTTTGATTCCCCCCAACAGTTTATTTTAGTGTGTCACAGAGTAGGTTCTGGAGTGGAATCTCCCTTTTAGTGGGCGCAGCGCTAAGCCAGTGTTTGGCAAACTTTTTTGTTTTCAGCTATTTTCTCACTGTATTTTGTTTTGCATTTTAGAGGTCTTATTTTGATTACACTCTGTCTATGTATGTCCTTGTGCACTAGGGCTATCATTGCTGGTACCCTAGTGGTGGCCACCTGTCACTACAACATTTTGTATATTTGAATAAAACCTGGATGCCTGAATGGTGTTGTCAACTGCATCCCTCTGTCTCTCTCTCTCATCATTCAGCGGACACCCACAACTAAAGTAGCAGGTACTAAGAACCCCTGTTACGCTCCCATATGATATTTATAATGCACATTTATTTCATTGTCTGCAAATTTAACAAGTTTGCTTACTATACCTGAATCTAAATCATTAATGTAGATTAGGAATAGCAGAGGACCTAATACTGATCCCTGTGGTACACCACTAGGAACAGGTCGACATGTGGGGCATGTTGTCCGTATCCTCCTTTGTAAAAATTGTGAAAAGTAATCATTTAATATATTTGCTATTTTTTTTCTTCTATGATTTTGCCATTTGTATCTCTTAGACATTTAACCTCCTTTTTGAATGTTCTCTTGCTGTTATAATATTGGAAAAACATTTTGGAATTGGTTTTAGCCCCCTTAGCAATATTGATTTCTATCTCTCTCTTGGCCTTTCTAACTTCCTTTTTGACTTGTGTTTGCAGTACCCTTTCTGTGTACTTTGTTTTTTGGTCCCTTTTAAATGCTCTCTAAAGTGCCTTTTTTCGCTGAATATTTTTTTTTAATTGATCTATTAAACCATTTTGTTTTAGATTTAGATTTGTCTACTTTTGGGATGTAATTGTTTTGCGCCTCTAGTACTAAATTTTTAAAAACAGCCATCCTTTTTCTGTGGATGTTTTCTCTATTTTACTCCAATCTACTTCTGTTGGTCTCTTTTTCATACCTTCATAGTTTGCTTTTCTAAAATTGTAAACCTTAGCTTTAGTCATTACTTTTTGGGTTTTAAAAATCACCTCAAATGAGACCATGTTGTGTTCTGAGTTTGCCAATGGCTCTCTGACCTCCGTTTTAGTTATTTTGTCTTTGTTATTTGAAAAGATTAAATCAAGGCATGCCTCCCCTCTAGTCGGTGCCTTAACAAATTGCGTTAGGAAGCAGTCATTTGTCATTTCCACCATTTCAATTTCGTCCGTCGTGCTCCCCACCGGGTTCTCCCATTTTATACGGGGGAAGTTGAAATCCCCCATTAGTATGGCTTCTCCTTTGCTACACGCATTTCTAATGTCATTGTATTACAGATTATTTTGCTCGGCGTCTGAATTTGGCGGTCTACAGCATGCTCCTATTATGCCCTTTGAATTTTTGTCCATTATTCTGATCCATATTGATTCGGCATTGTTTTCTTCTTCCAGATATTGATTGTTTTCTTTGTCCTGATTTAACACCTGGGCTTCAAGACTATTTCTTATGTATAGCACTACCCCTCCACCTCTTCTGTCCTGCCTGTCTTTCCTATACAGTGTATACCCACTAATATTATATTCGTCTCCATCACTCTCAGACAACCATCCCTATGGTCTTCTGCTGTACCTGGGTAATGATCCCTATGGTGTTCTGCTGTACCTGGGTAATGAAATCCTGCAGACATCTGTATGCCACAGTTAAATTTGTGTATAAATCTGGAGAATCGCTTTTCCAATTGTCATGAACCTCTATATTAACATTATTTAGCATGTTATTGCGAGTATCAGATTGTGGGATTGTGACAGAAATACAATGATTCTTGGTTGAAAATCTCCCTCCCGACCTGTGACAGAGGAGACAGAGTTCTCTGGACGGGCTGATCTGACAGATCTTTCCCAGGGTTCAAGAGAAGTCGGGCAGTCTGGAAGGGGCCGAGACTCTGTTGCAATAACGCATTGACCCAGAAGGGAAACGACGTGACAGCTGCAGATTGGAGAGGCGGTTGCACTCGTTTACCAAGGGGTCATGTGTGACAGCATAAAAGGGGATGGAGAATCTCAATCTGTTCCTTCGCTTTGGTTTGTTTTTTGAACCTGAAAGGACCCATGGGAGACCAGTGATTATACATATCATGAGTGGTTTGTTTGTTTGTCTATAATTGTCTTGTTTGTTATTATTAGACGGCTAACATATTCCGGAGCTGTCGACAAGGGCCAGCACCAAAACCCGGAACAGCACTGCACTATTGTCACTGTTATAGACCTGTATCCCCCACCACGAGCACTACTGCATGCACCCAGGACTGGTGATCGTGTTAGTATATTGTGGGACGGAGTGTTTGTCTGTCACAGTAACATTTCTGAACATATCTGGAGAATAGCTGATCAAATTGTGATTAAACATTCTTGTTGATTGAGGCAGTACTGTCATTTGCAGTTCATTATTATGGACAAATTGGGGTATGGTAGATAGTGTCTATTGCAAAAGTATTTACTATTTTCTATTTAAAATACATTACTGGCAATCTATTTTCTGTTTGTATTTTAAATAGATTTGTGGACCACTATTTTCTATTTCAATAGTTTCCTTGACTATGTTGCCCACCCCTGGGGATACCAAGGGAGAGGAGGCTGACGTTGGTGCAATGGAACCACACAAGCATTTGCATCTTTTGATATATGAATGGAATCCCAATGGCATGAACCAGTACAGCAGAGCACACTGCAGGATCAGTGATAGGATGAACCAGTACAGCAGAACACACCGCAGGATCAGTGATAGGATGAACCAGTACAGCAGAACACACCGCAGGATCAGTGATAGGATGAACCAGTACAGCAGAACACACTGCAGGATCAGTGACAGCATGCTCAACTATCACTGACTGTGCACCTTGTTCCAGGTTTACCATGTAAATGCACTGTGCACTTAACCTTGCTTGTGTGTCTTTACTGTAGTTTAACATAGCTTGTGGTGCTTGGACCATGCTTGCCTATGCCATGCTGTCAGTAATTTTTACTGCACTTTGCTGCCATGACATAATACCACCAAGACAACTGCAGCTTCATGCTGTTGTTTGTACACAAGCAGTGGTTTGCAGAAGTGTGCCAGTTTTGAGAAGCACCCCTAGGTCCTGTAGTGGAAGAAAAGAAACACAAATGAATGCTTTGGGGGTTTAATTGAGGAACAAAACATGTTTATAATGGTTCCTTCAATTGTGATTTATTTAGTTTTGGAAAAAAAAACCATTTGAGATCAGTAGACCAGCTCGGATGTTATACTAGATAACTGGTAACAGCTACTTTATGACAGATAAACCTATGCAATCTTGTCATATAATGCTGATAAGTGACACAGCATTTATCATTGCAAGTAAAGACATGTTTTCAAAAGCAGACCTTTGTTGTGCGTCCTTTCCTCTTGTTGGATGACCTTATTCAAAACAGATAATTTCGTCTCATGAGCTGCCGGTTTGTCCTAGTTCGTAATAAATTTGATTGTGTTTGACTCTAACTGAGGGGCCAAATCTGATTTCCTTTGCTCTCCAGTTTCTGGTGCCAGCTTTAGAAGCTGCTTCGGGGCAGAGCGGAGGGGGCAGTGATCTCTCAAGGTCGCAGAGGAGTTTCACTATTGACTGTTTGATGTACAGAGGGTGGACAAAAAATCTGAGCACCTGTGAAATGTAGTGCTTTGTTTAAATGGACTGCCCCTCACGTGAATGTTTACTGTGTTATATAAATAGCAGTCCTGATTATCTAGTATATTAAAGCTGCATCTCCCTGTTTTAAGTCAACCATCACATATTGTAGATTATATATAAAGTACAGTAACACCTGTCTAATCCAGCTTTTCTACAAACCGGAATTCTGTATACAGTGGCTCTCAAAAGCATTCACCCCCCTTGGACTTTTCCACATTTTATTGTGTTACAACATGACATCAAAATGGGTTTAATTAGGAGTTTTTGCCACTGATCAACACAAAAAAGTCCATAATGTCAAAGTGAAAAATAAAATATATAAATTATTCTAAATTAATTACAAATATAAAACAGAAAATAATTGATTGCATAAGTATTCACCCCCTTTGCTATGACACATCTAAATAAGTTCTGGTGCAACAAATTTCTTTAGAAGTCACATAATTAGTTGAATGGAGTCCACCTGTGTGCAATTAACTCTTTGCGGTCCTATGTCGGACCTGGTCCGACAACATCAAAAAGACATAAAAAACAGGTCTTTAGTCGTTTTTTCTCCAGAAAAAGTCGAGAAAACCATTCAATGGCCGAGTGAGACCGATAGGAGCCGAGAGAAGCCGAAAAAAGGGCGTATCTCATGAATACTGATAGACCCGAAACCACATAGATAACACGGACATAAACAAACAAGATAGCTGCTTCTGCATCCAGCGCTAAAAGAATATCACAGACATTTGCAGAGCTTTTTTTTAGATGTTATAGTAATAAAATAACGACTTGGATCGCATTATTGAGGAGTTTGGTGATAAAACGAATGATCAGGAGATGATTTATCGGTATCTACTAAGTAATTTGAAAAATATAGCGAACGAGGGGTGGGGCGGTGCTGGAGATGCAGTACTGAGTGTCCTGTTGATATGCATTGCCTTTTAAACCTGTTTTACTGTGAAAAAAAATACTGAGACGCGATGAATAAATGGACCGCTAAGGTCCATTAAGGTGTTTCACATGATTTCAGGTTAAATACCCCTGTCTCTGGGAGGTCCCACAGTTGGTTAGTACATTTCCTAACAAAAACTACATCATGAAGACGAAGGAACATTCAAAGCAAATCCGGAATAAGGTTCTTCAAAAGCAGCAATCAGGGGTAGGATATCCCCCGGAGCACAGTAAAGTCCATTGTTAAGAAATGGAGAGAATATGTCACAACTGTGAATCTGTCTAGAACAGGCCGTCCTCAAAAACTGAGTATCCGGGTGAGAAGGGTACTAGTCAGAGGCCTATGGCAACTCTAAAGGAGTTACAGCCTTCCACGGCTGAGCTGGGAGACACTGTGCATATGGCAACAATAGCCCGGGTGCTTCACAAAACTGGCCTTTATGGGAGAGTGGCAAAAAGAAAGCCATTGTTGAAAAAAACTCACATCAAATCTCAGCTAGAGTTTGCCAGAAGGCATGTGGGAGACTCTGAGACAAAGTGGAAGAAGATTTTATGTTCTGATGAGACCAAAATAGAGCTTTCTGGCCTCAACGCTAAGCGCTATGTTTGGCGCAAGCCTAACACCGCACATCATCCTGAGAACACCATCCCTACCGTGAAGCATGGTGGTGGCAGCATCATGCTATGGGGATGCTTCTCTGCGTCAGGGCCTGGAAAGCTGGTGAAGATAGAGGGCAAAATGGATGCAGCAAAGTACAGAGAAATCCTGGAGGAAAACCTGCTGAAGTCTGCAAGAGACCTGGGACTTGGGAGAAGATTCATCTTCCGGCAGGGCAATGACCCCAAACATACAGCCAAAGCCACACTGGAGTGGCTTAAAAACAAAAAGGTCAATGTCCTGGAGTGGCCCAGTCAAAGCCCGGACCTCAGTCCAATTGAGAATATGTGGAAAGAGTTGAAAATTGCTGTTCACCAAAGGTCCCCGTCCAATTTGACGGAGCTTGAGCAATTTTGCAAAGAAGAATGGGCAAAAATTGCAGTGTCCAGATGTGCAAAGCTGGTAGAGACTTATCCAAATAGACTCATGTCTGTAATTGCTGCCAAAGGTGCCTGTACCAAATATTGACTCAAGAGAGTGAATACTTATGCAATCAATTATTTTCTGTTTTGTATTTGTAATTAATTTAGAACAATTTGTAGATTTTATTTTTCACTTTGACATTATGGACTTTTTTGTGTTGATCAGTGGCTCTCCAAATTAAATCCATTTTGATTCCATGTTGTAACACAATAAAATGTGGAAAAGTCCAAGGGGGGGTGAATACTTTTGAGAGCCACTGTAATGATTTTTGGGTTCCAACGAAATCCCAATTGAAGTGAATGGTGTGATAGCCTCTACAATCCAGACCCTGTCTATTCTGGAATCAGGTGTGATTTGTAAGTCTGTTTTGACTAAAATCAATGGAAATCTGACTGCAATCTGGCACAGGGTGATTTCTCTTTTCTATGTTTAAAACTAGTATGAAAAACAAAACAAAAACAAAAGCATGGTGTTGTGTATATACTACCATGTTGTGATAGAAATACAATGATTCTTGGTTTTAAATCTCCCTTCCAACCTGTGAGGGTGCTAAGCAGCGAGAACAGAGTTCCCTGGACGGGCTGGCCTGACAGTTCTTTCCCAGGGTTTAAGGGAAGTCGGCTAGCTAGAAAAGGGGTGGGACTCAGTTGCATTAACGCATTGACCCGGAAGGGAAACGATGTGGCAGCCGCAGATTGGAGAGGCGGTTGCACTGATTTACCAAGGGGTCATGTGTGACAACATAAAAGAGAATCGAGAATCGCAATCTGTTCCTTCGCTTGGTTTATGCATTGAACCTAGAAGGACTGCGAGAGACCCCAGTTGGGAAACCATAAACGTACCGTGAGTGTTTTGTTTGTTTGTCTGTAATTGTCTTGTCTTGTGAATTAATAGACTGCATCACTTCTGCAACTGTATCCACTCAGCCACCTGTTCATACATGTCCAGCCGGCACCATTCTGAATTGTGCAGTGAATAGAAAATAAATGTCTAAATGTCCACACAGCAAGCTATCTCTTGAAAGAAAATGTGCACCGATCAGAAAAGCTGAATGTTTACCAAAACTAGCACAAAAAGTACCAAGTGAAAAATTGAAAATCTCAAGGCAAACCATTCCAGACACTGTGAAAAGATGCCTACTCAAAAGCAACGCAGAGAAAACCTGAATGGCAGCAGAAAGCGCTGCAATCCCACATGAACTCAAGTCATTGCCATCAAATGACTCGACTTGACTTGAGTCCCTGCAAGAAAAGACTCCACTCGACTCCCTGCTCAAAGATGTGAGTCGACTCAAATCACGCAAACAAGTCTTCATCTGACTCGAGTCATTGTCTTATGATGAAATCAATAACTTATTTCATTTTCAATACATGCAGCCCCTCTCTAACACATGCAGTCATCTTGTCATTTTGCACATAAACAGCTTCCTGCCATGGTTGTAAGACCGTTGCTAAGGAAATAGAAAACACCTTTCTAGCCTATAGCACCGTTCTGTGATCATAACGTCACAAGCAGCAGGGAGCCCGGCAATCAAAATGTGTAGGCGGGAAGCAAAGACAGATTTCTGATCACTGATCACAAAAAATCCTGAGGAAAATAGTGATTTCTGAGTTTTGTCACAGACAAGAAAAAAAACAAAAACAAAACAACAACAACATGGAGAGTACACTAAAAGTACCTGCGGTGGTGGAGTTCACTTTTAATAATTATACAGTCGACCGGGAGAGAAACAAGCAGGCTGCATCCTGCCAGCACTGTAAAGCGACAATATGAATAAACTGCATTCAAAACATAGCACCGGTAACTGCCGCTAATTTATACCAGTAGGTTTTTAGTTTTTTTCAACGGCTAAAATGAGAATCTGAATATTCGATATTTAAAAAAAAATAAATAAATAATGCCAGGGCAAATTAAATAACACTGCAAAAAAAGCACTGATTAGGAGTTATTTTTCAGGTTTTGTTTGCACAAGCTGCAAGCGTGATACCACAAGTTTTGGGACACCAGAAAAAAAAAGTGCATTTCTCGGCATTAGATACAGAAATAATTGGTCTAAGTTTGGCTATATTTCTCAATTGATAAAAAGATACTTTAGTAACTTCCCTAATATGAGTCTCAAATGAGAGATCAGGATCAAAGATGACCCCAAACTCTTAATTTCGTCAAGCTCATGTAATCCCAGTTCTGTAAGCCCACTAGCATAACCTCTGTTTTATCTGTATACAATATTAGAAAATTCTGTGACATTCAATGCTTGATGTCTGTAAGGCAAGTAGCTAATAACACACAGGCAGAAGAAATTCCTGGCTTTAGGGACAATATATAGCTGGGTATCATCAGCATAGCAATGGAAGTTCACTCAGTGACTGTGGATAATGTCACCTAACGGTATATAATGAAAACAACTAGGGACCTAGAATGTAGCCCTGTGGAACACCACAGACAACTTAGGATAATGCCGATTTTTACCTCCCCAATAGAGACAAACCGAAACCTATCAGAAAGATAAGATTTGAACCAGGATAGGACAAGGCCAGCCAGTCCTACTGTGCTTTCAGGACGATTCAGTAGGATGGAATGGTCTACAGTATCAAAGGCAGCACTTAGGATCAAGAGAGCATGTAGTATCTCTCATATGTTGAACTAGCTCTGTCAGTTCCTGTAAGGCAAGCAAAGAAAAAGCCCCCATAGTAGCCTTAATAGGTGTAGTTGGTAAAATTGTGCTGTAGTCCTCCTTAATAGAAGGTGTCTGTGGAATCTCATTTCTGATGTCTAGTATTTTATTTTTAAAGAAATATAAGAAGTCATTGCAGCTGTGAGAGGAGACAATGTCAAGAGTAGGACTATTAGGGGAAGGATTAATTTACCTAGGGCAGCAAAAATAAATCTAGGATTATTTATATTTATTTCAATTAAATTAGAATAATATGATGATCTAGCCAACACCAGAGCCTACCTATATTTAACCAGGTGGCCCTTCCATGTGATGTAATGAACGTGCAATTTAGATTCCTGCCATCTCCATTCTATTTTACGACCCTCATATTTCATCTTCAGGTTGTATCATTGCACCACGGTGAGCTTTTTTTTAAAAGACACTCTCCGAGTTTTGATTGGCGCTACAGTATCTAAGATACCAGTCAAGGTGATTTTGTAGGTATTAACCAGCTCATCTACTGATGAGGACACAAGTGATAATGAGCTCAATACATCAGAAAGCAACAGCAGTTGAAGAATTCATTACCCGGGATTTAAATGTATGGTCCACAGTCTTTGTAGATACTGGCAGATTCACCTCAAAAAGAATGGCAAGATGATCAGAAATAGTAAGATCTAGTGTTATGATGTTCTTAACAGCTAAACAACGAGAAATTACCAGATCTAAAGTATGACCTTTGACCTTTGACATGCAGGATATAATCTAAGGAATCCAGTAGCCTCAAAAATTCCAAGGAGTTAGAATCAGAATCAATGTCAACATGAAGGTTAAAATCACCCAATAAAAAAATCCTATCGTGTTTTACTGTCACTATGGATCCCCAAATTCAGTCAGAAATAGTAGGTTTGACTCAGGTGGTAGATAAATAATTAAAATATGAACAGGTAATGGACTTATAATATGAACACGTTTTGACAGTACCCAACGTGTGTCAGGATGGTGTGCACCAGGTTGCACACTGGCATGCTCCCCAGAGCCCAGAAATAACCTCTTCAAAGAGACTGAAGCATGGCTGGAACATCTGTCATAACAGTTTCATTAAGAAAATAGAAAACGGATCCTCAAAGACAAGGCATACGGTGATGTGCACAGCAATATACAAGCACATTACACAGAGTATCAGTCAGGATCCTGAAGCAAACCCAGAAAAGGAGTCAAGCCCTGTTTAATGTTCAACCGGGATCGTATTCCTTGGTCCATATTGATTCTCATTGGGCAGCATATTGATTCTCATTGGGCAGCATATGTCCCAAGATTTAAATTAGATTTTAAAAAAAGATGGATCAATCCGAGTGTCCCCTGGGAAGAGGAAAGATTAAACCTTGCACATGTGTACACATAGCCGGGCCCATTCCTGCAGTGTTGTTTATAGAAGAGCCTGTCTATCAGACAGTGTTACCGGATCAGGACCACTGCACTGAGCCATATCTGTTCCAACACTGTGTTTTCATTGCTGGTCATGCTGTGCTCTGCTTAGGGTTTTGCAGGGTAATATGATGGAGTTTGCAGTGGGAGTTTTTTTTTTACTTTTCTGTGATGGTCTGCCAGCCTGTTCTGCTTTTCATCGGATCTTTACTTCCCCTGCTTCATTTCTGTATTAGCATCCTCAGCCCATGTGTTTCAGTTATGGTAAACTTTAAGAGCTTTTACGGGGATATGTATGAGTTATGACAGCGTGATAAAGTAAAGAGCTAGGACATTTTGACAGTGGTAGGGCTTTCTGATAGTCCCAGTGCTCCAGTCAGTGTGCCCTGTTACCAGGTAAAAGAGGTGGGCATGCTACAGCGTTCATTAGTGCAGTGACTGGAATGATGATTGCTATTGGTAACAAAACATGACAGAGAAAAATCTTTAAAAAATATATATTTCAATTTAGTTTACAAATGCCGTATATTAAAACAAAAGAAAGTCTGTTTGGGCTTACGCTCACTTCTCAAATCGATCCACCAACCTTGATTTATAGATTGAAGTCCAAAAGACCAATTGGTTGCACACTCAAAATCAGGACAAGATTTACTGTAGTCTTTTAAAAAAGATCGTCTTCATTTTATTAGTTAAAACATGTTTTACTAAACCGAGCAAACAAAAAGGTTTTGACACAACAGGTCTTTGTCAGGCTCACAATATACTGTATATATATATGATAGTCGGTGAGTTATATGGGCCCGTAGTGCCCATGCTCCACCAATATTCAGGAACGTGGGCTCCGCTCCCCCAATATTCAGGAACGTGGGCTCCGCTCCCCCAATATTCAGGAACGTGGGCTCTGCTCTACCAATATTCAGGAACGTGGGCTCCGCTCCCCCAATATTCAGGAACGTGGGCTCCGCTCCACCAATATTCAGGAACGTGGGCTCCGCTCCACCAATATTCAGGAACGTGGGCTCCGCTCCACCAATATTCAGGAACGTGGGTTCCGCTCCCCTAATATTCAGGAACGTGGGCTCCGCTCCACCAATATTCAGGAACGTGGGTTCCGCTCCCCTAATATTCAGGAACGTGGGCTCCGCTCCCCCAATATTCAGGAACGTGGGCTCCGCTCCACCAATATTCAGGAACGTGGGCTCCGCTCCCCCAATATTCAGGAACGTGGGCTCAGCTTCACCAATATTCAGGAACGTGGGTTCCGCTCCCCCAATATTCAGGAACGTGGGCTCCGCTCCACCAATATTCAGGAACGTGGGCTCCGCTCCCCCAATATTCAGGAACGTGGGCTCCGCTCCACCAATATTCAGGAACGTGGGCTCCGCTCCACCAATATTCAGGAACGTGGGCTCCGCTCCCCCAATATTCAGGAATGTGGGCTCCGCTCCCCCAATGTTCAGGAACGTGGGCTCTGCTCTACCAATATTCAGGAATGTGGGCTCCGCTCCACCAATATTCAGGAACGTGGGCTCCGCTCCCCCAATATTCAGGAACGTGGGCTCAGCTCCACCAATATTCAGGAACGTGGGTTCCGCTCCCCTAATATTCAGGAACATGGGCTCCGCTCCACCAATATTCAGGAACGTGGGTTCCGCTCCCCCAATATTCAGGAACGTGGGCTCCGCTCCCCCAATATTCAGGAACGTGGGCTCCGCTCCACCAATATTCAGGAACGTGGGCTCCGCTCCCCCAATATTCAGGAACGTGGGCTCAGCTCCACCAATATTCAGGAACGTGGGTTCCGCTCCCCCAATATTCAGGAACGTGGGCTCCGCTCCACCAATATTCAGGAACGTGGGCTCCGCTCCACCAATATTCAGGAACGTGGGCTCCGCTCCACCAATATTCAGGAACGTGGGCTCCGCTCCACCAATATTCAGGAACGTGGGCTCCGCTCCCCCAATATTCAGGAACGTGGGCTCCGCTCCCCCAATGTTCAGGAACGTGGGCTCCGCTCCCCCCAAAAAAACCTGAAAAAATCACTCTGCGTCGTTGCATCATTTGAAAGGTGTCCATATGAGTGCCTGAGGAAAATAACATCACACAACCTCAATTCAGCGAGTAGTTTGAGGTGTGATTGTGTATAATACTTCAGACTACACTTGAATATGTTCTAGTCTTTAAAAAGAAATTGTTTAATATAAAATATGTACAATATGGTAGTGTTTTAAAACATTCTTTATCGTTTTATAACAAACATTACACATAGCCTAAGGTTTATATGAAGTCAAACATTATTATACATTAGTTATTTATTGCTTTTATTCTTATGCTTTATTTGTGGGACTATAATTGCAATTCATTATTGTAGAGCTGCTACGATTAAATCAAAAATCGATTTTTCGATCGATTCCATTCCTCATTATATACATCGCTATAAATGCTGGATAATCGATTAAATAACTACATTTTTGTAACGCGCATTGTTAATGACATTATTTAAGCGTACCAGCGAAAATGCACCGAACACCCTGCCTTGCTAGTTACAGTGTTTCTGCCAGAGAAGCAGTGGGCGTGCTCTTCTTCCCATCCTACCAGCGAATCAGTTTTGAAAATGCTTTGTAAGTACGCCCCCTCTGTGTGTTCGATGTAAACAAGCAATGCGTGTTGCTGCAGCTGTCACTGAATTAAAAAAAAATACGTTTTTCATAAACTTGTGTCTAGTTTATATAGATTCCATTCCAAAGTATTGTAATCGGTTTGGAATAAATATTTTAGTAACACCCCTGTAGTATGTTAAACTTGTTTCAGGCTTGTTGCGAATGTTGTGGGGGGTTTTTTTGCTTGTTTTTTCTCCTGACTACCAAGGCGTAATTACCGCTCGCATTCAATTGTTGTGCACAAGCAACAGCAACGATATTAAAATAATACCGTCGCGGGGAGATGAATGGAGCGAAAATGTATGTGGGCAGTAATCATTGATATTTGTGTGCCCTGTTAATCGAATGCTATTTTGAGGCTTAACTGCCCTGTTGTAGTACTATATTATTTATTTCGTTTTCTGTCTGTGTTGTTGCTTTAAATCGACTTGACTGAAGTATTGTTTACACTCCTTGCTCGTTTGAAATTAAATGCTGGTTTAATCATTTAAAGTTTAAACGCAGTGTTTGGATGGCCAGAACAGCAACACAGAGAACTTTGTCAGTTTACCTGGAAACAATTAGAACATGGCAAAAGTAGGGGGTACTGTTTTTATTTAATTTTAGGAGGTATTTGCTTTTGTGGGTTGTGGATCCATCAGCACTTGGTTGTTACTGTATTCAGCTGAGCTTTGTCGTTTATCCTCTAATATACCATTTTATAGGACAATGTACTCCAACTCAGTATGTCATACGAAAGCAATAATATAGACTATATATCAAATACAATAGATAGTTAAGTACATCCACAATGCATTTTTTTCTTATGGTGGTTGTATGCAACATAGAGAAACTGCTAAACGTTTTACTGTTTTATTTATTTATTTTATAGGACTGCAAGTATAGGGGGCGAGACTGTGACCCTTGCTGGGCACCACCAAAAGTTATACAAACCCGGCGCATATGTAGAGACAGACGACACACACACACACACACACACACACACACACACACACTGGAAGATTTAACAGCTACCAATGAATTTTATTTAAAAAATCCAGTATGATTTTGGGACAATGCAATTTTGAATTACGAATTAAATGAGGTCCAGGGAAGAAGCTGAACAAACTTAATTTCTACAGTAAACCCGACGCGTCACTATACTTACAACAATCTAGTCCTGGAAACTTTCTCCTTCCTTTAAAAAGTCAAGAATCCTGAACTGGGGTCATTTCCGAGTGACGGAAATTGTTTTAAAGGCTAGATTGGGTGGTCAGTTGAACTGCTCTGAAGTGCACTGCAATAAAATACAAAGAAAGTGCACGCGGAAGAACAGACCCCTCCCCGGAGGCGGATAATTAATTACAAGTGAATCCTCTAGACTACAATGAGAGTTAAGCATTGTGGACACGACCAACCACGTGACATTGGGGAAGGATACTGGCATTTTAAACGCAAACCACAGCATGATGCTTGATTGAAGACAATGCTGTGCAAATCTAACGGTGCAAGTATCATTATGAATTAATAGAAGCCATTTCATCTAAACCGACATGTTTAAAAGTTACGATAGGCACCAGTTTCACCGCAACAGCTGTCCGAGAAACTTTTTTTTCTTACTGCAAAACAGACACATTAAATTAAAAAAAGCCCGTCCCTCAAAGTTGTTTTAAACGATTCATAAGGCAGTCCCCGTATTTTCCACCTTATTGTAAGTGCTTTATTCGTTGGTTCCGCAAACACAGCACATTACATCTGCACAGTTAAAACGGTGTATTTATCCCATAGGCTACGTTTGGACGTATAGTTTCAAGAAATCCTTCAGCACTCGGACCCTTATATTCTTATATCTACATTACGAACTAAAATGTAAATCAATATACAACGAATTCAAGCTTTCCTCGAATACCCCAGAACATATTCCAGCTCAATGAAGAAGAAAATGACAAGCGCTCTGTAAATATTCGACGTCTCTCTAGCTATCTATCTCTCGGACTTACTAGTTCAATCACAGCTCCACCAGCAGGACCAAAGTAAAACACATCTCCACATCTGCACGACGCGAACCTCCCTCTGCTTCACCCCCTCTGTCTCTCTCCCTCCCTCCATCCCTCCCTCCCTCCGTCCCTGCCTGCCTGCCTGCCTGCCTCACACTCAGCATCAGCAGACCAGCTCAGATTGTACTGAGAGCACAACGGCAGCGAGCAGGTTATCGGGCGACCAGACTGAGGATACTATCCACCGGACTGAGTGAATCCCCAGCAGCACTCTGGACAACTGTTGAAATCATTTTCAACTAAATCACTTATAGAAGGAGCTCTTCATACTTTCTTAAACTCTGGAATTTAATACAATAAACAATGGGAGGAGCGGTGCGTTTAAAACTGAAGACTTTATTGCTTCTACTTGTTTGTAAAGGTAAGAGTTATTGTGTTGTCTTATATACCTTTCATCAGAGCATCTAATGTAAAGTTTTGATTGTCAACTAAATAAAACCTTTGGGATTCTCAGTTACCTGTAGAAAGGCAACTGTACTGAATGAATAATGTGAGAACAAATAACCCAAGACAATAACCTAACCGAAAAGACGTTTTCTAAAAATACACCTGCTGTGTTTAGAAACTGAAATTCAGTATCCTCAAGTATCGGTTAGATGTTTAGAAGCCAGATTGCTTAATTAATGATTCGTTTTCAGTTGTTAAGAAGAATAAAATGGAATTTGAACCATTGATTTACCTTAAATGTACAAACGGGCATTTTTAAGCCTGAAGTAGTCTTTTTAAAACTACACGGACTGCAGCAGGAATGGTAGAGGTTCATGAGTCCTGTGTTTATTGTTAATTTTCAAAATGCTTGGACTTGGACACAGCTTGTTCTCTTACAAGTTACAGAGACAGACCCTTTAATTGTGTGTGGCACGCAGCATGATCTTTAAAGCGTAAAAAAGACAATATTGTTCCCTACTGTGTGAAGAGGTTATTTCTGTAGCTCTGTGTATTGGCTTTGCTGCCCTGGAGTAGCATATCGTGTCTCCTGCGCTACTTCATCCTGCGCTACTTCAATGTGCACTATTCGTTGTATTCTAAAGACTAAGGTGTATTGTACCTTCTATTCTAAGACTGATGACCTTAGAAGCAAAATATAGCCGCCTCTAATACTGTGCATGAAAAACAGATTTTAATTGTCCAATGTCAAATTAAAGAGGACATAATTGTTACGACTCCGTAATACTCCACCCCCTCCCAAGATATCAGAGACATGAAAAAGGCCACTGTACTTAATGTTAATTAATGTTTCATTAAATAAAAATGACCCGATAAGCTAAATTTGGAAGTGCAAGTTGCTGTGTTTTGTAGCAAAATCGCATAATTGACAGCACCTTCCCAAAGATAATGTACAGTACTGTATAACTGGTATTTATTTATGTATGTATGATTTTATGTAGTCTTTTGATATACTTGTATGGTACAATTGAGCTACAGTACCCCGCACAGAGCATGTTCTGTAGTATACTGGTAGTGTTAGAAAGTGGTATGCTGTCAGATCAATTGCGATCTGATGGGTGTTTTGCTATTGTCAAAAACAGTAATGTTTACCGTTAATTATACATTATGTTTTTGCAAACTTAAACTGGAAACAAACCCAATTTCTCTTAAGAAAAATCAATTCACACCAAACGACACAAAATGAGAAGTCGCCACTATGTTGCACAAGTAAAAACATTTAGAAGATCAATGTATTGCATATGATAAATATTCACATACTATTTTCTTAATGGTGGAAAAATTTTATAAATTACATTTAAAACGATGTAAAAGACAAAAGCAGCATAATGTACCAGATTTGAATGGGCGGATCCCTGCTTTCTTAGCGGAAGTTGTTTAGACATGCGTGAGCAAGCTCAGTGTGCTGTGTACCACTTTTTAATGCGTACCTGAAAATAACTTTACACCGGTAATTCAGAAGACCAAATGAAACAGCTCAAATATTTATACATTTACTTTCCTCAGAATTTACAATTAATCTATTTTGTTCTGAATCAGAATACCAATGACTGAAGATAAGCAAATTAAATCTAATTGCAAACAAACAAACAAAAAAAGACATGGTTTTCCAGACACAAGAGCCTCAATATGTTTACAGTATTAAACATAATTCATGGGGTTTCCATGCAGGTCAGTTTACACGTGAAATGGCGATGCACGTGCGCGTTTGGGAGAATTACTCGTGTGAATCAGGTTTGTGGCCGAAAAAAACGGCAAAAGAGAGGGATAGGGTAAATCTCATTTACTCGTGTAAATGACAAAACACACGGGAAATCCACGCCCAGTTTCACATGGAAACCCGTATTTCACATGTACATGTTAATGACCGTGTTTATCCTTAAGTGACATCACTATAAATATTGCAAGGGAGCAGGTCAGTTGTTACTGTGGATTCCAAGATGGCAGAAAGTAGTGGCTGATGGGCGATTTTATGGTTAGCAGTGGTGTAGTTCACCTTAATAATAATGCGGGCAGCTTTTTTTATTATTGTTTTTTGCTGTGTCTGGCCTGTCATGTTGTATATCTCTTGTGGGTTTACAGTTCTGTATAAAACCGCTTACCGTGAACTGCGTTATGCCCTTGTTAAAGTATTAAAGCAGCTGTTTGAGAATACACTTGCTATAAAAACTACACTAAAGTTAAACACGAAGAGCAAGTGAGCTGGTTAAATGTAACTGAATTAATTCCCATCCTTTTTTGATCCCAGCTATGTCCAAAGACAACGCGCGTCTGCCCTCCACGTTAATAAATATACAGTAGTTGGTGAACTGGATGTCATGAGTCAGCTCGATCGCCTAAAACAGCAAAACAATCATCCAACAAGTTGTTGATGCCCTCTCAGAACTGACCAAATAAAATTGCAAATGAACGTATTGATTGTGTTTTATTTGGTTTGCATCATTAATATTTAACAACATTAAATCCAGCACAACTTAAAAGAAAGGAGAGAATCTCTGACAGCACGAGCCTCCTCAGATCGCTGCTGTCCAATTGAAACTGGCGGCTGAGGTAACATTCACAGTTGCCAAGTCCGCTTATAATAAGCGGAATTGGGCTTGTTTATTCAGAGTCGTGGGTTGTAATTTGCATAAACACCTACTCTAACATGTGTTGTGCTTGTTGTGAAAGGCAGTGCCGCTTATTTTTCTCATGAGGCTGTAACCTTCCCCTTCTGTCTCGCAGGCAACCACTTATTCCTGAACACCTCATTTTGTTGTTGACAATAGTTTGTGCAGGACACAGCAGGCAGTGGCAATTTTGGGAACTAATTAATGGACTTCAGTCCGTTTCTGCCACCTCCCTTTCAAGTGCCCACTACCCATATTTGCCCAAGTGTGGTGTTGAATGCTTCCTCAGCAGCTGTCAGCCGTCCGGACGGGTAGGGTTTCTAAGCCAGGGTAGTATACGCAGCATCACCTGATCCCCTATATACTGTATTGCCTGAATGAAAGGGATGCCGGTTTCAGCCATGGTGATCTGCAATACCTGTTGGTCAGTTTCATTTTATACCTCCGA
Source organism: Acipenser oxyrinchus oxyrinchus (assembly GCA_030684275.1). NCBI lineage: Eukaryota > Metazoa > Chordata > Actinopteri > Acipenseriformes > Acipenseridae > Acipenser > Acipenser oxyrinchus. The sequence goes on from CM060259.1 coordinate 23,583,022, forward strand.
GTTTATTTTTAATGAATGAGTCGCAAGATAAATGATTTGAGACAGTATTCATTACTAACGACATGACACCCCACTAATGACATTTGAAAAACAATTTGGGCAAGAGCAGTGAAACACATTATTAACCAACCAGGCACAAGGTATTTTGCTTTATTACAGCAGCTTAGATTCACTCCTGTACCACATTTTCACAAAATTTCACTAGTAAGCTTCAAAAACAGCACAAGTACTTTATGCACAGCTAATTTACATATCAACCCCCACCTTTTCCATTCATTTGCATGACGCCGGGTGAAAAGCCCGGTTTATTCGGGTAAAATAAACTGAGCAAACATTAACCCAAAAACGCATTTTACACAAGACATTTTTTTTTGTGTAAATGTCTCGAGTTAAAAAATCTCCCTACATTGTGAAGAAATCCAGAAGCGTTCTATAGTAAAACACGACAAACATCAAATGTATGTATAATCTTGATTGTTGCATTTTTATAGAAATTCAGTTTAGGCCTGAAATTGCCAAATACAGTGACGTGCCTGCAAACTATTCTTTGAACTCCTCAGTGATTTATTGGACTTGTTCCCCCTATCAGGTGCAGTATTTGTTGAAAATCTGGTAGAAAATGGGACTAATGTAACCTTTTAAGGTGTTGTTCAGGGAACAGGAGTAAGTGCTTCACCCTAGTTAATCACAGCAATCTATCAATTAACCTCCCTGTTTAAGCCCTCATTCTCTGTCTGGTTTGCGTTTTCATATAGTCATTGTTCTTACTGAGCGTTAGCATCCACCATGACAGCAGCGTCTGTCACTCCCACTGCGCCCTGCAGTCCAGCGAAAAGAAAAGCTTCTTGCCAAGCGTAAACAGAAATGGCTCCTTCAAAAGCTGTTTGCTGAGGGTAATCAGAAATTCTGTGGTTTGGTAGTGAGAAAATTGCTATTGGTTGTGAGATTTTTTTTTTTTTTACAGGAAAGGGCCGTTTCTGCTGTTTGTCTGATGCTTGTTTGCCTCCACCTCTGGGTGGGCTCCAATGATGGCGTCCGGGCTGGTGCACGCGTTGGGTCATGGGATGGCACGATTGAATCACAGGATTGTTTGTCCTATCTTGCTTGCCTTGTGTTTTTGGGTGTACTTGTTTCAATCCCGAGCCTACCGACTCAGCCTCGCTGACTCATTCAGGCTCCAGAATTAGTAGCAACGCATTCAGTCATACTAAAATATTTCATTACAGCCGTGTCCCTTACGCTCATAACTGTCTTCATTCATTATGGAGTGGCAATGCTTGTTATCCACACCTCCTGAGTGTGCTCCAATAATGGAAACTGTAGGGATACGCGCATTGAATCATGGGATTGCACGATTAAACCATGGGATTGATGGTCTTATCCTTGCTTTCGCCGCACTTGCATGGCATGGCAGCTGCCAATTGTTTCACATTCATGTCATTTCGTTCTATCTTATAATGCTCCCCATGCAATCTGCTGCAGCTCGACCAGGCAAGTCATTCAGGAACATTCTCTCCTCCAGCAGCAGCCATAAACTCCCAAATGAAGCCATAAGCTACAAACTCACTTTCACAAATCAAGCTCACTATCCCTAGTTGAGCAGTTGCCAGATTCGGCCACTAGAGGTCTCCCTTCTCCCAAGAGTAAAATTCTCCAAACATGTCAGATTTTGATGGTCAGTTATTTTAAATATATTTAATTTTATTTTCTATATTGATGTGGTATCTTTTTCTTTCTTACTTGTTCATGCATAAGATAACCTACCAATTCAGCGATCTGATATTCAACTAAATTCATCAATTTGTAATCTCATCACGTCCGCTCAATCTCATCACGTCCACTCAATCTCATTACGTCCGCTCAATCTCATCACGTCCGCTCAATCTCATCCGTCCGCTCAGCCTCATCCGTCCGCTCAATCTCATCACGTCCGCTCAACCTCATCCGTCCACTCAATCTCATCACGTCCGCTCAACCTCATCCGTCCAGCTCAATCTCATCACGTCCGTTCAGCCTCATCACGTCCGCTCAATCTCATCACGTCCACTCAATCTCATCACGTCCACTCAATCTCATCATGTCCGCTCAATCTCATCACGTCCGCTCAGCCTCATCACGTCCGCTCAATCTCAACACGTCCGTTCAGCCTCATCACGTCCGCTCAGCCTCATCACGTCCGCTCAATCTCATCACGTCCGCTCAATCTCATCACATCCGCTCAGCCTCATCACGTCCGCTCAGCCTCTTCACGTCCGCTCAATCTCATCATGTCCGCTCAGCCTCATCACGTCCGCTCAGCCTCATCACTTCCGCTCAATCTCATCACATCCATTCAATCTCATCACGTCCCCTCAATCTCATCACATCCGTTCAATCTCATCACGTCCGCTCAGCCTCATCACGTCCGCTCAGCCTCATCACGTCCGCTCAGCCTCATCACGTCCGCTCAATCTCATCACGTCCACTCAATCTCATCACGTCCGCTCAGCCTCATCCGTCCGCTCAGCCTTATCACGTCTGCTCAGCCTCATCCGTCCGCTCAATCTCATCACGTCCGCTCAATCTCATCCGTCCACTCAATCTCATCCGTCCGCTCAGCCTCATCCGTCCGCTCAGCCTCATCCGTCCGCTCAGCCTCATCCGTCCGCTCAATCTCATCCGTCCGCTCAGCCTCAACCGTCCGCTCAGCCTCATCCGTCCGCTCAGCCTCATCCGTCCGCTCAATCTCATCACGTCCACTCAATCTCATCACGTCCGCTCAGCCTCATCACGTCCGCTCAGCCTTATCACGTCCGCTCAGCCTCATCACTTCCGCTCAATCTCATCACATCCGTTCAATCTCATCACGTCCACTCAATCTCATCACATCCGTTCAATCTCATCACGTCCGCTCAGCCTCATCACGTCCGCTCAGCCTCATCACGTCCGCTCAGCCTCATCCGTCCGCTCAATCTCATCCGTCCACTCAATCTCATCCGTCCGCTCAGCCTCATCCGTCCGCTCAGCCTCATCCGTCTGCTCAGCCTCATCACGTCCGCTCAATCTCATCCGTCCGCTCAGCCTCATCCGTCCGCTCAGCCTCATCCGTCCGCTCAGCCTCATCACGTCCGCTCAATCTCATCCGTCCACTCAATCTCATCCGTCCGCTCAGCCTCATCCGTCCGCTCAGCCTCATCCGTCCGCTCAGCCTCATCACGTCCGCTCAATCTCATCACGTCCGCTCAGCCTCATCACGTCCGCTCAGCCTCATCACGTCCGCTCAATCTCATCACATCCGCTCAGCCTCATCACGTCCGCTCAGCCTCATCATGTCCGCTCAGCCTCATCACTTCCGCTCAATCTCATCACATCTGTTCAATCTCATCACGTCCGCTCAGCCTCATCACGTCCGCTCAATCTCATCACATCCGCTCAATCTCATCACATCCGTTCAATCTCATCACGTCCGCTCAGCCTCATCACGTCCGCTCAGCCTCATCACGTCCGCTCAATCTCATCACGTCCGCTCAATCTCATCACGTCCGCTCAATCTCATCACATCCGTTCAATCTCATCCGTCCGCTCAATCTCATCCGTCCGCTCAATCTCATCCGTCCGCTCAGCCTCATCCGTCCGCTCAATCTCATCCGTCCGCTCAGCCTCATCCGTCCGCTCAGCCTCATCCGTCCGCTCAGTCGCATCCGTCCGCTCAGCCTCATCCGTCCGCTCAATCTCATCCGTCCGCTCAGCCTCATCCGTCCGCTCAATCTCATCACATCCGCTCAATCTCATCCGTCCGCTCAGCCTCATCCGTCCGCTCAGCCTCATCACTTCGCTCAATCTCATCACATCCGTTCAATCTCATCACGTCCGCTCAGCCTCATCACATCCGCTCAATCTCATCACGTCCGCTCAGCCTCATCACGTCCGCTCAATCTCATCACATCCGCTCAGCCTCATCACGTCCGCTCAGCCTCATCACGTCCGCTCAGCCTCATCACGTCCGCTCAGCCTCATCACGTCCGCTCAATCTCATCACGTCCGCTCAATCTCATCACGTCCGCTCAGCCTCATCACGTCCGCTCAGCCTCATCACGTCCGCTCAATCTCATCACATCCGCTCAATCTCATCCGTCCGCTCAGCCTCATCATGTCGCTCAGCCTCATCACTTCCGCTCAATCTCATCACATCCGTTCAATCTCATCACGTCCGCTCAGCCTCATCACGTCCGCTCAATCTCATCACATCCGCTCAATCTCATCACATCCGTTCAATCTCATCACGTCCGCTCAGCCTCATCACGTCCGCTCAGCCTCATCATGTCCGCTCAGCCTCATCACTTCCGCTCAATCTCATCACATCCGTTCAATCTCATCACGTCTGCTCAGCCTCATCACTTCCGCTCAATCTCATCACGTCCGTTCAATCTCATCACGTCCAACAATTCTTCAGTACTCTATGAATATAAATATTGAAATATTGAAATTCATTGTTTTCGATGGACAAATATTTGTAGAATTACTGTCAAACCCATTGAAACTCATTTTAATATCACTGATGATATTGAATGAGGTGATGATGAAAGTGATGAGCATTTGTGAAACCATTATTAACAAAGCCCATCCGGGATGTGCCTTGTATCTATAACTGCAATGCTCGCCATTATATTTGAGTGTATAACTGTGCTCGATACTGTACATGCACAGTACATTGTGAATATGAAACATCTGCAAACATGTTTGTCATACAAGTCCTTTGATTTGGATATACTTATTCACAGGTCAAGTAGACAGGATTTTCTGCTTTTTTATATCACTGTTTGTAGAATTGCAGGTGAATTTTAATGCTCTAAAGAGTGGCAGATTTTAATACTGCCGCCTTATGAACCAATCATGACTTCACTCCCCCCAGCCCCGGTGGATTTATATAGAGTTAGAGGGGGGCTTTATTTAGATGCACCATCATTTAAATCATTAAAATAGACTGGTTTCATCTCTGCTTCATCTGCTGGTCCTGGAAACAAGGAAACAAACTTGTGAAGCATGTAAAACTAAACAGCCTTTGTTAGCTGAAACTCAGCTGTGGTTAACCATCAGGCATTGTACACTGAAGAAGGCACTTGTAAAAATGCCTGTCTCCTTGACTTGGATCCAAATTCAGAAACAACAATTTAGCAAAGCAGTGGTTCAGGCAGGGAAATCATTTTTAAAATAGATTAAATCATAAACATCAAGCATATTAGGCACCCCCATTTCCAGAATATTCATCAATCCAATGGCTCGTATCTCATCATATCTTTTCTCGTTATATCTTATCTCAATCCATTCGTCCCTGCTGTGCGTCAGAGTTTGCTTCCTCCCCAGCATCCTCTTGTTTTTTCGGCATGGTTTAAGGGGGAGGGCAGCTATCCTTCCCCCCTACTCATGGCTTCCCTACGGTCAGCCTCTCCACTATCAGCAAACTAAATTATGGGCAAGGGTACCTCAAAGGGTGAGGCCAAAAGCCAGAAATGTAATGAAAATATGTCTAATGCTGTGTTTGTTGTCAAAGCTTTAATAAATTTGTTCTTTGTCACATGAGTTTTCCTGACTGTACTGGAGTGTTAGTTATCAAAGTGAAAAACCATTATTGTGGCACAGGTAATGTTATGTTTCTGAGCATGTGTGGCGGAGTGTCCCGCCCCTATTTATTATTATTTGTATTTGCTTGCGGCGCGGATAAAAGCGCTGCGTCTTTTGTTATTGTTTTTTATATTTATATTTAAAAACCCCGTGAGGATGCATGACTGATCAGCTACTGATTATTTAACTAGCTGACAGTCATGCATCCTTACCAAACGCGTGCAGACTGTGGCCGAGGGGTAATAAGATAATTAATAACTAGTTAACCTCTCGGCCAGAGTATAAGAACCAGCAGTTGTCCGTTCTGCAGGTGGAGTGTTGGAGTGTACAGAGTATGGGGAGTGGAGAGAGAGAACGACATAAAAACAATTGCTAAAATGTGCTGGATTAGCCAGCACGCCACTTACTTGTTTGTCTGTTTATTCGTTTGGCCCTCATGCCCTTTGGTTTCTGTTTTGTTTAAATCTTTTGTTTTGTTTGTTTATTAATAAATACACTGAGTGCCGTTGCACTCAGCTTCACCCGCCCATCCATTGTTTTGGTTTCAGTTACTTCCTGGTCCGTGACGTCATCACACATCACCAGTGCAAGCCAGACTGTCACAGCATGGTCCTTAGTTTCCTGGAAGACTGTGGCAAAGTGGCTAGTGAAGGGGAACAGGTGTAGCAGTGATGCGATGCAGGAGTGACAGACAACGGTATCCAGTGACAAAGGTGCTTTATTTATAATCCAGGTCTGGCGACCGTCAAATAATAAATCCCCGGCTATACACAACAATGTGTAAAGCGCGGGGATAACAAACAGGGCAGAGTCGAACAAAAACAAACACACGGTCACCAGTCCTGGGTGAGTGCAGTCGTGCTGGTGTGGAGTGCAAACACAGATAGGTTGTGACGGTAGTGCAGTGGTGCTCGGTTTGTGCTGTCCCTCTACGACAGCTCGAGGTGTGCTTTAACTGTCTGGTCAAAACAAAACACGAACAATTACAAGACAGACAAACACAACACAAAACACGTAACCCGTCTCTTTATTTTCACTCTGAGAGCTCCTCTCTCAGTCCTTCTCTCCACCGAGCTTTACCCAAGCGAAGGAAAAGATCAGCGTTACCCTGGCCCTATATGTAATCCCGTATGATATCTAGGTAAGCGGTTGCAGCTGCCTTATTACTTGCAGCTGCCCTCGTTTACCTTTCAAGTCAAAACGGTCTTACAACAGAGTCTCGCTTCCTTCCAGGCTGACCCACTTCCGGTCCCGAAACGAACTGTCAGGCCAGCCCTTCCAGATACTTCTCCTCCCGTTCTTTAGCACCCTCACAGGTCGGGAGGAAGATTTATCACCAGAACTCATTATATTTCTGTCACATATCCCACCGCTCAGAGTGGAGCCGAAGGAACACTCGGCTAAATCTACCTTTCCCATTACTCCCCTCCGGGAAAAATAATCCGCATTTTGGTGGTCTTTCCCTGCACGGTGTACCATATGGTACATGAAGGGCTGCAATGCCAGATACCACCGAGTTATCCGGGCATTGCTGTCCTTCATTGTGCTTAACCACTTGAGTGGGGCGTGGTCTGTGACCAGATCAAATGAGTGTCCCAGCAGGTAGTATCGTAAAGAGTGAGTAGCCCATTTAATGGCCAAACACTCTTTTCGACTACTGGAGTAGTTACGTTCGAGGTAACATTTTTTGCTCATGTACAGTATCGGGTGTTCTACTCCAGCTACTTTTGGGACAAGACTGCACCCAAACCTAAATCCGATGCGTCGGTGTGGAGGATGAATCTCTTGGTGAAATCTGGAGTAATAAGAGTGGGGGCCTGGCAAAGTCTACGCTTAATCGTATCAAACGCCCCTGACACTCAGCTGACCATTTGATTGAATTTGGGGCACTCTTTTTGGTGAGGTCAACTAACGGGTTAACCACTGTGGCGTACTCGGGGATGAAACGGCGGTAATAACCGGCTAAGCCCAGTAGTGACCTCACCTGAGTCTTGGTTTTGGGGATCGCTGCATCAACCAAAGCCTGGATTTTGGTGACCACAGGTCTCACCCTTCCATTTCCCATTACAAATCCCAAATATTGAGTTTCTTGTTTTGCAAACGCACATTTCCTCAAGTTAGCTGTCAGCCGGGCTGCCCTTAGAGACTGAAGAACGGCTGCAACCCTAGCCAAATGCTCTCGCCAGGTGGAGCTGTAAATCACCACGTCATCAATATACGCTGCTGCATATTCATGATGTGGGCCTAAAACCTGGTCCATCAGTCTCTGAAAGGCAGCGGGCGCACCATGTAGCCCAAATGGCATGGTTTTAAAGTGGAACAGCCCTTCTGGTGTTGAAAATGCGGTTTTCTCTCTGGAGCTGCGGGTTAAAGGGATTTGCCAGTATCCCTTCGTCAGGTCCAGAGTGGAAATAAACCTCGCTTTTCCCAGTCTGTCTAAAAGTTCGTCGACCGAGGCATGGGATACGCATCGAACTTAGCAATAGTGTTTACCTTCACGGAAATCAACGCAGAAGCGGTTGGTGCCGTCTTTCTTAGCCACTATGACAATAGGACTGCACCACTCGCTCCTGGAAGGTTCAATCACCCCAAGCTCGAGCATATCCCATACCTCTTTGCGAACGCCACTTCGTCGACTTTCCGGGATCCGATGCGGTCTCTCTCGCACCGTGACACCTGGTGGAGAGATAATGTCATATTCAACCAAGTTTGTTCTGCGGGCACGTCAGAAAAACATCGCTGAACTTCTCAATAAGCTTACGCAGCTCTCTTTGCTGATCCGGAACCAATTGTTCCCCCATTGAAATCGCTCTTGTGCTCGGGGTCTCTGGACAGGGGCCTAAATCATCCTCCATATTGCCTGGGGCTATAAATAAGACCTCCCTTGCCTGCCAGGGCTTTAACAAATTAACATGGTAAATTTCACAATCATTCCGGCAATCGGGCTGTCTAATTTCATAATTTACTTTCCCTATAGCCCGAATCACCTCATACGGCCCCTGCCATTTAGCACACAGTTTTGATTCTGATGAGGGAAGTAGCAGCATTACCTTGTCCCCTGGTCGAAAGGTTCGAATCCGTGCATTTTTGTTGTAATGCTGCTGCTGTCGGTGCTGAGCCGATCTGAGGTTGTCCTGGGCCAAACGACCGACCAAATCCAGGCGATCTCTTAGTAGGAGCACATACTTCACTACATTTTTGGACGAGCCTTTGTGCTCCTCCCACCCCTCTCTCAGCAGGTCGAGAATGCCGCGAGGCTGCCGGCCGCTCCTTTTTCTTTTCTGCCACGTTTACGTGTGTGGCTGAGACTGCCATTTTTTGTATCAATTCTTTGAATTTTGGCCAGTCTCGGCCCAGAATAACTGGGTGTGGCAACCTTTCCGCCACCCCGACTACAAGGTGACGTTTTATCAGTCCTACCGATAAATATACTTTTACTGTGGGGTATGCCGCCGTGTCTCCATGGATACAGGAGATGGCCACCTGACCTCGTGGCCGCCACGACACACCGCCCAGGAGAGCTGTCCTAATCAAGGTTTGCTCACACCCTGTGTCCACTAAAGCGTGGGTTTTCACATTCCCCAAAACAACATTAATCAAACAAGGCCCCTCCCGACCATTTTCCCCACACTTACCAGTTTCAGGTGCCCAATTGCACGCGGCCACGTCACACTCCATGGCAGCGGGGCATGACCTGGCCAGATGTCCCGGCTGGTGGCACCTAAAACAGATAGGAGGGACAGAGGGGCATAGGGTGTAAATCTGTCCCGCTGCTGGTATGGCAGCGGGCAGGGGCAGCACCTCTACCCCAGCTGGGGGCCAACCTTGGTCTCCATGGGGGAGGCAAGGGGCCCAATGGGGTTGGCGCTCTCGGAGGTCTGGGTCCCGGGAACACGGGTGGTGGTGGTGGTGTTGGAGGAGAGGGAGGGAGAGGCGATTGCTCCGAAGGGCAGGGGTCGACAGGATCCCGACCGGGCAGAAGTCAGGAGTCCTCAAAATCTTCGCCAACTTGACCGCCTCCTCCAGGGTGTCAGTGGGTCCTGGTGGGTCTCCATGGTGATATTTAGGCGACGGAGGATAGCCTGTTTAACCAGGTCGTAGTCGGTGGCGTGATGGTCACTCATGGCCTGGTAGGCTGCCTGAGCCTCCCGATCAGGCAGGGTCCCAGCTGGCTGGCCCAGAACTCCCGCGCCAAGCCGCCCGCGGTAGCCAGCCGCTCGAACGCCACCAAATACGCCTCTGGGTCATCCTCCGCCGACATCTTCATCGCCCGTGCCTTCCGGGGCGACATCAGCGGTGTTGTGGTAGGGGCCGTCGCTGCGGCAACAGCCAGCCCTACCCGTTCAATGAGCGCCGTGTAGCGCTCCTCCCTCCTTCTCTCCTCTGCGTCGCGTCTGCTCTCCAGCGCCTGCAGCAGCTCCGCCAGCGCGTTGCGGTCCATGATTCGGTGATCTGACACCACGTGTGGCAAAGTGGCTAGTGAAGGGGAACAGGTGTAGCAGTGATGCGATGCAGGAGTGACAGACTGACAACGGTATCCAGTGACAAAGGTGCTTTATTTATAATCCAGGTCTGGCGACCGTCAAATAATAAATCCCCGGCTATACACAACAATGTGTAAAGCACGGGGATAACAAACAGGGCAGAGTCCCGAACAAAAACAAACACACGGTCACCAGTCCTGGGTGAGTGCAGTCGTGCTGGTGTGGAGTGCAAACACAGATAGGTTGTGACGGTAGTGCAGTGGTGCTCGGTTTGTGCTGTCCCTCACGACAGCTCGGAGGTGTGCTTTAACTGTCTGGTCAAAACAAAACACGAACAATTACAAGACAGACAAACACAACACAAAACACGTAACCCGTCTCTTTATTTTCACTCTGAGAGCTCCTCTCAGTCCTTCTCTCCACCGAGCTTTACCCAAACGAAGGAAAAGATCAGCGTTACCCTGGCCCCTATATGTAATCCCGTATGATATCTAGGTAAACGGTTGCAGCTGCCTTATTACTTGCAGCTGCCCCTCGTTTACCTTTCAAGTCAAAACGGTCTTACAACAGAGTCTCGCTTCCTTCCAGGCTGACCCACTTCCCGGTCCCGGAAACGAACTGTCAGGCCAGCCCTTCCAGATACTTCTCCTCCCGTTCTTTAGCGCCCTCACAGGTCGGGAGGAAGATTTATCACCAGAACTCATTATATTTCTGTCACAAAGACTCACCTAGTTTTCAGCTGCTATGGCTCTGTCTGAGCAAATAGAGAGGGCAGGTGGACTGCATAGTGCAGGGGAGTTTCTGAGTAGAGTACACAGATGGCTGCAGAGACTAGCTGCTCCAGTGTGCAGTCCACAGGTACCTGTGCAGAGACTGGCTGCTCCGGAGTGCAGTGCACAGGTACCTGTGCAGAGACTGACTGCTCCAGTGTGCAGTGCACAGGTACCTGTGCAGAGACTGGCTGCTCCGGAGTGCAGTGCACAGGTACCTGTGCAGAGACTGGCTGCTCCAGTGTGCAGTGCACAGGTACCTGTGCAGAGACTGACTGCTCCAGTGTGCAGTGCACAGGGAGCTGTGCAGAGACTGACTGCTCCGGAGTGCAGTGCACAGGTACCTGTGCAGAGACTGACTGCTCCGGAGTGCAGTGCACAGGTACTTGTGCAGAGACTGGCTGCTCCGGAGTGCAGTGCACAGGTACCTGTGCAGAGACTGACTGCTCCGGAGTGCAGTGCACAGGTACTTGTGCAGAGACTGACTGCTCCAGTGTGCAGTGCACAGGTACCTGTGCAGAGACTGACTGCTCCGGAGTGCAGTGCACAGGTACTTGTGCAGAGACTGGCTGCTCCGGAGTGCAGTGCACAGGTACCTGTGCAGAGACTGGCTGCTCCAGTGTGCAGTGCACAGGTACCTGTGCAGAAACTGGCTGCTCCGGTGTGCAGTGCAGAGACTGGCTTTTGGACAGATGGCCAGTAACTGGTTGTGAAAACACCAGCCTCACAGTCCCAAACGTCTCATGTGGTTTTTGCATCACTTTGCTTTCGTGTTATCTGTCAGTGTGTGAAATGATACCATAAATAATGATAAAGCCGAGCATCAAAACCCTGTTTTAAGTTGAAGTTAAGCTGCAAAAAGGTCACAATATATGTTGCAGTTTAGCCCCAATATGTTCTGCGAAATCTGCATTGCATGCTTTGTACTGCACAACTTTACAACCTGTCAAACACGTGGGGGCCTCAGGCTACTAATGCTAAGGTATAGGGGGCAGGTATTCAGTACTGTGTGTGTGCACATATATTTATATATAAGAACATGGTCAAACACACACACACTCTTCCTGGCATTTTAGTCTAAATTCTCACAAATTACTAAACACTCCCTCCATTTCAGTAAATAGCTTGTTATAATTAAGGTAACATTCCGCAGTAAATAAACAGATTGGTCTCATCGGCGCTTACTGAGAAGGTTTTTCTACCTGGACTAAACCAGTGCTGCATGCGGGAGCATACATTAGTTCACCAAATAGCTTGTTTGTATCCCTTTTAAAAATAAGCAAAACATTTTAATCAGTAAGATATCCCTCAAGTACGTGGTTTCCTAAATGTTACCCATTTGCTTCAGTTATATACAGAAAAGGGTTAGCCCTGTATAGATATAGTGTAAAAGTGTATAAGTTAAACAAGACACAATTGGGGTAAACTTGGACCCTAGCTTGTTTTATTCATGTTGCTACTTGTTCCTAATGCAATAAAACGGGTTGGTGCAGTCTGATCCAATCTCCTGTTTTTAATAATATTAGATTATGACTTATAGCAAAATAAACAATAGCAGGCTTGTACTTGATGTAGTTCAGACATAGGTGAGGTGTTGAGGGATGGGTGGACACCTTTATATTATCAAGCCTTCTTTTAACACTGCTATGGGATCCTGTGAAAGGCTAGCATTGCCCTCACACTGGGCCTGTGTGAATCACTTTTTACTGAACCGCCTCTCGGAATGGTCCAGGCTGGAGGCAGGAGGGGAAGCAGGTGAGCTCTGTGCCTTGGAGAAAAGAAACTGCTGCTGAAATCATGGGGGGCGCAGCCTCAATACCAGATCACCAGGTAAGCAGCCGTATGAGAGAGGCAGACTCCACATCCCAGTCTCTTACAGGGGGGAAAAGAAACTGACTGACTGGAAACCCCACAGCCTTAGATGAAAAAATAAATACATGAAAATAATGATTCCAAATGGCCTTATATATTAAAATCTAAATGTTAATGACTCAATGTAACTACATTAAGTCATTATAAAACACCCAAACACTCCACTCATTAGTAATAGATTCAAAACTAATGATTGAGATAATGTGGGTGTTTTTTAATGAATCCCACAATAGCTTGTTAACCTAGTATAGTGTGTAGAAATAAACTAAAGAAACTTGTGGTGCACATTTTACACACTCCCAAAAGAACTCCTTAGCTACTGTTTGTCACTGTTAAGAATCTGAAACCTCAACTCAGCGGCAGGGTCAGAATCCATCAAACTGGCTTAAATATGTATTGAGTTGATCATATGTTGTATACATTGTGCTGTCTTTCATCTCCATGTTGGAAGCTTCAATAACAATGGATAAGGCAGACAGCATATCTGACATTACTAGCATGCTGCAGCTGGTGCTGGATTGGCAGGTGAATTTGTTTCCAAGTCTTTTACTACTATTCAACCTGAAGTGTTCGAGTTCAACATGAGTGCAGTCTTTCTGAGAACAAGACAGCGAAGACAAAACCCAAAGACTGAGAGCAGAGCAGAGCAGAGCAGGCTGCCGCATCGAGGAATCCACACTGACTCCTTCCCTCCAGGGAAACACGACAGACAGGCTGCAATAAGAAAGCTGGGACCAGGTCCCATGTGTAAAATAGAACATGCAGATTGATGAACTTCTGGAAGTTTAAGCTGCCTGTCTGTGTCCTAACCTTGGCGTTCTGGTTCTAATCTCATCTGTGCTGTTTTAAAAGGCATGTTTAATTGTCAACACTAACCAACACTTTAAAATCTATTTTTTTACTTCTAATTAGCAATAGAAATGCTGTCACTGCTTGTGCTGAAGAACTCCTGGTTATTTGCTTGTTTTTAATGCTTTCATTTGATTCAATGTTCTAGCTATAAGCAATTCAAGTGATTGTATATGTATACAGTAAATATGGTCCACAAATATGATCAGCAACATGGTTTTGAAAGCTATTACCTTTGTTTATGGACTTGTGATCTGGCACCCTTGTTCCCGTGGTCAGTGAAGCGCAGCGTGTTTGACCGATTGCTTTGAAAAGTGGTCGATGGGGGCTGTGTGTGAAGTCTCTTTCTCTCAGGGCAGACGTTGGCCTCCACTTCCAGCCGGTCCCTGTTATCATACTGCTGATGAGGAGCTTGAGGAGCCAGGGAAGCTCCCCCCTCAGATCTGCACACACGCACTGGAGCCTCCTTAATAAAGCTGCTACTGCCTGGACCCCCTGTTCATTTCAAGGTATTTCTATTAGGGACTGCCACCCTGCAGACCCTAGTAATTAGGTACCATCCTGTAGACCTTGTTTTGAAAGTCTACTAATCATGCCTTCAATAAAGTATCCTCAGTCCCTGATTATTCTTAGCCGGTTTTCACTTCGAGGTCCTTGCTGGTATTCTGATTCCTAGCTGGTACTCCATCTTTGTGCAGCACAGAAGCAGTGTGAAGTCTGGGTGGGGTCCTATACCTGCGCACTGGAGAGAAGTGAATCGATAGCACCGTGGCAGCATTCATTCATTTCACCGGATTTTAGTTCAAAATAGTCCAAGCCAAGTGACATTGCAAAATGAAAACGTTCACGTATTTAAAAATCAATTGTCAATTGTAACAGCAGTTTTGAACTTGCTCAGTAATGCCTTCCTAATCCAGTATATGTGATATCTTAAGCAGGTGTGGCTTTATCACTCACTGGGTAGAGGTTCAGTGTTCAGGTCAGGACAGGTGCTCTCTATCTTGCCCATCCCAGCTTGAAGTGCAATCTCTGTCCATCTCCTTTTGTTATAATAATAATAATAATCTTTATTTTTAATATAGTGCCTTTCACAATAAAAATTGCCGCATGCACTTCACAGGAATAAAACATTGACAAATATTAATAAAAGAATGCAAGAAAAGCAAGAAAAACAAAATGTTCTTCTTCTAAAGACTGAACTCTGTTCTGCAGCTCTGTGCTGTACTGTAGGTTTAGCATCAGTACACCAGTCCTTTGCTGTCTTACACAATTAAATCCTTATAATCACAGGGATATTCTTCTGGGGTTTTCTAGTTGTAATCTGGTTTTAAATCTCGCAAGCGTGTATAATCCTCCCTGTGTGTGGAGTCTCCAATAGAAATAGAAATGTAGGGATTTGCTGCCACTCACTAGTTGGGGTGGGTTTAAAGTATTCAGAACAAATCATTGCTTGTGTAGATACATGCCAGGAAGGAGGGCGATTGCTTAGCTTAAGTGCACTGGGAAAGCTATTTGGGGTTTTAGTTTTTTTTTATTTGTGGGGGTTCATTGGGAAAGATGAAGTTTACGTGAATTGAGTTTCCAGTGTTTTTCCAGAGTTTATTGGATATACACCGATTTCTTTTTTTTTTCGGTGTTTATTGGTTAAAACCGAAAATCAGAAGCCCAAAGTATACAGAACTTGTCCTGTACCCTTTGTTAGCTCCATGTCCTTTCCAGTGAAGGCTAATAGCAGGTTTCCAAAGGGAGGTAGGGAACTGAAGCACAGTGTCTGGCAATTGGACTTTGTGCTGTAGTGCTGGTGGTGTTATTTGTAAATAGTGCCGTAGTCCAGTACTGTGAAGATGTATCAGTTTGTAGAATGTTTCCAGTTATTTCTGTCTCCCTGCCTCCCGGAGCCTGCGTCTGGCTGATCGTTTGAAATCATTTGAAACATTGATCAGCGGGAATTAGCCCTCGATCGCTGGGTGACACAGTGACACACACATAACTCATGGATTCAATTTCTGTCCTGAGGGTTTGAAAAAGCAATCATGGGAGAGAGCGCTGGCCTGAGACCAGCCATCCTGCCTCCCTGTGCCAGTTAGCAAAACCAGCAGGGACCAAAAAAACCAAAGAAGAAACCAGGACGGAGTGGAAAACAAAGCTGAAACCAGGAGGGGAGTGGAAACCAAAGCAGGAATCCAAGTCTCTGTAGATCCTCTTCCTACTTTCTGCGAGGTGGGTCAGTGTGTTTTAAAGGGTTTACCTACATCTTCCTTGTATTCAAAACCAGGTTCACACAAGTCACTGTAGCTCTGAGGGCATATAATTCAATGAGTGCCGCTGTGTACAAGGTGCTCCCACTGGAGTAGAGTGCCGCTGTGTACAAGGTGCTCCCACTGGAGTAGAGTGCCGCTGTGTACAAGGTGCTCCCACTGGAGTAGAGTGCCGCTGTGTACAAGGTGCTCCCACTGGAGTAAAGTGCCGCTGTGTACAAGGTGCTCCCACTGGAGTAGAGTGCCGCTGTGTACAAGGTGCTCCCACTGGAGTAGAGTGCCGCTGTGTACAGTAGTTGTTTACACTATATTATACCTTGGTGTTTCTGCCTGGCCTGAAGAGGCTGAGAGATTTTTCGGATGAGATGTAAAACCAAAGCCCTATTGTAAGTGACTCTGCAGCAGTTGCTGTTGTAGACTAATTAATTCATAATAATTGTACCTTCAATTAGTTTTATTCCTATCAATGCACTGAAAATAGTTATTTATACTGTAACATGATTTTGAACCTCTTTTTCCTCATTAAAATAGTTTTTTTTTTTTACCAATTTAGGCTTGGCTTCATACGGTTGAAACTAAATTACAAATAGTTTTTGAAACCTGATTATTTTGACATCATTCTACTAATATTTTAGAGCCCTAAATGCCCAAGCACCATAGACCTGAATGGCTCTGGGGGATGCTGTTTCAAGCTGCCGCTGCCCTGCTGAAACTAAACTGACATGCAGATTTGATTTTTATCAGAGGATACCTGGAGGTCATGTCTAGCAAATGTCCGTTTGAATCAGGTCTTGAGATTTTACAGTTTCTGATTTACCCCCAATTAATTCAACAACAAACCTTCAGAATATCTTCAGGGCTATTAGTCTTCACTTAATTTCCAAAGTCTTTCCTTTGGTACTAAGCACATTTAAACATGTTGACTTTAACGCAGAGAGAATGTTTAGAATCAATCAGAAAAGTCATCAGAAGAAGCCCTTAGTTTGGTTTTTATACATTTTTGAACATTTATTTCTGTAAAACTGCATGGGTACCGCACTTACTATATTAGAAAGACAGTGAACACATATTCAATATGAAATCAATTGGCTTACTCTGTATGCTTAAAACAATGTGATCACTAAGGCTAACACCTATAGCTAGCACATTGTTTTATTTGTATTTATGTATTTATTTATTTTTGACAATGGTAAATTTAAACTTTAACACTTGGTGAATGTTTAACTATTAACTAATATCCTCTGGGCTTCTAATAGTTAATGCAGTCATGTGCATTGGGCCTGGCACTGACCTGGCCTGTAACTGAGCTCAATATAGGAGTACAACTGGTTTTCTTTTTCATTTTAGAAAAACCAGGCTTATTTACCCCATGAGCAGATTTAATTCTCGTGAGGATGAAATCAATATGGTCAAATTGAAGTGGTTGCAATACGTAATCTGTGCAAGAGAAGGAAAAGGTCAAACAGAAGAATAGAAGTCATTGGATCTGATTGCTTTTTGTTACTGGAATTAAAATTAGTGGCGAAACACACGCTCATTCTCAGACTTTACAATGACAAAGTGCTGAAATGTAGCTTCATGATTCCGAATGATAGCACCCCTTTCTATTCCAGTAATCCATTTGCTTGATAATGACGATTACTTTTATGATGCTTTTCGATGCAGTAATACTTACACAATCATCTATATAAAGACATACTGTAAGTTGGCCGGCTTCCAGACTATGCATTGGGTTTGGAAGGATGCTTGTGTGGTGTGTGGGTTACTGTTTCCAGCCTCACAACCCTTACTGAGTTACTGGTTGACCCTGGTGGAGGTCACTTCTCCCCTGGACCAGCTGTAGGACTGACAGGGTACAAACAGGGGATTTTCCCACAGAATGTGTACTGTACTGAAGATAAGCTATTTGTCTATATAGTACACTGCCTACTGTACCAGTGCTGGGACAAATACTCAAATATTTGAACAAGCTCAGCTTGAAATGTCTTGTTATATAAAATACTGTATCAAAAACATATCATACAAAGAAAAACAATGCATACATGGCATCTGAAATAAACACATTCTGTTTAAAATCTCTTCTTTCATGAATAGGGCATTTGATGAGGAGCCACATATTTTTTTTTTTACTGTAATATGGCACAGGTTATACTTTTGTTTTCCAGCTAATTCAAAATGAAAGAATATTCAAAACATGAAAACCCTCTATCCCGCTTCATATTACCAACCAAATACAATTATTTGAAAAGTGAGACTTTTGTGTGTTAAAATAGTTGTTGATGATAATATTAAGCACAATTAGGTGAATCTGAAATTGTGGATTCTCAAGTCTTTCCAGGACACCCCCCAATTGAAACAAAATAAAAGCAGACTGTGACTGGAATATACATTGAACAAAGGTAGCCCTTGATTCCCACACACTTCCGGTCTTAGTAGTTTATCTTTATAGTGGTATCATTCCCCAGTACATTTGGGTGTTAACAGGTGGTTCTTAGCTTATAGACGGAAGATCTAATTCAAGTAGTGAGCTGGAGGGGGAGCTTTTTTATTCAGTTTGTGTGGAACTATAGTGTGTGGATTCAACAGGCCCACAGACTGAGAACTAACAAACTGAGTGCTAAACAAAGCTTTCAGTTGGATTTTGAAACAGTATTTATCAATTGTCATCTTTTTTTTTTGTGAAATTGTCATGCAGATCATGCAGTTCACTGAAACAGAACGAAGGGGAGTTTAATGAAACTCTGTTCTGAAGGTAGAGGTGGACAATGAGAAAGGGCAGCTCGTAAAGACACTTTGGTATAGCACCCCTGACACAGCAGGGAAGGGGTCCTCCCTGAGAAATGGTAGGCTGAAACAGGAACAGGGTTACAAAATTTAAATCTGTTCTTTGTTGATATTATACATTTCTAAACATATAGACTATATTGAGATCAAACATGGTGAAAAGCTTGATAAAACACAGTGTAATGGTGGTAAACTGCAACCTTAATGTGCAATTTCACTTCAATAGGTAAGCTGCATGTCTGCTTGTTTTATTTTGTTTGTTTTGTTTGTTTGTTAATCTTTTATTGAGTTCTTAGTGTGAGGCAACTGGGCACAAAACAAAGGAAATGTCTCCCTCCAAAGGAAGCAGCTGGTACTGTCATGCCTTTGGTTTAGCAGGCTCAGGACTTCACTGTTGTATATAACTGAAGAGTAGCTTAAACAGAACTGTGGGATATAAGTGCAGTTTGAAACATGGGCAGAGACAAGCACTGAGAGGAACACCCAGACACATTATTGCCATTCAGATTTACACAGGGAATTACACCAGAGCATACCGTCATGATCTCGGACCGTACAGTAGCCATGCTAAATGTGCACAGTCATTTCCTGTGCTTTTCCCATGTTGATGTATGGTTACTGTGGTCTGCTTTACCATCCTGGCCTGTGCACTACCATGCTTTCATTGATGTTTCTTACAACACTGTTGTTTTTACCTCAGTAAATGAATAATTAGAGGGGGATATCCTTCACAAAATCAATATGTGGTTCTTGTTGCAGAGCGCATAAGTATACGGTACTACAGAATGGCTTTCTTACCTGCTGAAAGGAGAGGATAGGAGGCTCTGTGGTTCAGTGGTTAAAGGAAAGGGCTTGTAACCAGGAGGTCCACAGTTCAAATCCCACCTAAGCCACTGACTCATTGTGTGACCCTGAGCAAGTCACTTAACCTCCTTGTGCTCCGTCTTTCGGGTGAGACGTAATTGTAAGTGACTCTGCAGCTGATGCATAGTTCACACACCCTAGTCTCTGTAAGTCGCCTTGGATAAAGGCGTCTGCTAAATAAACTAATAATAATAATAATAAAAAAAATCCACAGCTTGCAGTTCTGGTCCTGGCTGTCTCACAGAAGCAGGCTGAGGACGTGTTAGTTGAACTTGGTGATTGCCCACAGCTTCGATGCATGCACGATTCTTACAGGCCACTCTGAAACCAGAAACAAAGCCAGAATCGATACTGGAAACCAGAGCCAAACCCACAAGTGCTGGAATATTAATAGAAATGTCCATCTTGTTGTCTGGTAATGACATTAACACCCTTCCCTAATGGCCATGCTCTGTCTGCGGGAAGGGAAACAGCAGGGATATGATTCCAATTAGAACATGCAGCTCTTAATGTTCCAGTAAAACCCCCAGCACCCTGTGAATGAAGGATATGTTTTCTTACTGGAGGTAATGATTCATTCCTACAGTGTAATGATACCCCCTTAAATATAAACTCTTCAAGGAGCTTCAAGGGCGACTGGAAGTAAACAAGCACAATGCAATCACACATTTGTTACAAACTAGAAAACCAGGAGAACTGTGGTTCTTAACCCCGGTACATGGGTTTGTTCTTCTTTAATGCCGTGGTTCTTAACCCTGGTACATGCGTTCGGTCTTCTTTTAATGGTTCATGACTGCTAGGACATTTAAAGTCACTGTTGCAGAAATCAACATGAATTCAAATTTGATTAAAGTGATTGTAGCTGACAAAATAATTCCATACATGGTCCCCTTCATTCATATACATTCACTATACATGGGCCCCTCCATTCACATACATTCACTATACATGGTCCCCTCCATTCATATACATTCACTATACCTGGTCCCCTCCATTCATTTACATTCACTATACATGGTCCATTTCATACCCAGTCCATTTATAAAGATACCATTTAGAATTCACTTCAAAACTAACTAAAATATTGCCATTTTGCTTCGATTGGTTTCACACAGAACATTTTAATGAAGTGCAGTTCGCCTCCAAGTGAATTCAAGTTATTATTATTTGTTTATTTAGCAGACGCCTTTATCCAAGGTGACTTACAGAGACTAGGGTGTGTGCACTATGCATCAGCTGCACATTCATTTACAATTACGTCTCACCCGAAAGACGGAGCACAAGGAGGTTAAGTGACTTGCTGAGGGTCACACAATGAGTCAGTGGCTGAGGTGGGATTTGAACCGGGGACCTCCTGGTTACAAGCCCTTTTCTTTAACCACTGGACCACACAGCCTCCTTTGCTTTACTGTTTAAGTTTGCTTTACTGAGTCCTTCACCACTGTAATCACACCAGCGTTCGTCTGCTTTCACAATTGAACCTGATTGTCTGGATATGTGCACGTGACCAAAATGCTGTCAGATGGCTGTTCAATCTCTGGATCTTCTGGTTACGAACCCTTTTCTTTAACCACCGGACCACACAGCCTCCTTTTTCATTTTAAAACGTGATATGTGGTACTTCACTAGGTGAAAGTAATTGCTGTCTGCAGACCTTGTTTTTGGGTAGTCTTGCACTTGCTGTGAATTTTCATTTACCTAGTGCAGTACCTGAGGTATTGTTTTAAAATGAAAATACAAATACAAGTGTGCAATAGAATTTTATTGTTTATTTCGAAACTATACATTTGAGACCTATATAGTAAATGCCAGTGTGACAGGGTGGACTAGTGGTGACGTCAGCCAAGAAGCAGGAACCAAAAACACGGCGAGGCTAGTACTGCAGTTCAAAAAGACGCTGCTCGCCGTTTATTTAAATACAAAAATAAAATAAAAAGGTTTTAACAAAAAGACTTGCTCACAGAGCGAAAATAAATATTTAAACAAAATAATCACAAACACAAAATACTAAACAATAAAGGTCAGGCTGGGCAGTAGCCTTCACTGATCCTATACGTTTTTTTAAGTTTCGTTTTCTCTCTCGCTCCTCGCTCGCTCTCATTCCTCCTCTAATCACCCACCTGGAGTGCAGAGAGCTGCAGGTTTTTATACAGGTGACCATCTCCCGATTAGCAACAATTACACAACTAATTAAACTCACCTTCTGCACAAGGTTTTTAAATTACTGTGGATGGGGCTTCCCATCCACGCTACTAAACAATACAATAATAAAACAAACCCTCGCTGCATGCGTCATATTTAAATACAATAATAAATCATAACAATAATCATAATAATATAAAACAAATATAAAATAACACAGGGGCAGAGGGGGGATGCCGTTCTAAAAATAAATAAACAAACTGCTCAAGGATAGGAAAGACAGGCAGGACAGAAGAGGCGGAGGGGTATACATAAGAAATAGTCTTGAAGCCCAGGTTAAATCTGGACAAAGAAAACAACGCCAAATCAATATGGGTCAGAATAATGGACAAAACTTCAAAAGGCATAATAAAAGGAGCATGTTATAGATCACCAAATTCAGACGCCGAGTAAAATAATCTGTTATACAATGACATTAGAAATGCGTGCAGCAAAGGAGAAGCCATACTAATGGGAGATTTCAACTTCCACCATATAAAATGGGAAAACCCAGTGGGGAGCACGACGGACGAAATTGAAATGGTGGAAATGACAAATGACTGCTTCCTAACACAATTTCAAATAACGTTTCAAATAACGAAGACAGAATAACTAAAATAGAGGTCAGAGAACCATTGGCAAACTCAGACCACAACATGGTCTCATTCGAAGTGATTTTTAAAACCCCAAAGTAATGACTAAATTATTATTATTATTATTATTATTATTATTATTATTATTATTATTATTATTATTATTAAAGCTAAGGTTTACAATTTTAGAAAAGCAAACTATGAAGGTATGAAACAGAGACTAACAGAAGTAGATTGGAGTAAAATAGAGAAAGCATCCACAGAAAAAGGATGGCTGTTTTTTAAAAAATCTAATACTGGAGGCGCAAAACAATTACATCCCAAAAGTAGACAAATCTAAAACTAAAACAAAATGGCCAAAATGGTTTAATAGATCAATTCAAAAAAAAATTCAACGAAAAAAGGCACTTTACAGGGCGTTTAAAAGGGACCAAAAGCAAAGTACACAGAAAGAGTACTTGGAACTGCAAACACAAGTCAAAAAGGAAGTTAGAAAGGCCAAAAGAGAGATAGAAATCAATATTGCTAAGGGGGCTAAAACCAATTCTAAAATGTGTTTCCAATATTATAACAGCAAGAGACAATTCAAAGAGGAGGTTAAATGTCTAAGAGACACAAATGGCAAAATCATAGACGAAGAAAAAAAAATAGCAAATATATAAAATGATTACTTTTCACAGGTTTTTACAAAGGAGGACACGGACAACATGCCCCACATGTCGACCTGTTCCTATACAGTTTTAAATAACTTTAGCATAACAGAGGCAGAAGTGTTAAAGGGACTAGGAGCTCTTAAAATAAACAAATCCCCTGGGCCGGAGGAGATCCTCCCAATAGTACTCAAAGAAATGAAAGAAGTTATTTACAAACTGCTAATCAAGATCATGCAACAGTCTCTTGACACAGGGGTTGTACCGACAGACTGGAAAATTGCAAACGTAATACCGATCCACAAAAAGGGAGACAAAACCGAAAGAGGTAACTACAGACCAATAAGCCTGACTTCTATTATATGTAAACTTATGGAAACTATAATAAGATCCAAAATGGAAAATTACCTATATGGTAACAATATCCTGGGAGACAGTCAGCATGGTTTTAGGAAAGGGAGATCGTGTCTTACTAACCTGCTTGATTTGTTTGAGGATGCAACATTGACAATGGATAATTGCAAAGCATATGACATGGTTTATTTAGATTTCCAGAAAGCTTCTGACAAAGTCCCACATAAAGGATTAATTCTCAACTAAACGCAGTAGGATTCAAGGAAATGCATGCACATGGATTAGGGAGTGGTTAACATGTAGAAAACAGAAAGTACTGATTAGAGGAGAAACCTCAAAATGGAGCGAGGTAACCAGTGGTGTACCACAGGGATCAGTATTAGGTCCTCTGCTATTCCTAATCTACATTAATGATTTAGATTCTGGTATAGTAAGCAAACTTGTTAAATTTGCAGACGACACAAAAATCGGAGGAGTGGCAAACACTGTTGCAGCAGCAATGGTCATTCAAAATGATCAAGACAGCATTCAGAACTGGACAGACACATGGAAAATGACATTTAATAGAGAAAAGTGTAAAGTATTGCACAAGGGCAATAAAAATGTGCATTATAAATATCATATGGGAGATACTGAAATTGAAGAAGGAATCTATGAAAAAGACCTAGGAGTTTATGTTGACTCAGAAATGTCTTTATCTAGACAATGTGGGGAAGCTATAAACAGGCCAACAAGATGCTCGGACATATTGTGAGAAGTGTTGAATTTAAATCAAGGGAAGTAATGTTAAAACTTTACAATGCATTAGTAAGACCTCACCTAGAATATTGTGTTAAGTTCTGGTCACCTCGCTACAAAAAGGATATTGCTGCTCTAGAAAGAGTGCAAAGAAGAGCAACCAGAATTATCCCGGGTTTAAAAGGCATGTCGTATGCAGACAGGCTAAAAGAATTAAATCTATTCAGTCTTGAACAAAGAAGACTACGTGGTGATCTGATTCAAGCATTCAAAATCCTAAAAGGTATAGACAATGTCGACCCAGGGGACTTTTTTGACCTGAAAAAAGAAACAAGGACCAGGGGTCACAAATGGAGTTTAGATAAAGGGGCATTCAGAACAGAAAATAGGAGGCACTTTTTTACACAGAGAATTGTGAGGGTATGGAACCAACTCCCCAGTAATGTTGCTGAAGCTGACACCCTGGGATCCTTCAAGAAGCTTCTTGATGAGATTCTGGGATCAATAAGCTACTAACAACCAAATGAGCAAGATGGGCTGAATGGCCTCCTCTCGTTTGTAAACTTTCTTATGTTCTTATGTTCTTAAAACACTGTACAGGGATCCTCGCCCTGTTACAGTCAGTCTGTCACATTTGAGACCTATATAGTAATGGAAGTCCATGACAGGAAAGATTGATGGAAGTATTTTGTCAGCTGCAGCCACTTTAAGGAGGTTCCCCCCTTGGTGAGAGGGGAGTTCTGATGCAAACATTGACCATTTGTTCTCTGTGATTTTTGTCTTTCAGCCTCTCTTGCACTCTACTTCCCCCAGATGGAGTACTCGGAGAGCGTGTTTGTGGAGCAGCCGGCAGGCCCCCTGCTGCAGATTCACGCTCTGAAAGAGAAGGAGAATGAGACGGCTCGATTCCACCTTTTCAAGAGATACCCCTGGTTCCAGATCGATGAGAGCACCGGAATGCTGTCCCTCAACAGGAGCCTGGACAGGAAGGACTTTACTCTGCTGAGTGAGTACATTGTGAGAGACAGGCCCAGGAAGTTGTGCTTCTGGTGCTGGCAAAAACTGATTACTTGGTCAAAGACTTTTTTAGGATGTTCTGAGCCATTTCCACTCTTTCTTTTATTTTGTTCTTTTGTTCTTTCTTGTTTTTTCTTTTTACTTTTTTGGCAAAACACCCTACAAAATGGGAAAGTAATGGAAAGCTGTTGAGATCAGATATGTTGTTTGCATAATCATCATAGATATCACATCATCAATATACTGGGGGAAATGAAGTAACCACATTCCAAACTGCACTCAGTCCTTTTCGATCAGACTGCAAACACACAGTGGATGTATAGGATTCACATGACATGACAATCATTCTTGTCTGATTTAATGTAAATGTTGCAATTCCTCTTGTAGCGAATGGGGAGCCCCTGAAGCTGAAGAAGCTCTTCCTACAAGTTGCTGCCCTTTCCAATGAAGACCGCAAGCACTATGTGAAGGTGTCCCTGACTCTGATCAACACCACAGCGCCCCCTTGCAGTGAGGTGAAGCCCAGGCAATTGTGTTTCCGTGAGGAGGACTACGCACCCCACATCAAAGAGAACAAGCAACCTGGAGTGTTCCGCAACCTCCGGCCCCTGCCCCTACAGCAACGCTGCCCCCACATGAACATCACCTACAGATTCGAACGAGGTACTCAAGGGGCTAGAGCAGAGCTACCCTTCTCAACACACCAGAGCAGGGCTATCCTTCTCAACACACCAGAGCAGAGCTATCCTTCTCAACACTGCAGAGCAGAGCTATCCTTCTCAACACACCAGAGCAGAGCTATCCTTTCAACAGAACTAGAGCTAGAGCTATCCTTCTCAACACAACTAGAGCAGAGCTATCCTTCTCAACACAACTAGAGCAGAGCTATCCTTCTCAACACAAATAGAGCACAGCTATCCTTCTCAACACAACTAGAACAGAGCTATCCTTCTCAACACAGTAGAGCAGAGCTATCCTTCTCAACACAGCAGAGCAGAGCTATCCTTCTCAACACACCAGAGCAGAGCTATCCTTATCAACACAGCAAAGCAGAGCTATCCTTCTCAACACAGCAGAGTAGAGCTATCCCACTCACAAGAGCTAGAGCAGAGCCATCCTTCTCAACACAACAAGAGCAGAGCTATCTTTCTCAACACAGCAGAGCAGACCTATCCTTCTCAACACAGCGGAGCAGAGCTATACTTTCAACACAACTAGAGCAGAGCTATCCTTCTCAACACAAATAGAGCAGAGCTATCCTTCTCAACACAACTAGAGCAGAGCTATCCTTCTCAACACAGCAGAGCAGAGCTATCCTTCTAAACACAACTAGAGCAGAGCTATCCTTCTCAACACCGCAGAGCAGAACTATCCATCTCAACACACCAGAGCAGTGCTATCCTTCTCAACACAGCAGAGCAGAGCTATCGTTCTCAACACACCAGAGCAGAGCTATCCTTCTCAACACACCAAAGCAGAGCTATCCTTCTCAACACAGCAGAATAGAGCTATCCGACTCACCAGAGCTAGAGCAGTGCTATCCTTCTCAACACAGCAGAGCAGAGCTATCTTTCTCAACACCGCAGAGCAGAGCTATCCTTTTCAACACACCAGAGCAGAGCTATCCTTCTCAACACACTAGAACAGAGATATCCTTCTCAACACAACTAGAGCAGAGCTATCCTTCTCAACACAGCAGAGCAGAGCTATCCTTTCAACACAACTAGAGCAGAGCTATCCTTCTCAACACCGCAGAGCAGAGCTATCCTTCTCAACACAAATAGAGCAGAGCTATCCTTCTCAACACAGCAGAGTAGAGCTATCCCACTCACCAGAGCTAGAGCAGAGCCATCTTTCTCAACACAACAAGAGCAGAGCTATCTTTCTCAACACAGCAGAGCAGAGCTATCCTTCTCAACACCGTAGAGCAGAGCTATCCTTCTCAACACCGCAGAGCAGAGCTATGCTTTCAACACAACTAGAGCAGAGCTATCCTTCTCAACACTGCAGAGCAGAGCTATCCTTCTCAACACACCAGAGCAGAGCTATCCTTCTCAACACACCAGAACAGAGCTATCCTTCTCAAAACACCAGAACAGAGCTATCCTTCTCAACACAGCAGAATAGAGCTATCCCACTCACCAGAGCTAGAGCAGAGCCATCCTTCTAAACACAACAAGAGCAGAGCTATCTTTCTCAACACAGCAGAGCAGAGCTATCCTCCTCAACACAGTGGAGCAGAGCTATACTTTCAACACAACTAAAGCAGAGCTATCCTTCTCAACACCGCAGAGCAGAGCTATCCTTCTAAACACAGCAGAGCAGAGCTAACCTTCTCAACACAACTAGAGCAGAGCTATCCTTCTCAACACAGCAGAGCAGAGCTATCCTTCTCAACACAGTAGAGCAGAGCTATCCTTCTCAACACAACTAGTGCAGAGCTATCCTTCTCAACACACCAGAGCAGAGCTATCCTTCTCAACACACCAGAGCAGAGCTATCCTTCTCAACACACCAGAACAGAGCTATCCTTCTCAACGCAACTAGAGCAGAGCTAACCTTCTCAACACAGCAGAGCAGAGCTATCCTTTCAACACAACTAGAGCAGAGCTATCCTTCTCAACACTGCAGAGCAGAGCTATCCTTCTCAACACTGCAGAGCAGAGCTATCCTTCTCAACACACCAGAGCAGAGCTATCCTTCTCAACACAGCTAGAGCAGAGCTATCCTTCTCAACACACCGGAGCAGAGCTATCCTTCTCAACACACCAGAACAGAGCTATCCTTCTCAACACAACTAGAGCAGAGCTATCTTTCTCAACACAGCAGAGCAGAGCTATCCTTCTCAACACAGCAGAGTAGAGCTATCCCACTCACCAGAGCTAGAGCAGAGCTATCCTTCTCAACACAACAAGAGCAGAGCTATCTTTCTCAACACAACTAGAGCAGAGCTATCCTTCTCAACACAGCAGAGCAGAGCTATCCTTCTCAACACAGCAGAGCAGAGCTATCCTTTCAACACAACTAGAGCAGAGCTATCTTTCTCAACACAGCAGAGCAGAGCTATCCTTCTCAACACACCAGAGCAGAGCTATCCTTCTCAACACACCAAAGCAGAGCTATCCTTCTCAACACAGCAGAGCAGAGCTATCCTTCTCAACACAGCAGAGCAGAGCTATCCTTTCAACACAACTAGAGCAGAACTATCTTTCTCAACACAGCAGAGCAGAGCTATCGTTCTCAACACACCAGAGCAGAGCTATCCTTCTCAACACACCAGAGCAGAGCTATCCTTCTCAACACAGCAGAGCAGAGCTATCCTTCTCAACACACCAGAGCAGAGCTATCCTTCTCAACACAGCAGAGTAGAGCTATCCTACTCACCAGAGCTAGAGCAGAGCCATCCTTCTCAACACAACAAGAGCAGAGCTATCTTTCTCAACACAGCAGAGCAGAGCTATCCTACTCAACACCGCAGAGCAGAGCTATCCTTCTCAACACACCAGAGCAGAGCTATCCTTCTCAACACACCAGAACAGAGATATCCTTCTCAACACAACTAGAGCAGAGCTATCCTTCTCAACACAGCAGAGCAGAGCTATCCTCCTCAACACAGCAGAGCAGAGCTATCCTTCTCAACACAACTAGTGCAGAGCTATCCTTCTCAACACCGCAGAGCAGAGCTATCTTTCTCAACACAGCAGAGCAGAGCTATCCTTCTCAACACAGTAGAGCAGAGCTATCCTTCTCAACACAACTAGAGCAGAGCTATCCTTCTCAACACAGCAGAGCAGAGCTATCCTTCTCAACACAGCAGAGCAGAGCTATCCTTCTCAACACAACTAGAGCAGAGCTATCCTTCTCAACACAGCAGAGCAGAGCTATCCTTCTCAACACAGCAGAGCAGAGCTATCCTTTCAACACAACTAGAGCAGAGCTATCTTTCTCAACACAGCAGAGCAGAGCTATCCTTCTCAACACACCAGAGCAGAGCTATCCTTCTCAACACACCAGAGCAGAGCTATCCTTCTCAACACAGCAGAGCAGAGCTATCCTTCTCAACACAGCAGAGCAGAGCTATCCTTTCAACACAACTAGAGCAGAGCTATCCTTCTCAACACAGCAGAGCAGAGCTATCCTTCTCAACACAGCAGAGCAGAGCTATCCTTCTCAACACAGCAGAGCAGAGCTATCCTTCTCAACACAGCTAGAGCAGAGCTATCCTTCTCAACACACCGGAGCAGAGCTATCCTCCTCAACACAGCAGAGCAGAGCTATCCTTCTCAACACAACTAGAGCAGAGCTATCCTTCTCAACACAGCAGAGCAGAGCTATCCTTCTCAACACAGCAGAGCAGAGCTATCCTTCTCAACACAGCAGAGCAGAGCTATCCTTCTCAACACAGCAGAGCAGAGCTATCCTTCTCAACACAACTAGAGCAGAGCTATCCTTCTCAACACAGCAGAGCAGAGCTATCCTTTCAACACAACTAGAGCAGAGCTATCTTTCTCAACACAGCAGAGCAGAGCTATCCTTCTCAACACACCAGAGCAGAGCTATCCTTCTCAACACAGCAAAGCAGAGCTATCCTTCTCAACACAGCAGAGCAGAGCTATCCTTCTAAACACAGCAGAGCAGTGCTATCCTTCTCAACACAGCAGAGCAGTGCTATCCTTCTCAACACAGCAGAGCAGAGCTATCCTTTCAACACAACTAGAGCAGAGCTATCTTTCTCAACACAGCAGAGCAGAGCTATCCTTCTCAACACACCAGAGCAGAGCTATCCTTCTCAACACAGCAGAGCAGAGCTATCCTTCTCAACACAGCAGAGCAGAGCTATCCTTCTCAACACAACAGAGCAGAGCTATCCTTCTCAACACAGCAGAGCAGAGCTATCCTTCTCAACACAGCAGAGCAGAGCTATCCTTCTCAACACAGCTAGAGCAGAGCTATCCTTCTCAACACAGCAGAGCAGAGCTATCCTTCTCAACACAGCAGAGCAGAGCTATCCTTCTCAACACAGCAGAGCAGAGCTATCCTTCTCAACACAGCAGAGCAGAGCTATCCTTCTCAACACAGCAGAGCAGAGCTATCCTTCTCAACACAGCAGAGCAGAGCTATCCTTCTCAACACAGCAGAGCAGAGCTATCCTTCTCAACACAGCAGAGCAGAGCTATCCTTCTCAACACAGCAGAGCAGAGCTATCCTTCTCAACACAGCAGAGCAGAGCTATCCTTCTCAACACAGCAGAGCAGAGCTATCCTTCTCAACACAGCAGAGCAGAGCTATCCTTCTCAACACAGCAGAGCAGAGCTATCCTTCTCAACACAGCAGAGCAGAGCTATCCTTCTCAACACAGCAGAGCAGAGCTATCCTTCTCAACACAGCAGAGCAGAGCTATCCTTCTCAACACAGCAGAGCAGAGCTATCCTTCTCAACACAGCAGAGCAGAGCTATCCTTCTCAACACAGCAGAGCAGAGCTATCCTTCTCAACACAGCAGAGCAGAGCTATCCTTCTCAACACAGCAGAGCAGAGCTATCCTTCTCAACACAGCAGAGCAGAGCTATCCTTCTCAACACAGCAGAGCAGAGCTATCCTTCTCAACACAGCAGAGCAGAGCTATCCTTCTCAACACAGCAGAGCAGAGCTATCCTTCTCAACACAGCAGAGCAGAGCTATCCTTCTCAACACAGCAGAGCAGAGCTATCCTTCTCAACACAGCAGAGCAGAGCTATCCTTCTCAACACAGCAGAGCAGAGCTATCCTTCTCAACACAGCAGAGCAGAGCTATCCTTCTCAACACAGCAGAGCAGAGCTATCCTTCTCAACACAGCAGAGCAGAGCTATCCTTCTCAACACAGCAGAGCAGAGCTATCCTTCTCAACACAGCAGAGCAGAGCTATCCTTCTCAACACAGCAGAGCAGAGCTATCCTTCTCAACACAGCAGAGCAGAGCTATCCTTCTCAACACAGCAGAGCAGAGCTATCCTTCTCAACACAGCAGAGCAGAGCTATCCTTCTCAACACAGCAGAGCAGAGCTATCCTTCTCAACACAGCAGAGCAGAGCTATCCTTCTCAACACAGCAGAGCAGAGCTATCCTTCTCAACACAGCAGAGCAGAGCTATCCTTCTCAACACAGCAGAGCAGAGCTATCCTTCTCAACACAGCAGAGCAGAGCTATCCTTCTCAACACAGCAGAGCAGAGCTATCCTTCTCAACACAGCAGAGCAGAGCTATCCTTCTCAACACAGCAGAGCAGAGCTATCCTTCTCAACACAGCAGAGCAGAGCTATCCTTCTCAACACAGCAGAGCAGAGCTATCCTTCTCAACACAGCAGAGCAGAGCTATCCTTCTCAACACAGCAGAGCAGAGCTATCCTTCTCAACACAGCAGAGCAGAGCTATCCTTCTCAACACAGCAGAGCAGAGCTATCCTTCTCAACACAGCAGAGCAGAGCTATCCTTCTCAACACAGCAGAGCAGAGCTATCCTTCTCAACACAGCAGAGCAGAGCTATCCTTCTCAACACAGCAGAGCAGAGCTATCCTTCTCAACACAGCAGAGCAGAGCTATCCTTCTCAACACAGCAGAGCAGAGCTATCCTTCTCAACACAGCAGAGCAGAGCTATCCTTCTCAACACAGCAGAGCAGAGCTATCCTTCTCAACACAGCAGAGCAGAGCTATCCTTCTCAACACAGCAGAGCAGAGCTATCCTTCTCAACACAGCAGAGCAGAGCTATCCTTCTCAACACAGCAGAGCAGAGCTATCCTTCTCAACACAGCAGAGCAGAGCTATCCTTCTCAACACAGCAGAGCAGAGCTATCCTTCTCAACACAGCAGAGCAGAGCTATCCTTCTCAACACAGCAGAGCAGAGCTATCCTTCTCAACACAGCAGAGCAGAGCTATCCTTCTCAACACAGCAGAGCAGAGCTATCCTTCTCAACACAGCAGAGCAGAGCTATCCTTCTCAACACAGCAGAGCAGAGCTATCCTTCTCAACACAGCAGAGCAGAGCTATCCTTCTCAACACAGCAGAGCAGAGCTATCCTTCTCAACACAGCAGAGCAGAGCTATCCTTCTCAACACAGCAGAGCAGAGCTATCCTTCTCAACACAGCAGAGCAGAGCTATCCTTCTCAACACAGCAGAGCAGAGCTATCCTTCTCAACACAGCAGAGCAGAGCTATCCTTCTCAACACAGCAGAGCAGAGCTATCCTTCTCAACACAGCAGAGCAGAGCTATCCTTCTCAACACAGCAGAGCAGAGCTATCCTTCTCAACACAGCAGAGCAGAGCTATCCTTCTCAACACAGCAGAGCAGAGCTATCCTTCTCAACACAGCAGAGCAGAGCTATCCTTCTCAACACAGCAGAGCAGAGCTATCCTTCTCAACACAGCAGAGCAGAGCTATCCTTCTCAACACAGCAGAGCAGAGCTATCCTTCTCAACACAGCAGAGCAGAGCTATCCTTCTCAACACAGCAGAGCAGAGCTATCCTTCTCAACACAGCAGAGCAGAGCTATCCTTCTCAACACAGCAGAGCAGAGCTATCCTTCTCAACACAGCAGAGCAGAGCTATCCTTCTCAACACAGCAGAGCAGAGCTATCCTTCTCAACACAGCAGAGCAGAGCTATCCTTCTCAACACAGCAGAGCAGAGCTATCCTTCTCAACACAGCAGAGCAGAGCTATCCTTCTCAACACAGCAGAGCAGAGCTATCCTTCTCAACACAGCAGAGCAGAGCTATCCTTCTCAACACAGCAGAGCAGAGCTATCCTTCTCAACACAGCAGAGCAGAGCTATCCTTCTCAACACAGCAGAGCAGAGCTATCCTTCTCAACACAGCAGAGCAGAGCTATCCTTCTCAACACAGCAGAGCAGAGCTATCCTTCTCAACACAGCAGAGCAGAGCTATCCTTCTCAACACAGCAGAGCAGAGCTATCCTTCTCAACACAGCAGAGCAGAGCTATCCTTCTCAACACAGCAGAGCAGAGCTATCCTTCTCAACACAGCAGAGCAGAGCTATCCTTCTCAACACAGCAGAGCAGAGCTATCCTTCTCAACACAGCAGAGCAGAGCTATCCTTCTCAACACAGCAGAGCAGAGCTATCCTTCTCAACACAGCAGAGCAGAGCTATCCTTCTCAACACAGCAGAGCAGAGCTATCCTTCTCAACACAGCAGAGCAGAGCTATCCTTCTCAACACAGCAGAGCAGAGCTATCCTTCTCAACACAGCAGAGCAGAGCTATCCTTCTCAACACAGCAGAGCAGAGCTATCCTTCTCAACACAGCAGAGCAGAGCTATCCTTCTCAACACAGCAGAGCAGAGCTATCCTTCTCAACACAGCAGAGCAGAGCTATCCTTCTCAACACAGCAGAGCAGAGCTATCCTTCTCAACACAGCAGAGCAGAGCTATCCTTCTCAACACAGCAGAGCAGAGCTATCCTTCTCAACACAGCAGAGCAGAGCTATCCTTCTCAACACAGCAGAGCAGAGCTATCCTTCTCAACACAGCAGAGCAGAGCTATCCTTCTCAACACAGCAGAGCAGAGCTATCCTTCTCAACACAGCAGAGCAGAGCTATCCTTCTCAACACAGCAGAGCAGAGCTATCCTTCTCAACACAGCAGAGCAGAGCTATCCTTCTCAACACAGCAGAGCAGAGCTATCCTTCTCAACACAGCAGAGCAGAGCTATCCTTCTCAACACAGCAGAGCAGAGCTATCCTTCTCAACACAGCAGAGCAGAGCTATCCTTCTCAACACAGCAGAGCAGAGCTATCCTTCTCAACACAGCAGAGCAGAGCTATCCTTCTCAACACAGCAGAGCAGAGCTATCCTTCTCAACACAGCAGAGCAGAGCTATCCTTCTCAACACAGCAGAGCAGAGCTATCCTTCTCAACACAGCAGAGCAGAGCTATCCTTCTCAACACAGCAGAGCAGAGCTATCCTTCTCAACACAGCAGAGCAGAGCTATCCTTCTCAACACAGCAGAGCAGAGCTATCCTTCTCAACACAGCAGAGCAGAGCTATCCTTCTCAACACAGCAGAGCAGAGCTATCCTTCTCAACACAGCAGAGCAGAGCTATCCTTCTCAACACAGCAGAGCAGAGCTATCCTTCTCAACACAGCAGAGCAGAGCTATCCTTCTCAACACAGCAGAGCAGAGCTATCCTTCTCAACACAGCAGAGCAGAGCTATCCTTCTCAACACAGCAGAGCAGAGCTATCCTTCTCAACACAGCAGAGCAGAGCTATCCTTCTCAACACAGCAGAGCAGAGCTATCCTTCTCAACACAGCAGAGCAGAGCTATCCTTCTCAACACAGCAGAGCAGAGCTATCCTTCTCAACACAGCAGAGCAGAGCTATCCTTCTCAACACAGCAGAGCAGAGCTATCCTTCTCAACACAGCAGAGCAGAGCTATCCTTCTCAACACAGCAGAGCAGAGCTATCCTTCTCAACACAGCAGAGCAGAGCTATCCTTCTCAACACAGCAGAGCAGAGCTATCCTTCTCAACACAGCAGAGCAGAGCTATCCTTCTCAACACAGCAGAGCAGAGCTATCCTTCTCAACACAGCAGAGCAGAGCTATCCTTCTCAACACAGCAGAGCAGAGCTATCCTTCTCAACACAGCAGAGCAGAGCTATCCTTCTCAACACAGCAGAGCAGAGCTATCCTTCTCAACACAGCAGAGCAGAGCTATCCTTCTCAACACAGCAGAGCAGAGCTATCCTTCTCAACACAGCAGAGCAGAGCTATCCTTCTCAACACAGCAGAGCAGAGCTATCCTTCTCAACACAGCAGAGCAGAGCTATCCTTCTCAACACAGCAGAGCAGAGCTATCCTTCTCAACACAGCAGAGCAGAGCTATCCTTCTCAACACAGCAGAGCAGAGCTATCCTTCTCAACACAGCAGAGCAGAGCTATCCTTCTCAACACAGCAGAGCAGAGCTATCCTTCTCAACACAGCAGAGCAGAGCTATCCTTCTCAACACAGCAGAGCAGAGCTATCCTTCTCAACACAGCAGAGCAGAGCTATCCTTCTCAACACAGCAGAGCAGAGCTATCCTTCTCAACACAGCAGAGCAGAGCTATCCTTCTCAACACAGCAGAGCAGAGCTATCCTTCTCAACACAGCAGAGCAGAGCTATCCTTCTCAACACAGCAGAGCAGAGCTATCCTTCTCAACACAGCAGAGCAGAGCTATCCTTCTCAACACAGCAGAGCAGAGCTATCCTTCTCAACACAGCAGAGCAGAGCTATCCTTCTCAACACAGCAGAGCAGAGCTATCCTTCTCAACACAGCAGAGCAGAGCTATCCTTCTCAACACAGCAGAGCAGAGCTATCCTTCTCAACACAGCAGAGCAGAGCTATCCTTCTCAACACAGCAGAGCAGAGCTATCCTTCTCAACACAGCAGAGCAGAGCTATCCTTCTCAACACAGCAGAGCAGAGCTATCCTTCTCAACACAGCAGAGCAGAGCTATCCTTCTCAACACAGCAGAGCAGAGCTATCCTTCTCAACACAGCAGAGCAGAGCTATCCTTCTCAACACAGCAGAGCAGAGCTATCCTTCTCAACACAGCAGAGCAGAGCTATCCTTCTCAACACAGCAGAGCAGAGCTATCCTTCTCAACACAGCAGAGCAGAGCTATCCTTCTCAACACAGCAGAGCAGAGCTATCCTTCTCAACACAGCAGAGCAGAGCTATCCTTCTCAACACAGCAGAGCAGAGCTATCCTTCTCAACACAGCAGAGCAGAGCTATCCTTCTCAACACAGCAGAGCAGAGCTATCCTTCTCAACACAGCAGAGCAGAGCTATCCTTCTCAACACAGCAGAGCAGAGCTATCCTTCTCAACACAGCAGAGCAGAGCTATCCTTCTCAACACAGCAGAGCAGAGCTATCCTTCTCAACACAGCAGAGCAGAGCTATCCTTCTCAACACAGCAGAGCAGAGCTATCCTTCTCAACACAGCAGAGCAGAGCTATCCTTCTCAACACAGCAGAGCAGAGCTATCCTTCTCAACACAGCAGAGCAGAGCTATCCTTCTCAACACAGCAGAGCAGAGCTATCCTTCTCAACACAGCAGAGCAGAGCTATCCTTCTCAACACAGCAGAGCAGAGCTATCCTTCTCAACACAGCAGAGCAGAGCTATCCTTCTCAACACAGCAGAGCAGAGCTATCCTTCTCAACACAGCAGAGCAGAGCTATCCTTCTCAACACAGCAGAGCAGAGCTATCCTTCTCAACACAGCAGAGCAGAGCTATCCTTCTCAACACAGCAGAGCAGAGCTATCCTTCTCAACACAGCAGAGCAGAGCTATCCTTCTCAACACAGCAGAGCAGAGCTATCCTTCTCAACACAGCAGAGCAGAGCTATCCTTCTCAACACAGCAGAGCAGAGCTATCCTTCTCAACACAGCAGAGCAGAGCTATCCTTCTCAACACAGCAGAGCAGAGCTATCCTTCTCAACACAGCAGAGCAGAGCTATCCTTCTCAACACAGCAGAGCAGAGCTATCCTTCTCAACACAGCAGAGCAGAGCTATCCTTCTCAACACAGCAGAGCAGAGCTATCCTTCTCAACACAGCAGAGCAGAGCTATCCTTCTCAACACAGCAGAGCAGAGCTATCCTTCTCAACACAGCAGAGCAGAGCTATCCTTCTCAACACAGCAGAGCAGAGCTATCCTTCTCAACACAGCAGAGCAGAGCTATCCTTCTCAACACAGCAGAGCAGAGCTATCCTTCTCAACACAGCAGAGCAGAGCTATCCTTCTCAACACAGCAGAGCAGAGCTATCCTTCTCAACACAGCAGAGCAGAGCTATCCTTCTCAACACAGCAGAGCAGAGCTATCCTTCTCAACACAGCAGAGCAGAGCTATCCTTCTCAACACAGCAGAGCAGAGCTATCCTTCTCAACACAGCAGAGCAGAGCTATCCTTCTCAACACAGCAGAGCAGAGCTATCCTTCTCAACACAGCAGAGCAGAGCTATCCTTCTCAACACAGCAGAGCAGAGCTATCCTTCTCAACACAGCAGAGCAGAGCTATCCTTCTCAACACAGCAGAGCAGAGCTATCCTTCTCAACACAGCAGAGCAGAGCTATCCTTCTCAACACAGCAGAGCAGAGCTATCCTTCTCAACACAGCAGAGCAGAGCTATCCTTCTCAACACAGCAGAGCAGAGCTATCCTTCTCAACACAGCAGAGCAGAGCTATCCTTCTCAACACAGCAGAGCAGAGCTATCCTTCTCAACACAGCAGAGCAGAGCTATCCTTCTCAACACAGCAGAGCAGAGCTATCCTTCTCAACACAGCAGAGCAGAGCTATCCTTCTCAACACAGCAGAGCAGAGCTATCCTTCTCAACACAGCAGAGCAGAGCTATCCTTCTCAACACAGCAGAGCAGAGCTATCCTTCTCAACACAGCAGAGCAGAGCTATCCTTCTCAACACAGCAGAGCAGAGCTATCCTTCTCAACACAGCAGAGCAGAGCTATCCTTCTCAACACAGCAGAGCAGAGCTATCCTTCTCAACACAGCAGAGCAGAGCTATCCTTCTCAACACAGCAGAGCAGAGCTATCCTTCTCAACACAGCAGAGCAGAGCTATCCTTCTCAACACAGCAGAGCAGAGCTATCCTTCTCAACACAGCAGAGCAGAGCTATCCTTCTCAACACAGCAGAGCAGAGCTATCCTTCTCAACACAGCAGAGCAGAGCTATCCTTCTCAACACAGCAGAGCAGAGCTATCCTTCTCAACACAGCAGAGCAGAGCTATCCTTCTCAACACAGCAGAGCAGAGCTATCCTTCTCAACACAGCAGAGCAGAGCTATCCTTCTCAACACAGCAGAGCAGAGCTATCCTTCTCAACACAGCAGAGCAGAGCTATCCTTCTCAACACAGCAGAGCAGAGCTATCCTTCTCAACACAGCAGAGCAGAGCTATCCTTCTCAACACAGCAGAGCAGAGCTATCCTTCTCAACACAGCAGAGCAGAGCTATCCTTCTCAACACAGCAGAGCAGAGCTATCCTTCTCAACACAGCAGAGCAGAGCTATCCTTCTCAACACAGCAGAGCAGAGCTATCCTTCTCAACACAGCAGAGCAGAGCTATCCTTCTCAACACAGCAGAGCAGAGCTATCCTTCTCAACACAGCAGAGCAGAGCTATCCTTCTCAACACAGCAGAGCAGAGCTATCCTTCTCAACACAGCAGAGCAGAGCTATCCTTCTCAACACAGCAGAGCAGAGCTATCCTTCTCAACACAGCAGAGCAGAGCTATCCTTCTCAACACAGCAGAGCAGAGCTATCCTTCTCAACACAGCAGAGCAGAGCTATCCTTCTCAACACAGCAGAGCAGAGCTATCCTTCTCAACACAGCAGAGCAGAGCTATCCTTCTCAACACAGCAGAGCAGAGCTATCCTTCTCAACACAGCAGAGCAGAGCTATCCTTCTCAACACAGCAGAGCAGAGCTATCCTTCTCAACACAGCAGAGCAGAGCTATCCTTCTCAACACAGCAGAGCAGAGCTATCCTTCTCAACACAGCAGAGCAGAGCTATCCTTCTCAACACAGCAGAGCAGAGCTATCCTTCTCAACACAGCAGAGCAGAGCTATCCTTCTCAACACAGCAGAGCAGAGCTATCCTTCTCAACACAGCAGAGCAGAGCTATCCTTCTCAACACAGCAGAGCAGAGCTATCCTTCTCAACACAGCAGAGCAGAGCTATCCTTCTCAACACAGCAGAGCAGAGCTATCCTTCTCAACACAGCAGAGCAGAGCTATCCTTCTCAACACAGCAGAGCAGAGCTATCCTTCTCAACACAGCAGAGCAGAGCTATCCTTCTCAACACAGCAGAGCAGAGCTATCCTTCTCAACACAGCAGAGCAGAGCTATCCTTCTCAACACAGCAGAGCAGAGCTATCCTTCTCAACACAGCAGAGCAGAGCTATCCTTCTCAACACAGCAGAGCAGAGCTATCCTTCTCAACACAGCAGAGCAGAGCTATCCTTCTCAACACAGCAGAGCAGAGCTATCCTTCTCAACACAGCAGAGCAGAGCTATCCTTCTCAACACAGCAGAGCAGAGCTATCCTTCTCAACACAGCAGAGCAGAGCTATCCTTCTCAACACAGCAGAGCAGAGCTATCCTTCTCAACACAGCAGAGCAGAGCTATCCTTCTCAACACAGCAGAGCAGAGCTATCCTTCTCAACACAGCAGAGCAGAGCTATCCTTCTCAACACAGCAGAGCAGAGCTATCCTTCTCAACACAGCAGAGCAGAGCTATCCTTCTCAACACAGCAGAGCAGAGCTATCCTTCTCAACACAGCAGAGCAGAGCTATCCTTCTCAACACAGCAGAGCAGAGCTATCCTTCTCAACACAGCAGAGCAGAGCTATCCTTCTCAACACAGCAGAGCAGAGCTATCCTTCTCAACACAGCAGAGCAGAGCTATCCTTCTCAACACAGCAGAGCAGAGCTATCCTTCTCAACACAGCAGAGCAGAGCTATCCTTCTCAACACAGCAGAGCAGAGCTATCCTTCTCAACACAGCAGAGCAGAGCTATCCTTCTCAACACAGCAGAGCAGAGCTATCCTTCTCAACACAGCAGAGCAGAGCTATCCTTCTCAACACAGCAGAGCAGAGCTATCCTTCTCAACACAGCAGAGCAGAGCTATCCTTCTCAACACAGCAGAGCAGAGCTATCCTTCTCAACACAGCAGAGCAGAGCTATCCTTCTCAACACAGCAGAGCAGAGCTATCCTTCTCAACACAGCAGAGCAGAGCTATCCTTCTCAACACAGCAGAGCAGAGCTATCCTTCTCAACACAGCAGAGCAGAGCTATCCTTCTCAACACAGCAGAGCAGAGCTATCCTTCTCAACACAGCAGAGCAGAGCTATCCTTCTCAACACAGCAGAGCAGAGCTATCCTTCTCAACACAGCAGAGCAGAGCTATCCTTCTCAACACAGCAGAGCAGAGCTATCCTTCTCAACACAGCAGAGCAGAGCTATCCTTCTCAACACAGCAGAGCAGAGCTATCCTTCTCAACACAGCAGAGCAGAGCTATCCTTCTCAACACAGCAGAGCAGAGCTATCCTTCTCAACACAGCAGAGCAGAGCTATCCTTCTCAACACAGCAGAGCAGAGCTATCCTTCTCAACACAGCAGAGCAGAGCTATCCTTCTCAACACAGCAGAGCAGAGCTATCCTTCTCAACACAGCAGAGCAGAGCTATCCTTCTCAACACAGCAGAGCAGAGCTATCCTTCTCAACACAGCAGAGCAGAGCTATCCTTCTCAACACAGCAGAGCAGAGCTATCCTTCTCAACACAGCAGAGCAGAGCTATCCTTCTCAACACAGCAGAGCAGAGCTATCCTTCTCAACACAGCAGAGCAGAGC
Source organism: Acipenser oxyrinchus oxyrinchus (assembly GCA_030684275.1). Lineage (NCBI taxonomy): Eukaryota > Metazoa > Chordata > Actinopteri > Acipenseriformes > Acipenseridae > Acipenser > Acipenser oxyrinchus. The sequence continues at coordinate 23,623,459 of CM060259.1, forward strand.
TATCCTTCTCAACACAGCAGAGCAGAGCTATCCTTCTCAACACAGCAGAGCAGAGCTATCCTTCTCAACACAGCAGAGCAGAGCTATCCTTCTCAACACAGCAGAGCAGAGCTATCCTTCTCAACACAGCAGAGCAGAGCTATCCTTCTCAACACAGCAGAGCAGAGCTATCCTTCTCAACACAGCAGAGCAGAGCTATCCTTCTCAACACAGCAGAGCAGAGCTATCCTTCTCAACACAGCAGAGCAGAGCTATCCTTCTCAACACAGCAGAGCAGAGCTATCCTTCTCAACACAGCAGAGCAGAGCTATCCTTCTCAACACAGCAGAGCAGAGCTATCCTTCTCAACACAGCAGAGCAGAGCTATCCTTCTCAACACAGCAGAGCAGAGCTATCCTTCTCAACACAGCAGAGCAGAGCTATCCTTCTCAACACAGCAGAGCAGAGCTATCCTTCTCAACACAGCAGAGCAGAGCTATCCTTCTCAACACAGCAGAGCAGAGCTATCCTTCTCAACACAGCAGAGCAGAGCTATCCTTCTCAACACAGCAGAGCAGAGCTATCCTTCTCAACACAGCAGAGCAGAGCTATCCTTCTCAACACAGCAGAGCAGAGCTATCCTTCTCAACACAGCAGAGCAGAGCTATCCTTCTCAACACAGCAGAGCAGAGCTATCCTTCTCAACACAGCAGAGCAGAGCTATCCTTCTCAACACAGCAGAGCAGAGCTATCCTTCTCAACACAGCAGAGCAGAGCTATCCTTCTCAACACAGCAGAGCAGAGCTATCCTTCTCAACACAGCAGAGCAGAGCTATCCTTCTCAACACAGCAGAGCAGAGCTATCCTTCTCAACACAGCAGAGCAGAGCTATCCTTCTCAACACAGCAGAGCAGAGCTATCCTTCTCAACACAGCAGAGCAGAGCTATCCTTCTCAACACAGCAGAGCAGAGCTATCCTTCTCAACACAGCAGAGCAGAGCTATCCTTCTCAACACAGCAGAGCAGAGCTATCCTTCTCAACACAGCAGAGCAGAGCTATCCTTCTCAACACAGCAGAGCAGAGCTATCCTTCTCAACACAGCAGAGCAGAGCTATCCTTCTCAACACAGCAGAGCAGAGCTATCCTTCTCAACACAGCAGAGCAGAGCTATCCTTCTCAACACAGCAGAGCAGAGCTATCCTTCTCAACACAGCAGAGCAGAGCTATCCTTCTCAACACAGCAGAGCAGAGCTATCCTTCTCAACACAGCAGAGCAGAGCTATCCTTCTCAACACAGCAGAGCAGAGCTATCCTTCTCAACACAGCAGAGCAGAGCTATCCTTCTCAACACAGCAGAGCAGAGCTATCCTTCTCAACACAGCAGAGCAGAGCTATCCTTCTCAACACAGCAGAGCAGAGCTATCCTTCTCAACACAGCAGAGCAGAGCTATCCTTCTCAACACAGCAGAGCAGAGCTATCCTTCTCAACACAGCAGAGCAGAGCTATCCTTCTCAACACAGCAGAGCAGAGCTATCCTTCTCAACACAGCAGAGCAGAGCTATCCTTCTCAACACAGCAGAGCAGAGCTATCCTTCTCAACACAGCAGAGCAGAGCTATCCTTCTCAACACAGCAGAGCAGAGCTATCCTTCTCAACACAGCAGAGCAGAGCTATCCTTCTCAACACAGCAGAGCAGAGCTATCCTTCTCAACACAGCAGAGCAGAGCTATCCTTCTCAACACAGCAGAGCAGAGCTATCCTTCTCAACACAGCAGAGCAGAGCTATCCTTCTCAACACAGCAGAGCAGAGCTATCCTTCTCAACACAGCAGAGCAGAGCTATCCTTCTCAACACAGCAGAGCAGAGCTATCCTTCTCAACACAGCAGAGCAGAGCTATCCTTCTCAACACAGCAGAGCAGAGCTATCCTTCTCAACACAGCAGAGCAGAGCTATCCTTCTCAACACAGCAGAGCAGAGCTATCCTTCTCAACACAGCAGAGCAGAGCTATCCTTCTCAACACAGCAGAGCAGAGCTATCCTTCTCAACACAGCAGAGCAGAGCTATCCTTCTCAACACAGCAGAGCAGAGCTATCCTTCTCAACACAGCAGAGCAGAGCTATCCTTCTCAACACAGCAGAGCAGAGCTATCCTTCTCAACACAGCAGAGCAGAGCTATCCTTCTCAACACAGCAGAGCAGAGCTATCCTTCTCAACACAGCAGAGCAGAGCTATCCTTCTCAACACAGCAGAGCAGAGCTATCCTTCTCAACACAGCAGAGCAGAGCTATCCTTCTCAACACAGCAGAGCAGAGCTATCCTTCTCAACACAGCAGAGCAGAGCTATCCTTCTCAACACAGCAGAGCAGAGCTATCCTTCTCAACACAGCAGAGCAGAGCTATCCTTCTCAACACAGCAGAGCAGAGCTATCCTTCTCAACACAGCAGAGCAGAGCTATCCTTCTCAACACAGCAGAGCAGAGCTATCCTTCTCAACACAGCAGAGCAGAGCTATCCTTCTCAACACAGCAGAGCAGAGCTATCCTTCTCAACACAGCAGAGCAGAGCTATCCTTCTCAACACAGCAGAGCAGAGCTATCCTTCTCAACACAGCAGAGCAGAGCTATCCTTCTCAACACAGCAGAGCAGAGCTATCCTTCTCAACACAGCAGAGCAGAGCTATCCTTCTCAACACAGCAGAGCAGAGCTATCCTTCTCAACACAGCAGAGCAGAGCTATCCTTCTCAACACAGCAGAGCAGAGCTATCCTTCTCAACACAGCAGAGCAGAGCTATCCTTCTCAACACAGCAGAGCAGAGCTATCCTTCTCAACACAGCAGAGCAGAGCTATCCTTCTCAACACAGCAGAGCAGAGCTATCCTTCTCAACACAGCAGAGCAGAGCTATCCTTCTCAACACAGCAGAGCAGAGCTATCCTTCTCAACACAGCAGAGCAGAGCTATCCTTCTCAACACAGCAGAGCAGAGCTATCCTTCTCAACACAGCAGAGCAGAGCTATCCTTCTCAACACAGCAGAGCAGAGCTATCCTTCTCAACACAGCAGAGCAGAGCTATCCTTCTCAACACAGCAGAGCAGAGCTATCCTTCTCAACACAGCAGAGCAGAGCTATCCTTCTCAACACAGCAGAGCAGAGCTATCCTTCTCAACACAGCAGAGCAGAGCTATCCTTCTCAACACAGCAGAGCAGAGCTATCCTTCTCAACACAGCAGAGCAGAGCTATCCTTCTCAACACAGCAGAGCAGAGCTATCCTTCTCAACACAGCAGAGCAGAGCTATCCTTCTCAACACAGCAGAGCAGAGCTATCCTTCTCAACACAGCAGAGCAGAGCTATCCTTCTCAACACAGCAGAGCAGAGCTATCCTTCTCAACACAGCAGAGCAGAGCTATCCTTCTCAACACAGCAGAGCAGAGCTATCCTCCTCAACACAGCAGAGCATAACTATCCTTATCAACACAACTAGAGCAGAGCTATCCTCCTCAACACAGCAGAGCAGAGCTATCCTCCTCAACACAGCAGAGCAGAGCTATCCTTCTCAACACAACTAGAGCAGAGCTATCCTTCTCAACACAGCAGAGCAGAGCTATCCTTCTCAACACAGCAGAGCAGAGCTATCCTTCTCAACACAGCAGAGCAGAGCTATCCTTCTCAACACAGCAGAGCAGAGCTATCCTTCTCAACACAGCAGAGCAGAGCTATCCTTCTCAACACAGCAGAGCAGAGCTATCCTTCTCAACACAGCAGAGCAGAGCTATCCTTCTCAACACAGCAGAGCAGAGCTATCCTTCTCAACACAGCAGAGCAGAGCTATCCTTCTCAACACAGCAGAGCAGAGCTATCCTTCTCAACACAGCAGAGCAGAGCTATCCTTCTCAACACAGCAGAGCAGAGCTATCCTTCTCAACACAGCAGAGCAGAGCTATCCTTCTCAACACAGCAGAGCAGAGCTATCCTTCTCAACACAGCAGAGCAGAGCTATCCTTCTCAACACAGCAGAGCAGAGCTATCCTTCTCAACACAGCAGAGCAGAGCTATCCTTCTCAACACAGCAGAGCAGAGCTATCCTTCTCAACACAGCAGAGCAGAGCTATCCTTCTCAACACAGCAGAGCAGAGCTATCCTTCTCAACACAGCAGAGCAGAGCTATCCTTCTCAACACAGCAGAGCAGAGCTATCCTTCTCAACACAACAGAGCAGAGCTATCCTTCTCAACACAGCAGAGCAGAGCTATCCTTCTCAACACAGCAGAGCAGAGCTATCCTTCTCAACACAGCAGAGCAGAGCTATCCTTCTCAACACAGCAGAGCAGAGCTATCCTTCTCAACACAGCAGAGCAGAGCTATCCTTCTCAACACAGCAGAGCAGAGCTATCCTTCTCAACACAGCAGAGCAGAGCTATCCTTCTCAACACAGCAGAGCAGAGCTATCCTTCTCAACACAGCAGAGCAGAGCTATCCTTCTCAACACAGCAGAGCAGAGCTATCCTTCTCAACACAGCAGAGCAGAGCTATCCTTCTCAACACAGCAGAGCAGAGCTATCCTTCTCAACACAGCAGAGCAGAGCTATCCTTCTCAACACAGCAGAGCAGAGCTATCCTTCTCAACACAGCAGAGCAGAGCTATCCTTCTCAACACAGCAGAGCAGAGCTATCCTTCTCAACACAACTAGAGCAGAGCTATCCTTCTCAACACAGCAGAGCAGAGCTATCCTTCTCAACACAGCAGAGCAGAGCTATCCTTCTCAACACAGCAGAGCAGAGCTATCCTTCTCAACACAGCAGAGCAGAGCTATCCTTCTCAACACAGCAGAGCAGAGCTATCCTTCTCAACACAGCAGAGCAGAGCTATCCTTCTCAACACAGCAGAGCAGAGCTATCCTTCTCAACACAGCAGAGCAGAGCTATCCTTCTCAACACAGCAGAGCAGAGCTATCCTTCTCAACACAGCAGAGCAGAGCTATCCTTCTCAACACAGCAGAGCAGAGCTATCCTTCTCAACACAGCAGAGCAGAGCTATCCTTCTCAACACAGCAGAGCAGAGCTATCCTTCTCAACACAGCAGAGCAGAGCTATCCTTCTCAACACAGCAGAGCAGAGCTATCCTTCTCAACACAGCAGAGCAGAGCTATCCTTCTCAACACAGCAGAGCAGAGCTATCCTTCTCAACACAGCAGAGCAGAGCTATCCTTCTCAACACAGCAGAGCAGAGCTATCCTTCTCAACACAGCAGAGCAGAGCTATCCTTCTCAACACAGCAGAGCAGAGCTATCCTTCTCAACACAGCAGAGCAGAGCTATCCTTCTCAACACAGCAGAGCAGAGCTATCCTTCTCAACACAGCAGAGCAGAGCTATCCTTCTCAACACAGCAGAGCAGAGCTATCCTTCTCAACACAGCAGAGCAGAGCTATCCTTCTCAACACAGCAGAGCAGAGCTATCCTTCTCAACACAGCAGAGCAGAGCTATCCTTCTCAACACAGCAGAGCAGAGCTATCCTTCTCAACACAGCAGAGCAGAGCTATCCTTCTCAACACAGCAGAGCAGAGCTATCCTTCTCAACACAGCAGAGCAGAGCTATCCTTCTCAACACAGCAGAGCAGAGCTATCCTTCTCAACACAGCAGAGCAGAGCTATCCTTCTCAACACAGCAGAGCAGAGCTATCCTTCTCAACACAGCTAGAGCAGAGCTATCCTTCTCAACACAGCAGAGCAGAGCTATCCTTCTCAACACAGCAGAGCAGAGCTATCCTTCTCAACACAGCAGAGCAGAGCTATCCTTCTCAACACAGCAGAGCAGAGCTATCCTTCTCAACACAGCAGAGCAGAGCTATCCTTCTCAACACAGCAGAGCAGAGCTATCCTTCTCAACACAGCAGAGCAGAGCTATCCTTCTCAACACAGCAGAGCAGAGCTATCCTTCTCAACACAGCAGAGCAGAGCTATCCTTCTCAACACAGCTAGAGCAGAGCTATCCTTCTCAACACAGCAGAGCAGAGCTATCCTTCTCAACACAGCAGAGCAGAGCTATCCTTCTCAACACAGCAGAGCAGAGCTATCCTTCTCAACACAGCAGAGCAGAGCTATCCTTCTCAACACAGCAGAGCAGAGCTATCCTTCTCAACACAGCAGAGCAGAGCTATCCTTCTCAACACAGCAGAGCAGAGCTATCCTTCTCAACACAGCAGAGCAGAGCTATCCTTCTCAACACAGCAGAGCAGAGCTATCCTTCTCAACACAGCAGAGCAGAGCTATCCTTCTCAACACAGCTAGAGCAGAGCTATCCTTCTCAACACAGCAGAGCAGAGCTATCCTTCTCAACACAGCAGAGCAGAGCTATCCTTCTCAACACAGCAGAGCAGAGCTATCCTTCTCAACACAGCAGAGCAGAGCTATCCTTCTCAACACAGCAGAGCAGAGCTATCCTTCTCAACACAGCAGAGCAGAGCTATCCTTCTCAACACAGCAGAGCAGAGCTATCCTTCTCAACACAGCAGAGCAGAGCTATCCTTCTCAACACAGCAGAGCAGAGCTATCCTTCTCAACACAGCAGAGCAGAGCTATCCTTCTCAACACAGCAGAGCAGAGCTATCCTTCTCAACACAGCAGAGCAGAGCTATCCTTCTCAACACAGCAGAGCAGAGCTATCCTTCTCAACACAGCAGAGCAGAGCTATCCTTCTCAACACAGCAGAGCAGAGCTATCCTTCTCAACACAGCAGAGCAGAGCTATCCTTCTCAACACAGCAGAGCAGAGCTATCCTTCTCAACACAGCAGAGCAGAGCTATCCTTCTCAACACAGCAGAGCAGAGCTATCCTTCTCAACACAGCAGAGCAGAGCTATCCTTCTCAACACAGCAGAGCAGAGCTATCCTTCTCAACACAGCAGAGCAGAGCTATCCTTCTCAACACAGCAGAGCAGAGCTATCCTTCTCAACACAGCAGAGCAGAGCTATCCTTCTCAACACAGCAGAGCAGAGCTATCCTTCTCAACACAGCAGAGCAGAGCTATCCTTCTCAACACAGCAGAGCAGAGCTATCCTTCTCAACACAGCAGAGCAGAGCTATCCTTCTCAACACAGCAGAGCAGAGCTATCCTTCTCAACACAGCAGAGCAGAGCTATCCTTCTCAACACAGCAGAGCAGAGCTATCCTTCTCAACACAGCAGAGCAGAGCTATCCTTCTCAACACAGCAGAGCAGAGCTATCCTTCTCAACACAGCAGAGCAGAGCTATCCTTCTCAACACAGCAGAGCAGAGCTATCCTTCTCAACACAGCAGAGCAGAGCTATCCTTCTCAACACAGCAGAGCAGAGCTATCCTTCTCAACACAGCAGAGCAGAGCTATCCTTCTCAACACAGCAGAGCAGAGCTATCCTTCTCAACACAGCAGAGCAGAGCTATCCTTCTCAACACAGCAGAGCAGAGCTATCCTTCTCAACACAACAGAGCAGAGCTATCCTTCTCAACACAGCAGAGCAGAGCTATCCTTCTCAACACAGCAGAGCAGAGCTATCCTTCTCAACACAGCAGAGCAGAGCTATCCTTCTCAACACAGCAGAGCAGAGCTATCCTTCTCAACACAGCAGAGCAGAGCTATCCTTCTCAACACAGCAGAGCAGAGCTATCCTTCTCAACACAGCAGAGCAGAGCTATCCTTCTCAACACAGCTAGAGCAGAGCTATCCTTCTCAACACAGCAGAGCAGAGCTATCCTTCTCAACACAGCAGAGCAGAGCTATCCTTCTCAACACAGCAGAGCAGAGCTATCCTTCTCAACACAGCAGAGCAGAGCTATCCTTCTCAACACAGCAGAGCAGAGCTATCCTTCTCAACACAGCAGAGCAGAGCTATCCTTCTCAACACAGCAGAGCAGAGCTATCCTTCTCAACACAGCAGAGCAGAGCTATCCTTCTCAACACAGCAGAGCAGAGCTATCCTTCTCAACACAGCTAGAGCAGAGCTATCCTTCTCAACACAGCAGAGCAGAGCTATCCTTCTCAACACAGCAGAGCAGAGCTATCCTTCTCAACACAGCAGAGCAGAGCTATCCTTCTCAACACAGCAGAGCAGAGCTATCCTTCTCAACACAGCAGAGCAGAGCTATCCTTCTCAACACAGCAGAGCAGAGCTATCCTTCTCAACACAGCAGAGCAGAGCTATCCTTCTCAACACAGCAGAGCAGAGCTATCCTTCTCAACACAGCAGAGCAGAGCTATCCTTCTCAACACAGCAGAGCAGAGCTATCCTTCTCAACACAGCAGAGCAGAGCTATCCTTCTCAACACAGCAGAGCAGAGCTATCCTTCTCAACACAGCAGAGCAGAGCTATCCTTCTCAACACAGCAGAGCAGAGCTATCCTTCTCAACACAACAGAGCAGAGCTATCCTTCTCAACACAGCAGAGCAGAGCTATCCTTCTCAACACAGCTAGAGCAGAGCTATCCTTCTCAACACAGCAGAGCAGAGCTATCCTTCTCAACACAGCAGAGCAGAGCTATCCTTCTCAACACAGCAGAGCAGAGCTATCCTTCTCAACACAGCAGAGCAGAGCTATCCTTCTCAACACAGCAGAGCAGAGCTATCCTTCTCAACACAGCAGAGCAGAGCTATCCTTCTCAACACAGCAGAGCAGAGCTATCCTTCTCAACACAGCAGAGCAGAGCTATCCTTCTCAACACAGCAGAGCAGAGCTATCCTTCTCAACACAGCAGAGCAGAGCTATCCTTCTCAACACAGCAGAGCAGAGCTATCCTTCTCAACACAGCAGAGCAGAGCTATCCTTCTCAACACAGCAGAGCAGAGCTATCCTTCTCAACACAGCAGAGCAGAGCTATCCTTCTCAACACAGCAGAGCAGAGCTATCCTTCTCAACACAGCAGAGCAGAGCTATCCTTCTCAACACAGCAGAGCAGAGCTATCCTTCTCAACACAGCAGAGCAGAGCTATCCTTCTCAACACAGCAGAGCAGAGCTATCCTTCTCAACACAGCAGAGCAGAGCTATCCTTCTCAACACAGCAGAGCAGAGCTATCCTTCTCAACACAGCAGAGCAGAGCTATCCTTCTCAACACAGCAGAGCAGAGCTATCCTTCTCAACACAGCAGAGCAGAGCTATCCTTCTCAACACAGCAGAGCAGAGCTATCCTTCTCAACACAGCAGAGCAGAGCTATCCTTCTCAACACAGCAGAGCAGAGCTATCCTTCTCAACACAGCAGAGCAGAGCTATCCTTCTCAACACAGCAGAGCAGAGCTATCCTTCTCAACACAGCAGAGCAGAGCTATCCTTCTCAACACAGCAGAGCAGAGCTATCCTTCTCAACACAGCAGAGCAGAGCTATCCTTCTCAACACAGCAGAGCAGAGCTATCCTTCTCAACACAGCAGAGCAGAGCTATCCTTCTCAACACAGCAGAGCAGAGCTATCCTTCTCAACACAGCAGAGCAGAGCTATCCTTCTCAACACAGCAGAGCAGAGCTATCCTTCTCAACACAGCAGAGCAGAGCTATCCTTCTCAACACAGCAGAGCAGAGCTATCCTTCTCAACACAGCAGAGCAGAGCTATCCTTCTCAACACAGCAGAGCAGAGCTATCCTTCTCAACACAGCAGAGCAGAGCTATCCTTCTCAACACAGCAGAGCAGAGCTATCCTTCTCAACACAGCAGAGCAGAGCTATCCTTCTCAACACAGCAGAGCAGAGCTATCCTTCTCAACACAGCAGAGCAGAGCTATCCTTCTCAACACAGCAGAGCAGAGCTATCCTTCTCAACACAGCAGAGCAGAGCTATCCTTCTCAACACAGCAGAGCAGAGCTATCCTTCTCAACACAGCAGAGCAGAGCTATCCTTCTCAACACAGCAGAGCAGAGCTATCCTTCTCAACACAGCAGAGCAGAGCTATCCTTCTCAACACAGCAGAGCAGAGCTATCCTTCTCAACACAGCAGAGCAGAGCTATCCTTCTCAACACAGCAGAGCAGAGCTATCCTTCTCAACACAGCAGAGCAGAGCTATCCTTCTCAACACAGCAGAGCAGAGCTATCCTTCTCAACACAGCAGAGCAGAGCTATCCTTCTCAACACAGCAGAGCAGAGCTATCCTTCTCAACACAGCAGAGCAGAGCTATCCTTCTCAACACAGCAGAGCAGAGCTATCCTTCTCAACACAGCAGAGCAGAGCTATCCTTCTCAACACAGCAGAGCAGAGCTATCCTTCTCAACACAGCAGAGCAGAGCTATCCTTCTCAACACAGCAGAGCAGAGCTATCCTTCTCAACACAGCAGAGCAGAGCTATCCTTCTCAACACAGCAGAGCAGAGCTATCCTTCTCAACACAGCAGAGCAGAGCTATCCTTCTCAACACAGCAGAGCAGAGCTATCCTTCTCAACACAGCAGAGCAGAGCTATCCTTCTCAACACAGCAGAGCAGAGCTATCCTTCTCAACACAGCAGAGCAGAGCTATCCTTCTCAACACAGCAGAGCAGAGCTATCCTTCTCAACACAGCAGAGCAGAGCTATCCTTCTCAACACAGCAGAGCAGAGCTATCCTTCTCAACACAGCAGAGCAGAGCTATCCTTCTCAACACAGCAGAGCAGAGCTATCCTTCTCAACACAGCAGAGCAGAGCTATCCTTCTCAACACAGCAGAGCAGAGCTATCCTTCTCAACACAGCAGAGCAGAGCTATCCTTCTCAACACAGCAGAGCAGAGCTATCCTTCTCAACACAACAGAGCAGAGCTATCCTTCTCAACACAGCAGAGCAGAGCTATCCTTCTCAACACAGCAGAGCAGAGCTATCCTTCTCAACACAGCAGAGCAGAGCTATCCTTCTCAACACAGCAGAGCAGAGCTATCCTTCTCAACACAGCAGAGCAGAGCTATCCTTCTCAACACAGCAGAGCAGAGCTATCCTTCTCAACACAGCAGAGCAGAGCTATCCTTCTCAACACAGCAGAGCAGAGCTATCCTTCTCAACACAGCAGAGCAGAGCTATCCTTCTCAACACAGCAGAGCAGAGCTATCTTTCTCAACACAACTAGAGCAGAGCTATCCTTCTCAACACACCAGAGCAGCGCTATCCTTCTCAACACAGCATAGCAGAGCTATCCTTCTCAACACAGCTAGAGCAGAGCTATCCTTCTCAACACACCGGAGCAGAGCTATCCTCCTCAACACAGCAGAGCAGAGCTATCCTTCTCAACACAGCTAGAGAAGAGCTATCGTTCTCAACACACCGGAGCAGAGCTATCCTCCTCAACACAGCAGAGCAGAGCTATCCTTCTCAACACAACTAGTGCAGAGCTATCCTTCTCAACACCGCAGAGCAGAGCTATCTTTCTCAACACAGCAGAGCAGAGCTATCCTTCTCAACACAGTAGAGCAGAGCTATCCTTCTCAACACAGCAGAGCAGAGCTATCCTTCTCAACACAACTAGAGCAGAGCTATCCTCCTCAACACAGCAGAGCAGAGCTATCCTTCTCAACACAACTAGAGCAGAGCTATCCTTCTCAACACAGCAGAGCAGAGCTATCCTTCTCAACACAACTAGAGCAGAGCTATCCTTCTCAACACAGCAGAGCAGAGCTATCCTTCTCAACACCGCAGAGCAGAACTATCCATCTCAACACACCAGAGCAGTGCTATCCTTCTCAACACAGCAAAGCAGAGCTATCCTTTCAACACAACTAGAGCAGAACTATCCTTCTCAACACAGCAGAGCAGAGCTATCGTTCTCAACACACCAGAGCAGAGCTATCCTTCTCAACACACCAGAGCAGAGCTATCCTTCTCAACACAGCAGAGCAGAGCTATCCTTCTCAACACAAATAGAGCAGAGCTATCCTTCTCAACACAGCAGAGTAGAGCTATCCTTCTCAACACAGCAGAGCAGAGCTATCCTTCTCAACACAGCAGAGCAGAGCTATCCTTCTCAACACACCAGAGCAGAGCTATCCTTCTCAACACACCAGAGCAGAGCTATCCTTCTCAACACAACAGAGCAGAGCTATCCTTCTCAACACAGCAGAGCAGAGCTATCCTTCTCAACACACCAGAGCAGCGCTATCCTTCTCAACACAGCATAGCAGAGCTATCCTTCTCAACACAGCTAGAGCAGAGCTATCCTTCTCAACACACCGGAGCAGAGCTATCCTCCTCAACACAGCAGAGCAGAGCTATCCTTCTCAACACAGCTAGAGCAGAGCTATCCTTCTCAACACACCGGAGCAGAGCTATCCTCCTCAACACAGCAGAGCAGAGCTATCCTTCTCAACACAACTAGAGCAGAGCTATCCTTCTCAACACAGCAGAGCAGAGCTATCCTTCTCAACACAACTAGAGCAGAGCTATCCTTCTCAACACAGCAGAGCAGAGCTATCCTTCTCAACACAACTAGAGCAGAGCTATCCTTCTCAACACAGCAGAGCAGAGCTATCCTTCTCAACACAACTAGAGCAGAGCTATCCTTCTCAACACTGCAGAGCAGAGCTATCCTTCTCAACACACCAGAGCAGAGCTATCCTTCTCAACACACCAGAGCAGAGCTATCCTTCTCAACACACCAGAGCAGAGCTATCCTTCTCAACACAGCAGAGCAGAGCTATCCTTCTCAACACAGCTAGAGCAGAGCTATCCTTCTCAACACAACTAGAGCAGAGCTATCCTTCTCAACACAGCAGAGCAGAGCTATCCTTCTCAACACAGTGGAGCAGAGCTATACTTTCAACACAAATAGAGCAGAGCTATCCTTTTAAACACAGCAGAGCAGAGCTATCCTTCTAAACACAGCAGAGCAGAGCTATCCTTCTCAACACAACTAGAGCAGAGCTATCCTTCTCAACACAGCAGAGCAGAGCTATCCATCTCAACACAGTAGAGCAGAGCTATCCTTCTCAACACAACTAGTGCAGAGCTATCCTTCTCAACACAACAGAGCAGAGCTATCCTTCTCGACACACCAGAACAGGGCTATCCTTCTCAACGCAACTAGAGCAGAGCTATCCTTCTCAACACTGCAGAGCAGAGCTATCCTTCTCAACACACCAGAGCAGAGCTATCCTTCTCAACACAGCAGAGCAGAGCTATCCTTTCAACACAACTAGAGCAGAGCTATCCTTCTCAACACACCAGAACAGATCTATCCTTCTCAACACAACTAGAGCAGAGCTATCCTTCTCAACACACCAGAACAGATCTATCCTTCTCAACACAACTAGAGCAGTGCTATCCTTCTCAACACAGCAGAGCAGAGCTATCCTTCTCAACACAAATAGAGCAGAGCTATCCATCTCAACACAGCAGAGCAGAGCTATCCTTCTCAACACAGCAGAGCAGAGCTATCCTTCTGAACACAACTAGAGCAGAGCTATCCTTCTCAACACAGCAGATCAGAGCTATCCTTTCAACATAACTAGAGCAGAGCTATCCTTCTCAACACAGCAGAGCAGAGCTATCCTTCTCAACACACCAGAGCAGAGCTATCCTTCTCAACACAGCAGAGCAGAGCTATCCTTCTCAACACAGCAGAGCAGAGCTATCCTTCTCAACACAGCAGAGCAGAGCTATCCTTCTCAACACAGCAGAGCAGAGCTATCCTTCTCAACACAGCAGAGCAGAGCTATCCTTTCAACACAACTAGAGCAGAGCTATCCTTCTCAACACAGCAGAGCAGAGCTATCCTTCTCAACACACCAGAGCAGAGTTATCCTTCTCAACACAGCAAAGCAGAGCTATCCTTCTCAACACAGCAGAGTAGAGCTATCCCACTCACCAGAGCTAGAGCAGAGCCATCCTTCTCAACACAACAAGAGCAGAGCTATCTTTCTCAACACAGCAGAGCAGAGCTATCCTTCTCAACACAGCAGAGCAGAGCTATCCTTCTCAAGACAACTACAGCAGAGCTATCCTACTCAACACCGCCGAGCAGAGCTATCCTTCTCAACACAGCAGAACAGAGCTGTCCTTCTCAACACACCAGAGCAGAGCTATCCTTCTCAACACACCAGAGCAGAGAGATCCATCTCAACACAGCAGAGCAGAGCTATCCTTTCAACACAACTAGAGCAGAGCTATCCTTCTCAACACTGCAGAGAAGAGCTATCCTTCTCAACATACCAGAGCAGAGCTATCCTTCTCAACACAGCTAGAGCAGAGCTATCCTTCTTAACACACCGGAGCAGAGCTATCCTTCTCAACACACCAGAACAGAGCTATCCTTCTCAACACAACTAGAGCAGTGCTATCCTTCTCAACACAGCAGAGCAGAGCTATCCTTTCAACACAACTAGAGCAGAGCTATCCTTCTCAACACAACTAGAGCAGAGCTATCCTTCTCAACACAGCAGAGCAGTGCTATCCTTCTCAACACAGCAGAGCAGAGCTATTCTTTCAACACAACTAGAGCAGAGCTATCTTTCTCAACACAGCAGAGGAGAGCTATCCTTCTCAACACACCAGAGCAGAGCTATCCTTCTCAATACAGCAAAGCAGAGCTATCCTTCTCAACACAGCAGAGTAGAGCTATCCCACTCACCAGAGCTAGAGCAAAGCCATCCTTCTAAACACAACAAGAGCAGAGCTATCTTTCTCAACACAGCAGAGCAGATCTATCCTTCTCAACACCGCAGAGCATAGCTATCCTTCTCAACACAACTAAAGCAGAGCTATCCTTCTCAACACACCAGAACAGAGCTATCCTTCTCAACACAACTAGAGCAGAGCTATCCATCTCAACATAGCAGAGCAGAGCTATCCTTTCAACACAACTAGTGCAGAGCTATCCTTCTCAACACCGCAGAGCAGAGCTATCCTTTCAACACAACTAGAGCAGAGCTATCCTTCTCAACACCGCAGAGCAGAGCTATCCTTCTCAACACACCATAGCAGAGCTATTCTTCTCAACACACCAGAACAGAGCTATCCTTCTCATCACAACTAGAGCAGAGCTATCCTTCTCAACACACCAGAGCAGAGCTATCCTTCTCAACATAGCATAGCAGAGCTATCCTTCTCAACACAGCTAGAGCAGAGCTATCCTTCTCAACACACCGGAGCAGAGCTATCCTCCTCAACACAGCAGAGCAGAACTATCCTTCTCAACACAGCAGAGCAGAGCTATCCTTATCAACACAACTAGAGCAGAGCTTTCCTCCTCAATACAGCAGAGCAGAGCTATCCTTCTCAAGACAGCAGAGCAGAGCTATCCTTCTCAACACAAATAGAGCAGAGCTATCCTTCTCAACACAACTAGAGCAGAGCTATCCATCTCAACACAGCAGAGTAGAGCTATCCTTCTCAACACAGCAGAGCAGAGCTATCCTTTCAACACAACTAGAGCAGAGCTATCTTTCTCAACACAGCAGAACAGAGCTATCCTTCTCAACACACCAGAGCAGAGCTATCCTTCTCAACACAGCAAAGCAGAGCTATCCTTCTCAACACAGCAGAGTAGAGCTATCCCACTCACCAGAGCTAGAGCAGAGCTATCCTTCTCAACACAACAAGAGCAGAGCTATCTTTCTCAACACAACTAGAGCAGAGCTATCCTTCTCAACACACCAGAGCAGAGCTATCCTTCTCAACACAGCATAGCAGAGCTATCCTTCTCAACACACCAGAGCAGAGCTATCCTTCTCAACACAGCATAGCAGAGCTATCCTTCTCAACACAGCTAGAGCAGAGCTATCCTTCTCAACACACCGGAGCAGAGCTATCCTCCTCAACACAGCAGAGCAGAACTATCCTTATCAACACAACTAGAGCAGAGCTATCCTCCTCAACACAGCAGAGCAGAGCTATCCTTCTCAACACAGCAGAGCAGAGCTATCCTTCTCAATACAAATAGAGCAGAGTTATCCATCTCAACACAGCATAGCAGAGCTATCCTTCTCAACACAGCTAGAGCAGAGCTATCCTTCTCAACACACCGGAGCAGAGCTATCCTCCTCCACACAGCAGAGCAGAACTATCCTTATCAACACAACTAGAGCAGAGCTATCCTCCTCAACACAGCAGAGCAGAGCTATCCTTCTCAACACAGCAGAGCAGGCTATCCTTCTCAATACAAATAGAGCAGAGCTATCCATCTCAACACAGCATAGCAGAGCTATCCTTCTCAACACACCGGAGCAGAGCTATCCTCCCCAACACAGCAGAGCAGAGCTATCCTTCTCAACACAGCAGAGCAGAGCTATCCTTCTCAACACAAATAGAGCAGAGCTATCCATCTCAACACAGCAGAGCAGAGCTAGCCTTCTCAACACAGCAGAGCAGAGCTATCCTTCTCAACACAACTAGAGCAGAGCTATCCTTCTCAACACCGCAGAGCAGAGGTATCCATCTCAACACACCAGAGCAGTGCTATCCTTCTCAACACAGCAGAGCAGAGCTATCCTTTCAACACAACTAGAGCAGAGCTATCTTTCTCAACACAGCAGAGCAGAGCTATCCTTCTCAACACACCAGAGCAGAGCTATCCTTCTCAACACAGCAAAGCAGAGCTATCCTTCTCAACACAGCAGAGCAGAGCTATCCTCCTCAACACAATATAATAAATATATTTCAGAAACATGTTGACACATATTTAAATATGTTAGTTATGATCTGCCTTTTGCAGAGCTGTGAGGGGAAACGCTCAAGTTGCCTGCCTGCTTTGAGCACGAAACCAGCAAAGAAATCAGTCAGTTTGTTCCAACCCCCAACAAGATATCATGTAAACCATAAACTCTGTATTCTTCCAGATCTCAGACCTTTAGGTGACGTGTACCCATTTGAATTGGACCAGGACACGTCAGAGCTGGCGGTGTCTGTGCCCCTGGACCGCGAGCAGAGGGAGGAGTACAGTCTTCTGTTGCGATGCACCGTCATCACCGAGTCCATGGTAACCCAAGTGGACCAGCCACTACTGATCAGCGTTCACGATGAGGACGACAGCGCCCCCTGCCTGCGGAATGGCTCCGACACCACAGAGGCAGTGGTGGAGTTCGACAGGAAAGAGGTAGCTTCACTGCTGTCTTTCTGTTTCATTTGAAACTGGACCACAAAGTGAAAGTCTAGTGCTAAACCACCACACCAATGAGCCCTGGCTTTATATATTTCTCAGTTTACTGAGCATCACTTGTTTTTAGTTATCCCAGATTTTAGGAACTAAACCAAAATCCAGCTCTGGTGTGCTCATTGTTAATTAAAGGAATGTTTCAATGATCCAAAAAACATGCAGGTATCAGGTGTGACAACCATGCATTTAAACAGAGCTTTTCCAGCGGAATGTGTGTCCATCCTGTATGTTTGTCAGTATGTCAGCTTTTAGGGGAAAGTCAATACCCCATGTAAACCTCAGCATGATTTAGGGGAGTTTTTCTGCAGCTCAGTACTGAGTGTGTTGTTCCTTCAGGGTGCAGTCCTGGGCAGGTTGCTTGTTTATGATGCTGACTCCACGCCGATATACCCCAGAGACCAGAGTCGCAATAAGTACGCCGGCATCCTGTTGACAAAAGACACGTGGATCAAAGAAACATTCAAAATCGAACACACGTTCAAAGAGACCAACTTCAACCACGTGCGAGGCACCGTCCACGAGTACAGTGAGTCACATAGCTTGAGCTGCACTGCCTTGTGTACTTTATATCATCAAATCCATTTACAATGCTTTAATGTAGGCTTTGCCAATGTTACTATTACATTTGAACATGCTGGTATAGGTAGGATTTATGAACATTTTAGCTAATATGTTTTGCATTTGAACTTATCTCAGCTTCGATGGTGCATATACTCAGAGACAAGCACATGGGCATGTGTATGAAACCAAAGGAAATGACTGCATTTACTCAGAAAACACCCAAGTAAAAGCCCATGCCTCCATTTGCAGAATTATACGGTAAAAAGTTCAGAACCAGAATGTATCTAAGAAGCACTTTAAGAATGTAGATACATATCTCCACTATATAAATAAACATTAACATCATTATTTTTTATTTCAAGTTTACATTGCTCTAGCAAATTCAATGTGCATACTATATATGTATATGAGAAAGAAAACTTTTTGTTAGTGAAATACATTGAATATTGTGTGCATGCACTGAAAGTGTACAGCATTTTAGCATTCTGTGTGCCTGCTCCCCTGTGTGTCTCTCCCTTGTGTCCCTGCCCCGCTGGGTCTCTCCCTTGTTTGCCTGTTTTCCTTTGTGTCTGCTCCCCTGTGTGTGTGTGTCTGCTTCCCTGTGTGTGTGTGTGTCTGCTTCCCTGTGTGTCTGCTCCCCTGTGTATCTGCTCTGTGTGTGTGTACTCCTCTGTGTGTGTACCTACCCTCTTTTGTGTGTGTCTGCTCCCCTGTGTGTGTGTCCCTGCTCCCCTGTGTGTCTCTCCCTTGTGTGCCTGCTTCCCTGTGTGTCTGCTCCCCTGTGTGTGTGTTCCTGCTCCCCTGTGTGTCTCTTCCTTGTGTGCCTGCTTCCCTGTGTGTATTCTTCCCTGTGTGTCTGCTCCCCTGTGTGTCTGCTCCCCTGTGTGTGTCTGCTCCCGTGTGTCTGCTCCCCTGTGTGTGTGTGTCTGCTCCCCTGTGTGTGTGTCTGCTCCCCTGTGTGTGTGCTCCCCTGTGTGTGTGTCTGCTCCCTTGTTTGTGTGTATGTCTGCTCCCCTCTGTGTATTCTGCTCCACGGTGTGTGTCTGCTCCTCTATGTGTCTGCTTCCCTGTGTGTGTCTGCTCCCATGTGTGTCTGCTCCCCTGTGTGTGTCTGCTCCCCTGTGTGTGTACTCCTCTGTGTGTGTACCTACTCTCTTTTGTATGTGTCTGCTCCCCTATGTGTCTGCTCCCCTGTGTGTCTGCTCCCCTGTGTGTGTCTGCTCCCCTGTGTGTGTCTGCTCACGTGTGTCTGCTTCCCTGTGTGTGTCTGCTCCCATGTGTGCCTGCTACCCTGTGTGTGTCTGCTCCCCTGTGTGTGTACCTTCTCTCTTTTGTATGTATCTGCTCCCCTGTGTGTCTGCTCCTGTGTGTGTCTGCTCCCCTATGTGTCTGCTCCTGTGTGTGTCTGCTTCCCAGTGTGTCTACTCCCCTGTGTGTGTCTGCTTCCCTGTGTGTGTCTGCTCCCATGTGTGCCTGCTCCCCTGTGTGTGTCTGCTCCCCTGTGTGTGTACCTTCTCTCTTTTGTATGTATCTGCTCCCCTGTGTGTCTGCTCCTGTGTGTGTCTGCTCCCCTGTGTGTCTGCTCTCATGTATGTCTGCTCCTGTGTGTGTCTGCTCCTGTGTGTATGTGTGTGTGTGTCTGCTCCCCTGTGTGTGTGTGCTCCATTGTGTGTGTGTGTGCTCCCCTTTGTGTATCTGCTCCGCTGTGTGTGTCTGCTCCCCTGTGTGTGTCTGCTCCCCTCTGTGTATTCTGCTCCACTTTGTGTGTCTGCTCCCCTGTGTGTCTGCTCCCCTGTGCCTGCTCCCCTGTGTGTGTCTGCTCCCATGTGTGTCTGCTTCTGTGTGTGTGTGTCTGCTCCCCTATGTGTGTGTGTCTGCTCCCCTATGTGTCTGCTCCCCTGTGTGTGTCTGCTCCCCTGTGTGTGTGTCTGCTCCCCTGTGTGTGTGTGTCTGCTCCCTTGTGTGTGTGTGTCTACTCCCATGTGTGTCTGCTCCCCGGTGTGTGTGCTCCCCTGTGTGTGTGTGTGCTTCCCTATGTGTGTCTGCTCCACTGTGTATGTGTGTCTGCTTCCCTGTGTGTCTGCTCCACTGTGTGTGTGCTCCCCTGTGTGTGTGTGCTTCCCTGTGTGTGTGTCTGCTCCCCTGTGTGTCTGCTCCCCTTTGTGTATGTCTGCTCCTCTGTGTGTGTGTGTCTGCTCCTGTGTGCCTGCTCCTATCCTGTGTGCCTGCTCCCCTGTGTTTGTGTCTGCTCCCCTGTGCGTCTGCCCCCCCTTTGTGTCTCTCCCCTGCGTTGACGCGGCGCCTGTGTTTTTCAGAGCTGGTTCTGAACAGAAGCCTGCCCACCACAGAGAGCCGCTCACTTCAGCTGCACGTTCTCGTGAACGACACAGAGTTCCAGGGGCCAGGGGGGTCCCTGGTGCTCCATTTCAACGTGACCATCCTGCCTGTCTCCATCGTCTTTGCCAACACTAGCTTCCTATTTAGAATCCAGAACAATGCTGCCCAGTTTGCACAGGTACCAGTGCTGTTCCTTTCCTACCATCTTCTGTTGCTTCAGTGCTTATAAACATTTACTGCATTGTGCATGTGGAAGGGTGTGGGTATTCACTGACATGGGAGACAGAAAAGTGCATTTGACAACACCGCACAGGTGCCCAGTTTTATTTATTACTTTTGTTTTTCTTTTTCAAGTGCTTTAGTTTAGCCTGCAGAGGGCACTGTTGTCCGTGGCCTGAATACCAGCGATGGTAGACAGGACCACAGACCCGCTGACGCACTCACAGGTGCTCTCAAATAATAATAACAAAAGGCGAAATCAAAAAGAGAAAATAAAACACAGTAATCAAAAACTACAAAGAAAAGGTGCTGCACTCGGCAGCGTTACCCCGACTGTCGCTACCTGCACAGTCCGGTTCCCCGTCCTACACTTTACCACTCCCTCAGCCTGCTTCCTATACACTTATGGGATCTGCCCAAGGTTTCCCCACTATCAATATTTTTAATTTTCTTCTCTTTGGGTTTCTTTTGGTTTAATTTTCCGGCCGTTCTCGGTCCTGGAGCAGAGCTTCCGCTAGCTCGTTGTTTTGTCGTACCCGGGCAGAGCTGCGGGAACAACAGAACGTTATTTTATAGGGCCAGCAATCCCCCCAATGCCCGCCTCTCAGCCACTCAGAGAGAGGGAAAGCCCACACACCCTCTCTCCCACCTCGCCGTGTCACTGCCATGACTGACCGGCAAATATTGCAAGGCTGCTGCCCTCTGCTGTAGCACTATGAACCCACCAGAAGAGTCAGCACAGATCTCCCCCCTGTTACATGCCATATAAACATCAGTGTTCTAAGACAGATATAATCACACGAATTACTAAATAAGTACATTTTCTTAAATAACCCCTTCAGTCATGATATTACGTTTTTTGAAATTTTAAAACAGTTTGTGTGAACTCTATTGAGTTAGAGAAGTTGCCCTGCCAAAACATTGAACAAAAACATTGTGCATTATAAAATAGGTACATAGCATGGAAACTTAGCATGATACAATTATACAGTGACTGAAGGGCATATTTTAAACAGCGATGCAAATAAAATGTATATTACTAGTTTATTAAGGTTATTTGATTTCTCCAGTGATATTTGTTTACTGTAATATTGGGCAATATTATTAACAAAACAGTAGTTAATAATGAGAGAATATTGAATTGCTGCTATGTGTATATATTTTGAAATAATATTTGAACTTGCACAGGAAGTGATTAGCTACCCAGAATCAGGTGCAACTGGTAGTGTATCCTGTTATTATTATTGTTATTATTATTATTATTATTATTATTATTATTATTATTATTATTATTATTAATAATAATAATAATAATAATAATAATAATAATAATAATAATAATCTACATATTAAAGTAAAATAAACAGGCCAAGAACCAAGAGATTTTCTGCACAAGAAAAGATGACAATGTTGCAAGAGAAGCTGCTAACACTGAACATTTGTTATTAATTATTATTTTTTTAATTTTTTTTTAAATTTAATTGCCGGCAATAGTTTTTATCCTGGTTTTCTCAATGCCCAATTATTATTTTTATCCTGGTTCATCGCTGTAACCCCCTCGGTGAATGGAGGCTGAAACATGCGTCCTCCGAAACGTGTTCCTGCCAATCCATCATTTTTTGCACTGTGGATCCACAGCGAAGCCACCAGACTGATAGTGC
The DNA here is from genome assembly GCA_030684275.1 of Acipenser oxyrinchus oxyrinchus. NCBI lineage: Eukaryota > Metazoa > Chordata > Actinopteri > Acipenseriformes > Acipenseridae > Acipenser > Acipenser oxyrinchus. Next base: position 23,645,286 of record CM060259.1, read on the forward strand.
CGGAGGACAACACATATCTGAATGGCTCCACTGCAGACCCGCAGGCACACTATCAGCCACAGGGGTCGCTGGTGCACGCTGAACCGTGGATTGCCCTGCCGACCTAAGCCCTCCTTACCTGGGCGGCGCTCGGCCAATTGTGCGCTGCCACCTGGGAACTCCCAGTCACGGTCGGCAATGTCATAGTCTGGATTCGAACCTGCGACCTCCAGGCTATAGGGCGCATCCTGCACTCTACTAGATGCGCCACTCAGGAGCCCCTGTTATCATTGCAATGAGATATACTGAAAGAAACCAGCAAAACATTGTTTTTTTCCTTTGGTCTTCAATCATATGGTATATTTATGTCTGTAAAACTTCCTATTGAGTGTTTTTTATAGGATCTTTTACAAAGTTGCATTGGCTGCATGTGGATTGGATGTGCGGTGTGTTTTCAGATCGGCAGAGTCTGCGTTGAGAACTGTCTGAAATTCCACGGGGTCAGCATCACGTACAAGCTGGAGCCGGCCGACAAGAACCTGACAGCTGTGGCCAAGGCCTGTCACAGCGCGGTGGGCATCGCTCCGGGCCAGGAGGGCATCGTCGGGATCCTCTACGTCAACGACCCCAAAACCCTGGGGAGACCCGAGTGCCTGGAGCTGCAGTACACCATCACAGCTGTGAACAAACCGAACTTCAAGCGTGCCCGGACTCTGCTGACCATCACCCTGGAGAACACAGGCAGGGCTCCACTGCTGACCTGTAAGATTCATTGGGCTTCCACTTCATCAGCAATGGGGTGCTGTGCTTTCCACACAGCTGGCTACATTGTAATACTCCAAATCAGAAAGGAAAAACACACCCAATGAAGTTACCAAACTAGAAATAAACAACCCAGACTTTATTTACGACTTGGAAGAAGTCTTAATTGTTTTTTATTCCTTTTAGAATTTGGATTAAATAGCTTTGAGAATCTTGCCCATTGACAGGTTTGTGGGAAAATATTCTGTCAAAGATAGATTTTCAAATATAACTGGCTCTTGAGGTGAGGTTTCTCTGCATGCTGTGTACACAGGCGGTGTGCAGACACCTTGAATGTGTTATTTTCAACCTTTGCTGGGGATATGTATTCCAATTGCATTCCTTGTTAGTTGTATTGTATTGTTCTGTATTACATTGGATTGCAGTGGATTGCATTGGAGTGCATTGTCTTCAATCTGGTCTGTGTTTTGATCTCTTGCTCCCAGCTGGTGGCCGCGCTCTGGAGGACGACTGCCCCCTGTCCTGTGCTGAGAACCGGCTGCGTTCAGATTGCGAGGCTCATGGGGTTTGGGGCGACGGACGGGAGGTGCCAGTGGAGACAAGGCAGCGGGAATGGTAAAGCCATAGAAACACTCACACAGAAACAAACACACACAGGAGAAACACTCACAGAGAAACTCTCACAGAGAAACAAACACTCACAGAGAAACACACAGAGAAACAAACACTCACAGAGAAACAATCACACAGAAACACATACTCACAGAGAAACACACACTCACAGAGAAGCACTCGCACAGAAACACTCACACAGAAACAAACACTTACAAAGAAACACTCACTGAGAAACATACACTCACAGAGAAACACACTCACACAGAAACACACACACAGAAACACACACACAGAAACACTCACAGAGAAACAAACACTCACACAGAAACACACACACAGAAACACACACACAGAAACACTCACAGAGAAACAAACACTCACACAGAAACACTCACAGAAAAACAAACACTCACACAGAGAAGCACACACAGAAACACTCACAGAGAAACAAACACTCACACAGAGAAACACACACAGAAACACTCACAGAGAAACAGTCACACAGAAACAAACACTCACAGAGAAACACACACACACAGAAACAAACACTCACACTGTATCTCCTCTGTCGATTGGCTGAATATGTTATTGACAAACAAAGGAAATAGAAATAATGCTCTTTACTCACTTAAAGTAATTGTAGCTGACAAAATAGTTCCATAGATGTTCTCTGCCATGCACATCCATTCATTATATAGGTATCAAATGTCAGATTTGAAAGAAACATGTTTTTTTTAAAACATGATATGTCTTGTAGCTTGCTTTTTGATTGTCACACTTCCTGGGTCATTTCACCTGACAGGTGAAATTGTTAGCTGCCAATTGTTTCCTGCCAATCAGCTGCTTCCCTATTGACTGACATGCTTTCAGCCAAAAACATGCTTTGTTCCAGAAGACACTGCTGAGGTGAAATGGAAAAAAAGGAAATAAAGCAGTACCAGATATACTGGAAGTTAAGCAAGCTGAGAGCTGTCTTTAACCCAGTTTCTTTACTTTGATTTTCTTCTGGTGGAGCAGTCACCATGTTATTTGTCTCCAGTGATGTATTGTAAATGACATTTCTAAAACATTGAAGACCTCAAGCCTGTGAAAGAATGTTTTATGTTGTTTTTTCTTGATTTTCCTGCCAGCACTGACCACAAACTACTCCACCTGCTCACCCACTCTCCAGACCTGCCCAGATGGTCAATGCGATGTGGTTGAGAACATGAACCCAGCCATCTGTCCACAGGACTGCACAAGTAAGCAGCTAACCTTCTAGAGCACTGACAGAGCAGCCAGGAGCAGAGCGTCCTCTCAGCACTGACACTAAGGGGGGGGGGGCACAGTAACAGGACTGCATGAGGAAGCAGCTAACCTTCCAGAGCACTGACAGAGCAGCCAGGAGCAGAGCGTCCTCTCAGCACTGACACTAAAGGGGGTTGAGGGGCAAAGTATTTGTGAATAGGCTTACAAGACATTAAAACACTGCCATAAAACTGCCAATAGGAAGGGCAGCCTGTTAACAAATATAACAGTGATTGAAGCAGAAGCAACAAAAGTGAATCACACAGATAACACTTAATAGGATATTACACAGGTAGAAATTCAATACAACAACATGTAGATGGTGAGTTGCTGCTGTAAAGTCTTGGCAAGGTGAACCCGTGTGTTTCTAAGCTCGTCTCTGTGGTTTTCCTTGTGGTTAGAGTTGGATGTTATTGGAGGGCACGAGCGAGGCTTTTTGTCTGGGATCAAGGCTGGCTACGGGACCTGCTACTGCTTCCCGGGAATCAAGTGCTACTGTGAGAAAGATGACATCAGCGGTGAGTGAAATCACTCAGAATCCAGGCTGGAGACTCCCATTGGACCTGCACACACCCTGATAAAAGTGTACCACAGTAAAAGCAAAGTGAAAGCATGGGAGATGGATGATTATTATTATTATTATTTGTTTATTTAGCAGACGCCTTTATCCAAGGCGACTTACAGAGACTAGGGTGTGTGAACTATGCATCAGCTGCAGAGTCACTTACAACTACGTCTCACCCAAAAGACGGAGCACAAGGAGGTTAAGTGACTTGCTCAGGGTCACACAATGAGTCAGTGGCTGAGGTGGGATTTGAACCAGGGACCTCCTGGTTACAAGCGCCGTTTCTTTAACCACTGGACCACACAGCCTCCTCTAATAATATTGATAAAATAGACTGTACTTAAAAGCACGCCAAACCATGGCAAACTGTGACAAACTATGTTAAACCATGGTAAACTATGGTAAACTGGTAAACTATGGTAAACTATGGTAAGCCATGGTAAGCTATGATAAATTATGGTAAACTATGGTAAGCCATGGTAAGCTATGGTAAACCATGGTAAGCTATGGTAAACCATGGTAAACCATGGTAAGCTATGGTAAACTATGGTAAGCTATGGTAAGCTATGGTAAACTATGGTAAACCATGGTAAACTATGTTACACTATGGTACTCTATGGTACACTATGGTACTCTGTGGTACACTATGGGACTCTATGGTATACTATGGTAATCTATGGTACACTATGGTACTCTATGGTACACTATGGTACTCTATGGTATACTATGGTAATCTATGGTAAACCATGGTAAACGTAAAACAAAAACATATTCCAGTTTTAGTACATTTTTGTTTTAATTGTTCAATTTTTACAAACTAGGTTTTTATCTCAGTTTTTCAAATCTTACAATTAAAGCTACATTTTGTATCTGTTTTTTAATTTCTGTTTTATTACATTTTGTATTAGATTGTTTTTAATTTAATGGTTCAGTTGTTCATTTTTTGTATGCAAATCGCTTTCGGATCCTTGTGATGAAAGCCGCTATAGAAATGTGAAATGTTGTGCTTGTTGTTGTATAACCATGGGAAAACTGCAGAATTATTGTGCAACTTTACCAAGAGTAATTGTAATAATCACAGCCCTGGGCTTTGCAATTACTCTGTCGGTGTATATTAACTGATTTCACAGACCCAGATTATCACTCTATCAATATTTAAAAGTAGCAACAAAACTAACTTCTCAGCTATTTTCTCATTGTCTGCAAACACTCAAACACCAAATTGTGTTTAATCTATCAAATCAAACTGAAAAACTTTCCTTAATTCCTTGGGGTATTGGGAGTATTAAGTCCTGGTTAACACAAATTTAATACAGCATGTGTGATGCCCTGTTTCAGAGCCCATGTGTGACGATGTGTGTAAGACTGTGATCGCAGCGGCAGTGCTGCTCTCCTTCATCATCTCAGTGCTGCTCTCCTCCTACTTCATCCATCGCTACCACAAGAGCTCCCCCAAGCCCCCCATTGCCTCGGCTGAGATGACCTTCCGCCGACCCGCCCAAGCCTACCCCATCAGCTACTCCGCCAACAATGTGCGTCGGCCCTCCCTCGACTCCATGGACAACCAAGTGGCTGTGGACAACCTCAAGATCCCTGTATGTGTCCCTACTGCTTTGCTGATATACAGGGCCAGGGAGCTGCTTGGCTTGGGGTGAATCCACACGAGCCAGGGCTGATCTAGGGGACTGAGCTAAATGGCCAAATGTGTTCATTTACTTGTGTGATGTTATTGTATAAACATGTCTTTGAGGCCTCAACTCTTTCATTCAGCATCACAATGAACCACTAGAGGGCCTCATATAACACAATGTAATATCTGGGTTGAAACCAATTCCAGCATCATTTTGTTCCCTTAACTGAAACTAAAATACTTGTAAGCTAATGTTTTTTTTTTTTTAGTAATGTCTTTTATTACTTTTAGTTATTGAGAGTAAGAGTAGAGCAGTGGTTAAAAATATGCAGACCTGTTTTCTGGACATGTTCTGAAAGTGTCTGAGCTAAAAGCACTTACTGTTGCACCACATACTATAGAGCTGTCTTTTAAAATGAAGCCATTGCATCATTCTGACAAGAGCTGTGTGTATCCCTTGAAACAGGAGGATCCCAAGTGGGAGTTCCCCCGGAAGAACCTGGTGCTCGGCAAAACTCTGGGAGAAGGGGAGTTTGGGAAGGTTGTCAAAGCAACGGCGTTCCGGCTGAAGGGAAAGGCAGGATACACGACTGTAGCTGTGAAGATGTTGAAGGGTGAGACTGTTTACTGGCATTGAGCACACCTTCAGTTACAGTGCCTCAATAGAGCAATGCATGCAGAGTGCTTAGTATTGATCATGCAAAGTATAACTTTAGCATCCTTTTTGAGTGTAAGGATGCTCTGCTGTCTTGCTGAGGACTGTCAGACACAGTAACCTCTGAAGAACACATTTATAAACACAGGCCAAGCCCCTGAGCTACCATTAATCAAATTGTATTAAATAAAAACCAGAAAAGCCTTTCTTTATAAGTGAAGATGTGGTGTGTAGTCTTATAAAAGCATAGCAAAGTTTAGGTAATTGCATATATGAACTTGGAAAAATCACTGGAAACTGCATACTTACCGTACAAATGTACTGTGGTAAACTTTTAGAAGGGTAGATTGTCCCTTATTATAAGAGAAGGTTCTGGCTGCTAAATCTGTGTGAAATGATTGCTGTTATAATACAGATTTACAAGAATGAAGATCGTACTGAGGAACTACTATTCACCATGTTCTAACTTTAGATTGTTCAATGCATGGGAGGACACCACTGTGCACAAGATCATGTTTTGACAAATCGTTGTTGTTTGGTTTCTCGTAAGAGATTGATTCAGATTTATTCATCACACTTTTTCTCTTTTTTTGCAGAGAACGCCTCGCAAAGTGAGCTGCGAGACCTCCTGTCTGAGTTTAACCTTCTGAAGCAAGTCAACCACCCTCATGTCATCAAAATGTATGGAGCCTGCAGCCAGGATGGTAAGCAGTGCACACTGCTGCCCATTGCTTCAGCACACAGTGTTCTCGACAGGGGCAGAGGATACAACACTGTTTAAAATATTAACTTAAGAAAAGGAAAATGATCTGGGAGTAATACAAGATTTAAATTGAATAATTTATAAGAAAAATACTTTATGCTTCCAAAATAAGTCGAGATTGTTCAACTGTTTAGAAACAGTTGATGATACTGGCACTATGACCTGTAAACCAAAGTGTTAATGATGGTACATAACTAGTAAATAAGCAATGGAGCTGTTTACAGTTTAAGAGAAATAAACAGAAGCAAATGTTAACCAAGATACTTATCTTACCCAAAGTGTAGATACAGTTTCGTAATTTGTGTTACTATATATATATATATATATATATATATATATATATATATAATATATATATATATATATACACACAGTATATATATATATACATATACTGTGTGTGTTTCTCTACAGTGATACCCTGAAAATAGCAGAAGAACCCAATAAAAGTTAAGATCGAGAGGAGACCGTATGTCCCATCAATGCTCATCTGGCTAGTAGTAGCTGATTCATTCCAGAACTGTTTCTAGACAGTTCTTAAAGGATCCTGATGATTCAGCAGCAGTGTAGCACAGAAATCTATTCTATTGTAAAACATTATCACCTGTCCTCTGTCCTAAGTCTGTCTCCACTACAGGACATTACCAACACACTCATGCACTCACTGGGAATTCCTCATTCATGGGAAATATACCCCTATGACACATGGGTTGAGACGCTAGTCTATTCAGTGGCTGGACAGCATTGTCCTGTATGAAGCCAGTGCTATGACACGTGGGTTGAGACGCTAGTCTATTCAGCGGCTGGACAGCATTGTCCTGTATGAAGTCAGTGGGGGTCATGTTGCTGTGTTTGCTTGCCCAGGCCCTCTACACCTGATAGTGGAGTATGCGAAGTACGGGTCCCTGCGCAACTTCCTACGTGAGAGCCGGAAGGTGGGGCCCAGCTACCTGGGAAGCGATGCCAACCGCAACTCCAGCTACCTGGAGAACCCGGACGAGCGAGCCCTGACCATGGGGGACCTCATCTCCTTCTCCTGGCAGATATCCCGGGGCATGCAGTACCTGGCAGACATGAAGGTAAGCCTCTGGATCGTATTGATCTGTAAGAGAAGCGGGTGAGCATAGCAAGGAAACTGGCCCCCAAATGAGCCCCAAACAGGGGTGGCTGTAGGCTGGCAAAGTCTTTGTTTGATGTGCTGGAAATATGTACATTATCTATAGTAAGCACAGTCTTTGTGTATGATATCTACTATGTAGCTGACACAGTCGGTGTGCATGATATATACTATGTAGCTGACACAGTCTTTGTTTCTCACAGGTGGTTCATCGGGACCTGGCTGCTCGCAATGTCCTGGTGGCTGAGGGAAGGAAGATGAAGATTTCGGATTTTGGGCTCTCAAGGGACGTCTATGAGGAAGACTCGTATGTGAAGAGGAGCAAGGTGAGATGAGGTTTCATGGGGTAATGGACATCTTTACAAAGATGTCCATGACAATAGTTTAACAGTGTTTGATAAAGCTTGTGGACTCATTGGTGTCTTTCAGCACAGCTGTCAGACAGACAGACAGACAGACCACCAGAGAGGCAGGCACACAGGCAGACAAACAGATGAGCACAGACAGGCAGACAAACAGACATTGGTCTGAACCTTGAGACTGAGGTTCCTTGAGACTGAGGTTCAATCCTCAGTCACTATGGCTACATAATGGTAAACACCACTACAGCCCTTAAATTGCTGCAAAGTGTTAGACTACTCCAGGTAATAGACTACTCCAGATAAGCGGGGACTGCTGGTAATGGCCATTCAGGGCAGACAGACTTGTTCAATTGTTTATACAATATGAAAGAAAGCTACATTTCAGTTCAATTCCAGCACTGGTCTTTCATCTCTATTTAATAATGAGCTTTAACAGGATCACATCTTCTGATGACTTTGCAAAGTGTGCTACAAACAAGCCCAGTGCAAATTGATAACTGTACTGTAAGGGAAAGGATTGCATGCTGTTTTGCTGAGTCTCACAAACAGCTGCTAACTCGTCTTTAACTCTCCTTAGGGTCGAATACCTGTGAAGTGGATGGCGATTGAGTCTTTGTTTGATCACATCTACACCACGCAGAGTGATGTGTAAGTAATCCTACAGTGTGCCTCATGAGGGTTAGTGAATTGGTTTACTGCAGTTACAGTACAGTTTATGAAACCCATGCCAATGTCTAGTTTCTGGTCCCTTATTGCAGTCGTGAATAAGTGCAGGGGAAACAAAGCTCCAGGAATGGAAAGTATGTTCAGATGCAATTTAAAAAGCAATCAGTTCGGTACTAATATCTCTTATAGACGTTTCCTGCTTTTGTACTGGCAGGTATCTGAGCAGCAGATCTCTGAGAAACAAAACTTAAAATGACATTTGACGGATGGGTGAATTAGACACAGTTTGGGTGTGTGGTGACAATGCAGGTTTGGGTCCACCTCACTGGGGGGAAGGGGAAGTGTAAGCCCCCGTTTGTGGGACCAGGTGCCTGTAAATTACATGACATGGGGAGATTCATGAGATTCACATGATTGAATAATTGAGGGTCTTGGGCTATGTACCTTTTCCATCCCAAATATCAGCGTAAACAGAGGTTGTAAAAAGTTTACAATATATTCCTTGCAAAAACTTTGCTAATGCATCAGTTAGGGTTGATATTAAAACAACAAAAGTAGGGAAATGCACTGTTAGGGTTTTTAACTCTAACTCTGCATTCCCTCCCACCCCCTTACAAGCAGTGGAAGAGGCAAGGCAAGCAACCACAGACAGCCATCATCATTTAACATGAACAACATACAACTCTGCAGATAACACTAGACACATCCATCTGCACTGCATAAGTATGGTATTTACAGAATGCATGTGTGCTATCTGCCAACATAGTCCTAAAACACTGGAGAATACAGAACATACTGGTATTACAGCACAATGGGCAGCAGTGTGGAGTAGGGGTTAGGGCTCTGGACTCTTGACCGGAGGGTCGTGGGTTCAATCCCCGGTGGGGGACACTGCTGCTGTACCCTTGAGCAAGGTACTTTACCTAGATTGCTCCAGTAAAAACCCAACTGTATAAATTGGTAATTGTATGTAAAAATAGTGTGATATCTTGTAACAATTGTAAGTCGTAAATAATAATAATGTATGAAGCCCACTGTGACAGAAACATTAAACTGTATTCTGTTGCTTGGTTGATTCGTGTTGTTGGCACTGTCCTCTCAAACTGACATGACACAGCACATTCCACTCGCCCATGTAAACATGGTGACATTATCATTGTGTCATACATCTGTCGCATGGATGTCCTTTTCTTAAAGTGCTCCCATTCCCCCTATCCATGTTACTATGAATGCTAATGACAACCCATCACCCCTTCCTCCCTTGAAAAAGACTGTATTATGCCATTGAACATCTGCAATTCCATACAACAGAACGTTATGCACTATTAGTAGTCCTTCTGTCATGCACATGTCTCACAATTTACCATACATATACACTTACCCTCATGTTGCCCTTCATGCAGTCCCCCCCCAACTGATGCACATCTAACATATGATCATGGCAGTGGAATTCATAGAGGTACAGTGTGATGTTGGTGCCACTATTATGCATCTGTATCTTAATAGACCTGCATAAGCAGTGTCCAGGTATACACAACCCCGCCCCCAACACATTGGCATAGCAGTAGACCTCATACACCTAGTGGACCATGATGATGGATGTCTCTTGTGTTATCTGCTGAGAGTTGTTGTTGTTTGTCTTAACTGATGATGGCTGTCTGTGGTTGTTTGTCTTAACTGATGGTGGCTGTCTGTGGTTGCTTGAGTTGCCTTGCCCCTTCCACTGCTTGTAGGGGGGTGGGAGGGATTAAAAGGGGTTAAAAACTCTAACATCGTATTTTCCAAAATGTTGTCATTTTAATATCAACCCTATCTGATGCATTAACAAAGCTTTTTGCAAAGAATTTCCTTCCTTTTTGAGAATATATTTATAGCTACAAAGCCTGTATATTCTATTATAGAGCTGTGGCGGAGTGTCCCGCCCCTATTTATTATTATTTGTATTTGTTTGCGGTGCAGATAGAAGCGCCGCGTCTTTTGTTATTGTTTTTTATATTTATATTTAAAAACCCCGTGAGGATGCATGACTGATCAGCTACTGATTATTTAACTAGCTGACAGTCATGCATCCTTACCAAACGCATGCAGACTGTGGCCGAGGGGTAATAAGATAATTAACAGCTAGTTAACCCCTCGGCCAGAGTATAAGAACCTGCAGCTGTCCGTGCTGCAGTGTTGGGGTTGGTTGTTGAGTATAGAGAGGAGAGTACGGGAGAGCGGAGAGACAGAGCGAGGAAAAAGAACAATTGCTATATTTAAAAAATATACTTGTTTCTGTTTGTTTGGCCATCGCGCCTTTTTGTTTTGCTTTGTTATTGTTTAAATCTTTCATTTTGTTTTGTTTATTAATAAATCCACGCTGAGTGCAGTAGCATTCAGCTTCACCCGCCCATCCATTGTTTTGGTTTCAGTTACTTCCTGGTCCGTGACGTCACCACACCTCACCACTGCGAGCCAGCCTGTCACAAGAGCACAAAAATAAAAGTGACTATATTTGTAAACTTGATTAATTTATAATAGGTTTATATATAATACACATGATTAGTTTTTCTTCAGCTATTCATACAAAGTGTTTAGTGAGTTTAGCCCCACCCCCGCTGGCACTACAATTTACTGGGCCCTGGTGCAAGACTGTGCAGTTAGATTAATGTTATCAAGTTCAAAAGTTAGTATGAAAACGTTTCTATAATAACAAAAAAAACATATCTGCATGTCAAAACCTCGCCCACAATACAAATGCATTCTTTACAACTCGAAAATATCATTCTATGAACAAATTACTCAACAAATTAATATTCCAAAAGAATGTATTATTAGTAATATACATCAGTTAGTAATATTCAAAGTTGATGGAATTTTGTGAGGCAGGAAGACTCCGACACGTTCGGCTTGTTCGATGTGGAACATAAACAGATTTTAGCCTTTTGAATGACAGAAATTTGGGGATGCTGTTTGTGCATTGTGGACATTTTGTGTAGACAAAAAGTTCCAAGCAGTAGTTACACCATATGTAATTAACTATAACTTTAATATTATGGGTCAAATATCTAAACACATCTCGCTATACAGACCATCATAAATTGACCATCGTTTATTGTATTTTGCAAGTATTGCATGTAGATTTGTAATTTATCTATTAGAATACAGTGAATTAGCAGTACAGCTATGGCCAAATGTTTTGCATCTCTCTATATAATTAAATCATTTTGTTTCGCAAAGTCGAATGAAGCCTGTAGAATAATGCTGTGTTAACATACTGAATTACATACCGCGTTGTAGTTTTCCATACTTAACGAATAAATGTGACATTTAAAAAAGTGACATTTCGAAATCCAACATGCCTTAAATACTACTTGTAATGGGGGTCTGTGCTGACTGTCTGGCGCATGCGTGGTTCTGCAGGAAGAGGGCAGCAGCCTCGTAAGATCTACCTGTCAGTCATAGCGATGACACAGAGAGGTGGGGAAGAGGGTGTGTTGGCTTTCCCTCTCTCTGAGTGGCTGAGAGGCGGGCCTTGGGGGATTTCTCGGCCCATAAGAACTGCGCTTGGTTGTGCATTCGGGTGGCTGTGATTGGGAATACACAGAGACGCTGGCTGTGAAGGCCAGTGTAAACATAGACCAGGCAAGAACGCCAGTGGTTGGAGCGAGCAACCAAAACAGGCAAGCACGGCTGAGGAAGACAGCCAGCCTTATACAAACCATTTATTTAAAACATATGGTTACATACCCGAGTGGACGTGTGTAGTGAGAGAGGAACCTTGGCCACCCCAGTGTATAGTGCACAGCGAAGCGTAGGACGGAGACCCGAGCTGACCGGCATAGCGGCAGTGGGGGCACTGCGTAAGCAGCACTTTTGTTTTGTAGTTTTATTACTGTGTTTTATTTTCTATTTTTCTTTGTACCTTCTGTTGTGAATTATTATTTTTAGGCACCTGCGAGTGCTTGGACCGTAACCCTCTTTACCATCATTGGTATAGGGGAACAGCGGTACCACAGTGCCATCTACTGGTAAAAATAAATATGTGGAGATCTCTTTGGGGATCCCTACCCTCGACATAATCTGCACTAGTTCCTTAGCTATCGCAGCTGCACTAGTGGACCTCAATGGAACTGCTTTAAGGTATTGAGTTGCATAATCTACCACCACTAATATAAGCGTATACCCAGAATCAGAAGGGAGCAAATGGATCATTATGTCCATTGCAATGCGTTCAAAGGGAGTTTTAATTCAATCCATGAATAGAAGCCACAGTTGTTTCTTTGGTTCAAGGCTGTTATTGCTTCAGCTGTCTTCTCTGCCTGTGTTCTGATGCAGACAGGCTTCAGCACATTCTCTTTGCATGGCTCTCTGTAGAACTAAAGCGATCACACTGAGATACATCATCCTTCTAAAACACCTTGAGAATAACAGTGAGAATCTGAAGAATGACAAATAGAAAAAACATTTCTATGAAATACTTTTCTGTGAAATATATTGAGACTGTGAAATATAATGAGAGTTGTAATGTTGTTGAAGCCGACAGTAATGTTGTTGAAGCTGACACCCTGGGATCCTTTAAGAAGCTGCTTGATGAGATTCTGGGATCAATAAGCTACTAACAACCAAACGAGCAAGATGGGCTGAATGGCCTCCTCTCTTTTGTAAACTTTCTTATGTTCTTTTGTTCTTATGTTCTTATGTTCTATCCTAATATAATCAGAGCCTACAATAAATAAGCTCTGCCACATGTTGAAGGACGGCCTTTTCATTTGATTGCCCTTGCAATTCTAAGCTAAAGAGAAAAAAACAAAACAAGAACAATACATTCAGCTCACTGTGTAGTTTTGAGGTTTTTAAATGACAGGTTTACCCACAGACTGGAGAGTGCTTCCCTACCTGTTGGTTTTCGAGAAGGTAAGAGGTCCGGAGTACTGGGAAGCCCTTCATTTCCTGCTTCTCTTCCCCCTTGTGCAGGTGGTCTTTTGGGGTCCTCCTTTGGGAGACTGTGACGCTGGGAGGAAACCCATACCCTGGCATCGCCCCAGAGCGGCTCTTCAACCTGCTGAAGACGGGGTACAGGATGGAGAAACCGGAGAACTGCAGCGAGGAGATGTGCGTGTCCTAGTGCTGTTTATTATTATGGGAACATTTTCCTATGGGGGGGTAGGGTAGCTCTAAGACATGTGATCAGGATAGCCCAATTAAAAAGCCATAACTTGTTTCCAATATGAACTGGTTCATCTTTATATGTCGAGGGAGGTTTTTGATGGATTTGTTGTGGATTAGACTACTGCCCACTTAGGGTGAAATTGAACCTGACTTCAGGGGGTTTGACCTAAAACAGATTTAAACCCAGTGCTTGAAATAAAGTTATTTTAGTTTGAAGAGATCATTGAAAGAAACATTTAGTTTGCTTGTTTCTGAGGGTTTTAAGACTTAGGGTGTTACACCGCTGGGTAAATCGGTCAAAATCAGGTAGAGATGTTTGTGCAGTGCCCTGACCACTGACCCCTGACCTCTGTCCTGGCTTTGTTCTTCAGGTACAATCTGATGCTGCGCTGCTGGAAGCAGGAGCCAGACAAGCGGCCACCCTTCTCAGACATCAGCAAAGAGCTGGAGAAGATGATGGTGAAGAGCAGAGTAAGAGCCTAGATCATCTGCTGGGGTGAAGAACAATCTGAGCAGCTCCTCAGCTCTGTTATACTGTGGCTCACAAGCCATTCTCCTAACTCCTAATAGCTTTACTCTTATAACAGTTTACCACAGTAAAAGCATGTCACAGTGTAATAAAGCACATAATGTTTTCGCCCCCAACTCCGAGTCTCTTTAAAAAGACATGCAAGAGGCATATCTGTATTATATTAGAGCATGGATTTCCTTTAACCTATTTGGTCAATATGAGTTCCCTAATCTCTGGTAAACCTTGAATGTTATCTTTCAAACGATGTTTAATCTCAATCTGCTGAAAAATACATAAATACAGTATTCATTTATGTATTTTACCTTTTGTTCTGCTTGATGAAAGAAAATCTCTGCCAGTGCAGTGTCTGTGAACGTTGCCTGTTAAAGTCTGCTTCCTCACTGTCTTATACATCCAATCTATCTATTTAAATGTAGTATATCAAATACCATCCATCCATCCATTATCCATCCATCCATCCATTATCATTAACCGCTTACTCCTTTACAGGGCCGCGGTGAATATATATCAAATACATTTGAGATTATATACTGTATATATATATAATTATATTATATGGAGAATAGTGTTTCCTGTCAGCAGCAATACAGTGACCACAACAGGAAAAGCAACTAGTCTCCGGTTTGAATGACAAGCTGTAGAAATCAAACAACTGAATGCAGATTGATTACTTTCAACAACTTTATTTCAGCATAGTGTATCATAATAACAGCAAAGCCCGGAGGCTTTGAATAAACTTTATGAATGCATGTAAACAATATTATGTTTAGGGCTATAACAGTATGCACAGTCTGATTTGTATCCGCTTAACAGAGTCTGCTACGTTCTGTCAGATCTCACGATGCTTTAGATTTGCTAGGGAATGCTCATTTGATTACATGTGTGCCTGCACAGTACAGCAGAATTCAAGCAAAAAGCATGTTTGTCAGTGCTAGACCATGCTAGGCAGTGTCTGAAAGATCTTGCATCCTGTCTGTCAGTGCTAGACCATGCTAGGCAGTGTCTGAAAGATTTCGCATCCTGTTTGTCAGTGCTAGACAATGCTAGGCAGTGTCTGAAAGATTGTGCATCATGTTTGTCAGTGCTAGACCATGCTAGGCAGCGTGTGAAAGATTTTGCATCCTGTTTGTCAGTGCTAGACCATGCTAGGCAATGTCTGAAAGATTGTGTATCCTGTTTGTCAGTGCTAGACCATGCTAGGCAGTGTCTGAAAGATTTTGCATCCTGTTTGTCAGTGCTAGACCATGCTAGGCAGTGTCTGAAAGATTTCACATCCTGTTTGTCAGTGCTAGACCATGCTAGGCAGTGTCTGAAAGATTTCGCATCCTGTTTGTCAGTGCTAGACCATGCTAGGCAGTGTCTGAAAGATTGTGCATCCTGTTTGTCAGTGCTAGACCATGCTAGGCAGTGTGTGAAAGATTGTGCATCCTGTTTATCAGTGCTAGACCATGCTAGGCAGTGTCTGAAAGATTGTGCATCCTGTTTGTCAGTGCTAGACCATGCTAGGCAGTGTGTGAAAGATTTTGCACGCGCATTTTTTTTTAGAACTATAATGTAAGCCAAGGCTGGCTCCTCCAGCCAGGGCAATTCTGGCAGTGGCAATGCTGCCCTGGGCAACGTTGGCAGTTTTTGTCGACCGGTGGGCTCTAAATGGTGTGCTCTGCACCATCACCCCTTTTGTTCTCAATATTTAATTTACAATCTGTTTTACCGGTTTTTTAGTTAAATTAGTTCAGGCTTGTCCTTGTTAGCACCCTCAAGGGTGCTAAATAGAATTTTTTTCCAGCTGTCGTTTGACAGCTGGTGCAGTATTTACGTGCCTTAAATAGGACTACTACAACTACTACTACTACTACTTACTACTACTACTAATAATAACAATAATAATAATAATAATGAGTTTTTATCTGAATGTTGGGCAGTGAGTCGTATTACACACTGACACCCTGGGCTCCTTCAAGAAGCTGCTTGATGAGATTCTGGGATCTATAAGCTACTAACAACCAAACGAGCAAGATGGGCCAAATGGCCTCCTCTCGTTTGTAAACTTTCTTATGTTCTTATGGAACGCTCTGCCAGGCAGTCGGGGTACATGCAGTGAACTATCCCCAGTATGGAGCGCTCTGCCAGGCAGTCGGGGTACATGCAGTGAACTATCCCCAGTATGGAGCGCTCTGCCAGGCAGTCGGGGTACATGCAGTGAACCATCCCCAGTATGGAGTGCTCTGCCAGGCAGTCGGGGTACATGCAGTGAACTATCCCCAGTATGAAGCGCTCTGCCAGGCAGTCGGGGTACATGCAGTGAACTATCCCCAGTATGGAGCGCTCTGCCAGGCAGTCGGGGTACATGCAGTGAATCATCCTGTGACAGTCTGGCTCGCAGTGGTGAGGTGTGATGATGTCACGGACCAGGAAGTAACTGAAACCAAAACAATGGATGGGCGGGTGAAGCTGAGTGCAACGGCACTCAGCGTATTTATTAATAAATAAAACAAAAGATTTAAACAAACAAAACAGAAACCAAAGGGCACGAGGGCCAAACGAATAAACAGACAAACAAGTAAGTGGCGTGCTGGCTAAACCAGCACATTTTAGAAATTGTTTTGTTGTATTCTACGCGCTCTCTCTCTGCTCTCCTGTACTCTCTACACTCCAACACTCAACAACTAACCCGGACAGCTGCCGGTTCTTATACTCTGGCCGAGGGGTTAACTAGTTGTTAATTATCTTATTACCCCTCGGCCACAGTCTGCACGCGTTTGGTAAGGATGCATGACTGTCAGCTAGTTACATAATCAGTAGCTGATCAGTCATGCATCCTCACGGGGTTTTTAAATATAAATATAAAAAACAATAACAAAAGACGCTGCGCTTTTATCCGCGCCGCAAACAAATACAAATAATAATAAATAGGGGCGGGACACTCTGCCACACATCCCCAGTATGGAGTGCTCTGCCAGGCAGTAGGGGTAAATGCAGTGAACTATCCCCAGTATGGAGCGCTCTGCCAGGCAGTCGGAGTACATGTAGTGAACTATCCCCAGTATGGAGTGCTCTGCCATGCAGTCAGGGTACATGCAGTGAACTATCCCCAGTATGGAGCGCTCTGCCAGGCAGTCGGAGTACATGTAGTGAACTATCCCCAGTATGGAGTGCTCTGCCATGCAGTCAGGGTACATGCAGTGAACTATCCCCAGTATGGAGCGCTCTGCCAGGCAGTCAGTCAAAAAACCCCACAGCTGGGACGAACATAGATCTTTACATTTGAATATTCTATCAAAATTTATAAGTAAAATGTAAATGTTTTTTTACATTTGGAATTAGCTGGAAAACAAGCACCATATTACAGTAAAATAAAACTTTTGGGAGTAAGAAAAATCGGTAACGCTTTATATTGCGTGGCATAAATTAATATTAAAGAGATATGCAATTGCATATTAAATTAATGTTAAATTAATAATTTAATAACTATGCAATAGCTGGTTTGAAAATGTAATTGCATATCACGTCCATTTATATTACGTTTTGTTACCCTTGAAAATATGTAATAATTTCACATTGTTTACATGTCCTTATTGAAAATACAGTTAATCTGACTTAAATGTTAATGGAAAATAACAAGGAATAATTGAACATAAATTTAATATCAATTGCATATCTATTAAATATTCATTTAACATTAATTTAATATGCAATTGCATATCTATTAAATATTAAAGAAAG
The DNA here is from genome assembly GCA_030684275.1 of Acipenser oxyrinchus oxyrinchus. Taxonomy (NCBI): domain Eukaryota; kingdom Metazoa; phylum Chordata; class Actinopteri; order Acipenseriformes; family Acipenseridae; genus Acipenser; species Acipenser oxyrinchus. The sequence goes on from CM060259.1 coordinate 23,663,093, forward strand.
GTAAACACTGTTATGTACAGCAGCATGTGTGTTATTTATTTCAGACTCATTAATTTGTTTCTGTGCATGATATCTTTTTGGTAAATTTGTATTTATAGATTCTAGAAGCATGGTCATATTTGCCATTAAATACATTTCAAACAGTGTTTGATTCAATAATCAAGTATTTGTGCCAGCATTAACAATACAGCATTGTCAAATGTTTTCAAATTAGCAGATGGCAACAGGAACATATGTGGGTAATACATTATGTTCCTGTTGCCAAAAAATGCCACAATTTGATCAAATATTTGTCCTCAGAAGATTGGATTGAATGCAATAGAACCCTTAAATGAATGAGTCTGTGTTGTCTCTCTGCTGTTGCAGGACTATCTGGACCTCGCTGCCTCCACCCCTGCAGACTCCATGCTCTACGACGACGCCCTGTCCGAAGAGGACACGCCCCTGGTGGACTGTAATAACACCCCCCTTGCCCGCACCCTTCCCTCCACCTGGATTGAGAACAAGCTCTATGGTAGAATTTCACATGCATTTACTAGATTCTAAGAAAACAAACAGACCAATCTCTGAGTGAATGAATGACATGATTTCCTTCTCACTGACTCTTTCACTGTCTCTGTAGCCAGACACTGTCTCTGTGCTCATGCAATCTGGATAGCTCTGAAAATGTCAAACTTCTATCTCATTAATTATCATCGGTTGATTTCCAATGTGAAAGAACGGTTAGATTTCTCATGGTTTTGTTTTCAAAGACATGATGTCAGAAGTCCAGTAGAAAACATGGTGGTGAGATTAGATTGAGCTTCTGCAGATCCAAGCTTCATCAAGTTTGAACCTCCTAAAACCTTAAGCAACGGTTGCCTCTAGTGGTTAAATCGCTCTACACTCACAAGGAATCATCATACAATTGCCAGCTTGCCAGTCAGCACCAAACAGTTGTACTGAGAATGTGAAGCTCAGTAAAGAAGCAGATAATGGTTTTGATTATGAATGTTATGGAGGCTGAGGTCTAGTTTTTTATGATATGATGATAGTATCCCAATATAATATAGAGAAACACAGCCTTATACTGCAGTTATAGTAAAGTCAACCTCAGTTAATTCGACTGGTGGATAACTCGACACGTTCTCTTAAATCGACACACAGTCTTGGTCCCGAATTTTCTCCATATAAAATATATGTGTCCTGCCTAAGGTGACCATATGTCTGTGTTCAGCGGGACAGTTTGGGACAGTTCAGGCTTTTCAACTCGTAACCCAATGCATTCTGGTACGTTTTACCTGTCTCAGGTACCATTCGTTCCTTTGAGAAGCAGGATTACGCTTACCAGAATGCATTGGGTTGTGAGTTGAAAAGCCTGAACTATCCCAAACTGTCCCACTGAACATGGAGCCATATGGTCACCTTACTCCCCTTTTTTTTATTCGACACTGCGCTTTATTCGTAATTCGACACTAATTACCGGCACCAAAGGGGTAAAAACTATTAAAAAGACTTGGATAAATTGACACTGTCGTTTCAGGTGACTGAACTCTGAATGGAAACGAATAGTTAATTCACTCCTTCGCAACTACCAAGTGCAACTGGTTACAGTATCAGTGCACTCTGCACAATGAGTCAGAAGCAAAAAATGAGTTCTCATTCAAATGCCTTTAAAGCAGGTTATTCAGGATAACAAGCTTGTCAGCAGAACTTTCAAAGCGCATGTTTTTGCATGCAAAACAATCGACAAGGCTTAATTTCTCTGTGAAACTGTAAGTTGTTTCTTATTGTTTTTGTTCACAGAGTTAATTCTGTATAATGTACATTTGTTAACTTTTGCTATTTAAGTCGTCAAATTAGACAGTACAAGCCAATACCTAGAAGTATAGTCAACAGTTTTGCACAGTTTGTGGTTGGATTGTTTTCATAAAAATAACGCTGTAGTTATTTTATTAATTCTTATTTCAAATCAAACTACATGAGTGTAGTTTCCAGAAATGTACTGCTGCCCCTTTAAGTAATACAACGCAACACAAAGGAAGTAAGGTCAAGAACAGGAAGGATTAGACAGCGTGTGGATAGACACAGCGAGAGTAGCAGCTGCAGAGTGGTAGATTAGTGCAGGACAATAGTAATAAACATCATTAATGTTAACTAATAAACCATGGAATAAAGTTCATGTGAATTGAGACCCACCTGTGCATCCCAATCTTCATTACATGTTTACTAAACATTTTACAGTACTGTACTGCAATTGATTCATCCACTGCAGTTCTTTCAACCGTTTTCATAGGGACATTTAACTAAAAATAAACTTGTAAATACTGTAAACGTGTGAGTTCTGTTACTTATATGCATGTTAATGCCATGGCTCATTGCACCCGTGGTTGACTCGACACCTTGGATAAGTCGACAGTAAATGGCATCCCCATGGGCTGTCGAGTTAACTGAGGTTGACCTTACTTTGTAACATGACATTTGAGACCTTTATGGAAAATGGCATCCATATAAATTGCACATTGACGCTTCTAGCAGACATAAGCTAGCTCGAGTACATTTTTGTTTTGTATATTTAAATATTTGTCCCAGCACTTATTCCTATTAATTCCACAGAGATAAATACAAAGCACACGTCTCCAGCTGAGCACACTGACATTGTAACTACATACAAAAATAAAACAAGAAACATCTGCTGGCCCATTTTCTGTTCTAATATTAACAATGATAGAATCAGTTCCCAATTACAAATTCCTTGCTTTCGTCCAGATTTGAGTTCATGACCATTATGGTGCGAAACTTATTCGGTATTCTGCAGGTCTCTTAGATTCCCAGAAGGGCCATGTGCACAATCCATGAGGAGAAATCTGAGCTCTCTTTCACAGGTGCTGTGTTTTGTAACAGGCAATCGAGAGTAAACACAGATCAAGGTGGAAGTTCTGATTTACTTTTGGAATGGGTTGCACGGATTACTGTAGTACTGAAGGGAAATGATCAGGCTTGGAAGAAACTCCAGCTTTGGTAACATTTCAAACAGGTCAAAAGATATCAGACAGTCTTGTCTGTCCTGGAGGTGCAAACTGAAGCCTCCCCCATACAGCAGCTCCAGGTCCTGTAGCTACCTGCTTTGACAAAGTGTACTATGAAAGGAGAGCTAACCAAGGCCTGAAATCCATTGTCTTACCTCTTATTAGCAGCAGGTTCACATACTGAACATACTGTATTGTTGTTATTTGCCTGTCTTTGTCATAAATAACCACAATACTGTATTTTACTCATATTTTAAAACATTCTTTAAGTATCCCCTGAATTAAAGCTTAATATTAAGAAAATGCATTTAAAGCCTTGGTTATCATGATTATGTCCAATTTCCCAGTTCCCTTGTGAGTGGCCACATCAGTTTTCTGTTTTGCCAGTGATTTCAACTCTCATATCATGAGATTTTATTCATAGGAGTGCAGTAAGAGGCTCATTTCCCTCTCATTGCAAGTGCATCCCTTATTCAAGTTCAGCGCTGTAAAGTTGCATGCTTTACTGTGTCCGTTTCCTGCACTTTCCCACACTTTACCACTCATTCAGTACTTCGGTGTTATTTTTCCTGCTTTGTCTGTGGCTTTTCAAGCCTGATTTTTTCATGGTCTTCCTGTAAACTTTTCAATATTATTGGGACAGATGTATCAAGCTCTTACTACATAGGAACATCCAACTGATAGCAAAATATAGCCACACTTTTTCTAGTCCATAAATTTATAATTCAAGCTTGCTAATTACTAGTTTTGTAAAATATGCATTTTGATGAATATAAAAATGATGCAAAGCGTGCTTTGCAGTAAAGCTTGATAGACCTGGCCACTGTGCTGTGAAACCAGCAGGCACGCTGTGCAAATGTCTTCACTGTTGATGCCTGATGTTGTGAAACTGGAGGCGATCGGTAAGACTATAGAGGCTTGTTATAGAAAGTGTTTGTTAAATTCTTGTTGATGAGGTTCACAAAGCCAGGGTTTCACTGAGAGCCATACTGTCTGCACCCTACCTTCTGGTTCCTCAGTGCAGAAAAATTATCTGTTTTCGTTTTTAGGCATGTCTTACCCGAACTGGCCAGAGAAGAGCCCCGTGCTGCTCACAAGACTCGATGGCACTAACCCTGTCTTTACAAGATATGCAAATGATAGTGTATATGCAAACTGGATGGTTTCACCCTCAACGGCAAAGTTTATGGACAAGTTTGATAGTTAAAATACGTAATGACAGTATAAACATATATATATATATATATATATATATATATATATATATATATTTAGTCCAGTAAAGCCTCCTATGTGACCAGTACATAGCCCCTCTCTCTCTCTCTCTCTCTCTCTCTCTCTCTCTCTCTCTCTCTCTCTCTCTCTCTCTCTCTCTCTCTCTCCTTTGTCTCTCTCTCCCCCTCCCCCTCTCTCACTCCCCCTCTTGCTCTCCTTTCCTCCCTCTTTCTCTCTCTTGCCTCTCCTCCCTCTCTCACTCCCTCTCTCTCTTCCCCACCCTCTCTCTTCCTCCCTCCCTCCCATATATACATACAGTATATAGATATGTACTTCAGTTTAATGAATGAAGAGGATGTAAGGGTCCAGTTAATGGGATCTGGATCCACTATTTGTGTGTTCTGCGCAAGTGTCTCACCCAACAAGCATTCTAGACAGCAAAATCTACGCACTGGCAAAACCTCTACTTTAAAAAGGGTGCTATTAAACAGACTGTTATCAGGTTGAAGAGGAGGATGTGCTTAATTAGCACCACTGATTTCATCAAGACAATCTGAGCATATGCTCTTCTGCAAAACACATGCCAGCTAAGTTATTTTGTGTAGAATAGACATCTTATTTATAAGTACCGTTTATGTATATTTGAAACTAGTATTAATTTTTTTTTTTATCTAAGGCATCTATTAGTTGCTATTCATTATCCATACCAATCTGAAGCTGAATGAATAGCCCTCATATTAATGTGCACGCTCTACATTTGCTTCTGCCATGCTTTACATCCTGTGGCTGAGATTTACCATGCTGTTTGCTTGTGCTACGTGTTTCCATACATTACTGTGGCAGTTTGCAATTCATTTTTAAAGGGATACACAGACAGTATTCAGCAATGATTTTTTTGTTTGTTTTTGTGGATTTTTTATATGTATATGGCTTTACTTGTCAATCGCTAACACGTCCTCCTATATGAATATGAAAATAAAATTAAGATGATATTAACAGACTGCCTGATCAGTTTTAGCTGCTCAGAGCACTGAACCCAGTTATACAGGCATGCACAGTACAAAGCATCTCACCTCTCCCTTCACACTGAAAGAAGGATTTTGCTGTCTAGAAAAAGGTTGGTTCAAGCTGAAGTTCAAGTGGGGTCTGTTTTAACCATACTGTATCTCAACCCTTCACTGTATTTGTATTATATTTTGTGAAGTTAAAAAGGGGCTTTAAACCAGTAGGATTGATATAGAGTGATGTGGTGGCAGTATTTTCCACCCTTGTTTAGATCATTAAGATTAACACAAATGTACAACTTCTACTTTCTGTAAAAAAAAAAAAAAAATGAAATGTACTTAAACATAACGTGTTGTTTCTCGTGACATAATGGGAGATGATGCACCTGTAGCAGTGACAATGATTTTGCAGAGCTGCTTCTCATTTCTTTAAGAGCAACGAGGCCAAGATAGTCTCTCCCTCTGGTGACGACACACAGTGCTAGGCACTATTAATCATCATTGGAATGAATAACCATGTGTCCAGCTCTTAATGAAAGATACATTCAGTTCATAAATAGCACCTCTTGCAAATTGCAGCAAACTAGTGCATATAAATACACGACTGCAGGGCATGATTCTACACAGGCGTTACACACGACTGCAGAGCATGATTCTACACAGACGCTACACACGACTGCAGGGCATGATTCTACACAGGCGTTACACACGACTGCAGAGCATGATTCTACACAGACGCTACACACAACTGCAGAGCATGATTCTACACAGACGCTACACGCGACTGCAGAGCATGATTCTACCCAGACGCTACACGCGACTGCAGAGCATGATTCTACACAGGCGCTACACACAACTGCAGAGCATGATTCTACACAGACGCTACACGCAACTGCAGAGCATGATTCTACACAAGCATTACACGTGACTGCAGAGCATGATTCTACACAGGCGTTACACATGAGCATGAGTCTACACAAGCGTTACACACGACTGCAGAGCATGATTCTACCACAGGCGTTACAGACCCTTGGCATTTCACTTTTTGCTCATTGAAGGCCATTTTAGCTGCTGGACACACAGCTCATTGCATTCCAGAAACTCATCCTATAAAGAAATGCAGAGATGAAACCTCAGGAAGTAATTTACAGGAAGTCTCATCATCTGTTGGTATGATAATGTCCTGTAGTAACACTAAGTACTTAGTCCTGGTTTATTAGTATTATACCACACAGTGAGGGTTTTCATAAACACGTTTCTGTTCAATTAGAAACTTCTGCTAGCATTCCCATCCCTAATCATTCTGCACCTTTCTTTACTCCTGCTGGCAGAGCTGTAACTCTAGATATTTCTCAAAACATTGCATGATAGACACTTAGGCTCGGGCAGTAACATGTCTACTGTATAATTCAATGATAAAACACAGCACCCTGAAGCAATGGGTTCTCTGCTGTACAATAGCCCAAGTCTAAGTGAATATTGATGCTTAGTTCAAAATATAAGAAACAAACTCAACTTTTGGAGAATTATCCAGACATTTGTATAGTTTTATTTCAGAAGTTTTTCTAAAGTTCTGATAGGAAGAGGTGCTTGAATACAGCACCTTTAATGCAAATCATCCTGTTGTATGTTTCACATTTTAAAATACATTATTATATTATTCTTATTTTGATTTCAAAAGAAAGAATGTTTTGGGAGTTACCGGCTATAGACCGCCAATCTCAGACGCTGAGCAAAATAATCTGTTGTACAATGACATTCGAAATGCGTGTAGAAAAGGAGAAGCCATACTAATGGGGGATTTCAACTTCCCCCGTATAAAATGGGAGAACCCGGTGGGGGGCACGACGGACGAAATTGAAGTGGTAGAAATGACAAATGATTGCTTCCTAACGCAATTTGTCAAGGCACCGACTAGAGGGGAGGCATACCTTGATTTAATCTTTTCAAATAATGAAGACAGAATAACTAAAACAGAGGTCAGAGAGCCATTGGCAAACTCAGACCACAACATGGTCTCATTTGAAATATTTTTTAAAACCCCAAAAGTAATGACTAAAGCTAAGGTTTACAATTTTAGAAAAGCCAACTATGAAGGTATGAAACAGAGACTAACAGAAGTAGATTGGAGTAAAATATAGAGAACATCCACAGAAAAGGATGGCTGTTTTTTAAAAATGTAGTACTAGAGGCACAAAACGATTACATCCCAAAAGTAGACAAATCTAAATCTAAAACAAAATGGCCAAAACGGTTTAATAGGTCAATTAAAAAAAATATTCAGCGAAAAAAGGCACTTTACAGAGCGTTTAAAAGGGACCAAAACAAAGTACACAGAAAGAGTACTTGGAACTGCAAACACAAGTCAAAAAGGAAGTTAGAAAGGCTAAGAGAGAGATAGAAATCAATATTGCTAAGGGGGCTAAAACCAATTCCAAAATATTTTTCCAATATTATAACAGCAAGAGAACATTCAAAGAGGAGGTCAAATGTCTAAGAGACACAAATGGCAAAATCATAGATGAAGAAAAAAAAATAGCAAATATATTAAATGATTACTTTTCACAGGTTTTTACAAAGGAGGACACGGACAACATGCCCCACATCTCGACCTGTTCCTATCCAATTTTAAATAACTTTAGCATAACAGAGGCAGAAGTGTTAAAGGGACTAGGAGCTCTTAAAATAAACAAATCCCCTGGGCCGGATAAGATCCTCCCAATAGTACTCAAAGAAATGAAAGAAGTTATTTACAAACCACTAACCAATATCATGCAACAGTCTCTTGACACAGGGGTTGTACCGACAGACTGGAAAATAGCAAACATAATACCGATCCACAAAAAGGGAGACAAAACCGAACGAGGTAACTACAGACCAATAAGCCTGACTTCTATTATATGTAAACTTATGGAAACTATAATAAGATCCAAAATGGAAAATTACCTATATGGTAACAATATCCTGGGAGACAGCCAGCATGGTTTTAGGAAAGGGAGATCGTGTCTAACTAACCTACTTGACTTTTTTGAGGATGCAACATTGAAAATGGATAACTGCAAAGCATACGACATGGTTTATTTAGATTTCCAGAAAGCTTTTGACAAAGTCCCGCATAAAAGATTAATTCTCAAACTGAACGCAGTAGGAATTCAAGGAAATGCATGCACATGGATTAGGGAGTGGTTAACAGGTAGATAACAGAAAGTACTGATTAGAGGAGAAACCTCAAAATGGAGTGAGGTAACCAGTGGTGTACCACAGGGATCAGTATTAGGTCCTCTGCTATTCCTAATCTACATTAATGATTTAGATTCTGGTATAGTAAGCAAACTTGTTAAATTTGCAGACGACACAAAAACAGGAGGAGTGGCAAACACTGTTGCAGCAGCAAAGGTCATTCAAAATGATCTAGACGGAATTCAGAATTGGGCAGACACATGGCAAATGAAATTTAATAGAGAAAAGTGTAAAGTATTGCATGCGGGCAATAAAAATGTGCATTATATTATTATTATTATTTGTTTATTTAGCAGACGCCTTTATCCAAGGCGACTTACAGAGACTAGGGTGTGTGAACTATGCATCAGCTGCAGAGTCACTTACAATTACGTCTCACCCTAAAGACGGAGCACAAGGAGATTATAAATATCACATGGGAGATAGTGAAATTGAAGAAGGGAACTACGAAAAAGACCTAGGAGTTTATGTCTTCATCTAGACAATGTGGGGAAGCTATAAAAAAGGCTAACAAGATGCTTGGATATATTGTGAGAAGTGTTGAATTTAAATCAAGGGAAGTAATGTTAAAACTCTACAATGCATTAGTAAGACCTCACCTAGAATATTGTGTTCAGTTCTGGTCACCTCGTTACAAAAAGGATATTGCTGCTCTAGAAAGAGTGCAAGAAGAGCAACCAGAATTATCCGGGTTTAAAAGGCATGTCGTATGCAGACAGGCTAAAAGAATTGAATCTATTCAGTCTTGAACAAAGAAGACTACGAGTGATCTGATTCAAACACTCAAAATCCTAAAAGGTATAGACAATGTCAACCCAGGGGACTTCTTTGACCTGAAAAAAGAAACAAGGACCAGGTGTCACAAATGGAGATTAGATAAAGGGGCATTCAGAACAGAAAATAGGAGGCACTTTTACACAAAGAATTGTGAGGGTCTGGAACCAACTCCCAGTAATGTTGTTGAAGCTGACACCCTGGGATCCTTCAAGAAGCTGCTTGATGAGATTCTGGGATCAATAAGCTGCTAACAACCAAACGAGCAAGATGGGCCGAATGGCCTCCTCTCATTTGTAAACTTTCTTATGTTCTTATGTTCTTAACAGCAAACACATCCATACAAGCAGATAACATACCGCATACAGCAAACACATCCATACAAGCAGATAGCAAACAGAAAACACATCCATACAAGCAGATAGCATACAGCAAACAGCAAACACATCCATACAAGCAGATAACATACCGCATACAGCAAACACATCCATACAAGCAAACGGCAGAAAACAAACACATCCATACAAGCAGATAGCATACAGCAAACAGCAAACACATCCATACAAGCAGATAACATACAGCAAACAGCAAACACATCCATACAAGCAGATAACATACAGCATACAGCAAACACATCCATACAAGCAGATAGCAAACAGAAAACACATCCATACAAGCAGATAGCATACAGCAAACAGCAAACACATCCATACAAGCAGATAGCAAACAGAAAACACATCCATACAAGCAGATAACATACAGCAAACAGCAAACACATCCATACAAGCAGATAACATACTGCATACAGCAAACACATCCATACAAGCAGATAGCAAACAGAAAACACATCCATACAAGCAGATAGCATACAGCAAACACATCCATACAAGCAGATAGCAAACAGAAAACACATCCATACAAGCAGATAGCATACAGCAAACAGCAAACAGCAACATCCATACAAGCAGATAACATACCGCATACAGCAAACACATCCATACAAGCAGATAGCAAACAGAAAACACATCCATACAAGCAGATAGCATACAGCAAACAGCAAACACATCCATACAAGCAGATAGCAAACAGAAAACACATCCATACAAGCAGATAACATACAGCAAACAGCAAACAGCAAACACATCCATACAAGCAGATAACATACAGCAAACAGCAAACACATCCATACAAGCAGATAACATACCGCATAAAGCAAACACATCCATACAAGCAGATAGCAAACAGAAAACACATCCATACAAGCAGATAGCATACCGCATACAGCAAACACATCCATACAAGCAGATAGCAAACAGAAAACACATCCATACAAGCAGATAGCATACAGCAAAAGGCAAACACATCCATACAAGCAGATAGCAAACAGAAAGCACATCCATACAAGCAGATAACATACAGCAAACAGCAAACACATCCATACAAGCAGATAACATACAGCAAACAGCAAACACATCCATACAAGCAGATAACATACCGCATACAGCAAACACATCCATACAAGCAGATAGCAAACAGAAAACACATCCATACAAGCAGATAGCATACAGCAAACAACAAACAGCAAACACATCCATACAAGCAGATAACATACCGCATACAGCAAACACATCCATACAAGCAGATAGCAAACAGAAAACACATCCATACAAGCAGATAGCATACAGCAAACAGCAAACAGCAAACACATCCATACAAGCAGATAACATACCGCATACAGCAAACACATCCATACAAGCAGATAGCAAACAGCAAACACATCCATACAAGCAAACAGCATACAACAAACACATCCATACAAGCAGATAGCATACAGCAAACAGCAAACACATCCATACAAGCAGATAACATACAGCAAACAGCAAACACATCCATACAAGTAGATAGCATACAGCAAACACATCCATACAAGCAGATAGCATACAGCAAACAGCAAACACATCCATACAAGCATACAGCATACAGCAAACACATCCATACAAGCAGATAGCATACAGCAAACAGCAAACACATCCATACAAGCAGATAGCATACAGCAAACAGCAAACACATCCATACAAGCAGATAACATACAGCAAACAGCAAACACATCCATACAAGCAGATAACATACTGCATACAGCAAACACATCCATACAAGCAGATAGCAAACAGAAAACACATCCATACAAGCAGATAGCATACAGCAAACAGCAAACACATCCATACAAGCAGATAGCATACAGCATTGTGACAGGATGACTGGGCGGTGACGTCACGGCAGAAGCAGGAACAAAAACAACAGAGAGAGGTGGAGTTTGGTGGAGCTGAGCGAATGCTTTCGCTCAGCATTTAATAAATAAACAGACAAAAAATAAACGGTTGTAACAGAACACAAAACAGGACACGGCACTTGCGGCCAAAACAAACAGGTAAACAAAACCGGACTACACAGACAAACACGGTGAGCTTCTATTTTCTTTACAATTACCTCCGTCTCCAATCCCGTTCTCCACTCACCGAACACACCACCCCGAGTGAGTGAAAACATGCAGCTTTTATGCAGTTGTACCGAGACTCGATTGCTAGTCAATCATTCAATTGGAATCTCGGTACAACTGCACGTGAATTAAAGTGCAATTCCCCGTGCTCACATATTACTTTTTACTTGCACGTGATGTGATGTGCCATCCTCGTGCCTAAATACAAATATACAATTTAAACACACGTGAAACACAGACCCGCTTATATCCCGTGTACCAATGCCTATACACCATCACTTACACACAACACGTAACATATAACATACACAGGGGGGCACTTTGCCACAAGCATACATGATCACTATACAAGCAGACAGCACACAGTGTACAGTACAACATATAGCAAACCTGTCTATAATCTACACAAGAAAGCTCAGAATAGAGGTGTCAAATTTAAGAAAATCTCACATGCCGTATTCACAAAAGTGGAACATGTGCTGTAAAAAGCTGCACATCTTGGTGGTGTGTTTAACACACAGCCTCTGGTCCACTCCCTGCTGAGTTCACACGGTCCTTTGAATGCTCACAATACTAAAGGAGAGGCCCATCTCGGGCTCGTTGCTCCAGGCTGTCGTGCCGTTTCTTATGTGACAGTAATTCCTGTCATTTTATTTATGACTACGTTATGCTGTATTTTATTAAGCATCCTTGTTTTTAAGAAGAAACTGTTTAATTTATTGACTGTGAATGGAGATATTTTTCTGCTGTATATTTCAGCCTTCTTTTGCATAAAGAATATTTTAATCTGCATCTGTTGTGTAGATGTAGCAGCTGCAATACTGATTATGCAATAAGAGTACACTTACGTCATTGTAAATTGTTGTTTTGCATTAAAATGAGAAGAAACAAAACTCCCAAGTGGTTTTACTTGTCTCTGTTTGAGATCCTGAATTAAGACGCATCCCTACTGTTAGAAAAGAAGGACTTCAAAGAACCTCACTCATGTTGTATAGCGTCTTTCAGCAAACACACACTCGCTGTTAAGAATGTCTGATTCAAACAAGTGTGCCTTCAGACAGGATTTCAAAGCAATTAAGACAGGTACAAGGAGGCAAGGTCATTACATCCTCAATACAAATGTAGGTAACAAAATAATCAATTGGCAACATGGGCCTCGAGTGTGAAGTTTTGAAAGAAATGCCTGTGATAGCAAACTTCTTTTTCATTTTAAAGCATGGTATCTGGTACTAATGTACACTGTGTTCAAAGTTATCAGTCTCCCTTCCTTACTCACAGGGAATCGGTTACACATGCACTTGCTCTGTCATTTCATTTCAGCACAGCAATAGTGCAATGACCTTGAAGGGAAACACTATCTGAAAGAGTGACTTGTAAACAGGAAACTGTGTAGTACCAGATATGCTTTAAAATACAAATATGTTTACTGTACATGTGTTTTTACAAAACTGCACATTTGAGACCTATACACAGAATGGAAGCGCCGGACATGTAAGCTGTGTTGAATTATATTGAAGAGGTTAAGAGCAGGACCTTCAAATCAACTCTAAATTCCAGGTGTACTGAGCCTCAGAATCAGGGTCCAAAAACACTATCAAGTTTCTAACAACCTATTTATATTCATAAGGTGAAGCTGGAACTCAATCACCTTACTTCAGCTTTAGAAAGTTATTTTATTTTTTTTTGTTTCGTTTTTTAATGAATTTTCTGATATTTGCAGGACAGGCAGTACAGCCAAAGTCGATACATGGGGTCAGGTATAGGCAAGAAATAAAATGGAGTGTTCTCAGCAAAGCAGTGAAAGGGAGACTGCAAAAAGACGCCAAAACTGACCCTCGTTTTAATATTAATAGAAACCTGCTCTCCAAAAAGGAATCCTATTTCAGCAAGAATTCTACTTTCAAAGCTTTTTTTTCTTTAAATAAGAAAATGTAAAAGTAGGTATACAAAAGCACACACCATCCACATTAAACATTAAATTAAAAAATTGCATATGTGTCTTGTTTAATAATGCTTCTCTGGGTTTGTAAAGGAAGGGTATTCTTGCAATGTTAGGGATGTTCGTAGCTCCTAATGGTGCGACAGCTGCAGGTCCTGCCCAGCTGTGAAGGGTTTGACTGCTGTGGACAGTGTCAAGGTGAGCCCCCCAGGTGTAGATCAGGGAAGCAAACCTTAACATATACAGAGTGTGACATGTAATTAACTCGGGAGATGGTCACCTTCTGCATGAGGTTTTGTGCCATGCTGCCAAACAATACATTAACACACGGCTTCATATTTATAAATAAAATAAATCATAATAATACAAAACAAATACAAACTATACACCATTCTAAAATAAATAAACAAACATTTGTGCAGGGCTTTTCTCCTGCCCTGCCACAAGAGTAACATGACCTGTGTACACAAAGGACCACCTTTTAATGATCGGGAATAGATTAGTTCTGTTATCCATGCCTTCATTTCTTTAATTGAACCCATTACACATCAGTCCAGGTCCTAGATTACTTAATTATTTAATTTTACCTAGAACTGGGAACCCTGAAATGGAGAGCACAGAGAATGTGTGCTAATGGAATGCACTGCATATCAGAAAATTCATAAAATCAGCAACTTCCTTTCACATCTTTATGTTGTCACTTTCAAAGAGCGGAACATGGAAATACATGTGTGTCTGAAACTGTTTCCACTGGCGAAGCCCTGCTCTGCAACCTGCTCTCACTGAGCACTGTGCTGCTCCTGCTATCACTGAGCACTGTGCTGCTCCTGCTATCACTGAGCACTGTGCTGCTCCTGCAATCACTGAGCACTGTGCTGCTCCTGCTCTCACTGAGCACTGTGCTGCTCCTGCTATCACTGAGTACTGTGCTGCTCCTGCTATCATTGAGCATGGTGCAGCTCCTGCTCTGCAACCTGCTCTCACTGAGCACTGTGCTGCTCCTGCTATCACTGAGCACTGTGCTGCTCCTGCTCTCACTGAGCACTGTGCTGCTCCTGCTCTCACTGAGCACTGTGCTGCTCCTGCTATCACTGAGCACTGTGCTGCTCCTGATCTCACTGAGCACTGTGCCACTCTCCTCCCTGTCCATCTCCCCTCCCTGCCCCTCTGCCCTGTAGCATATTAACTTAATTTAATTATCTAGGGAATTAATCCCAACTACTCATTTTGTTTTGACTTGTATTCCAATTATTGCCCCCAAATGGAAATAATCGCAATAGGAATATACAGTGCCGAGAAAAAGTTTGTGAACCCCAATGATAATTATGGAAATTCCAGAGTTTTACCATGATAGCCTTCTTGAATCAAAACCAGTGTTTTCGTAAATATCAAATAGGGTTTATATTAACCAATTCCATGTCTTTTGAAACAAAATGATGTATGAATTAGACAAACAATGAGTAATTAAGTTTCAGGGTATGTGAAAAAGTAAGTGAACCCCTGGTTTTATCAGCTCAATTAAGGGTATAATTATATAATTAGAATCAGGTGTTTAAATAATTAAGTAGATCTTTAGGGGTGAGTTTGGGAGGCCCCACCCTATATAAAGATCAGAAACTTTGTGAGTTTGGTCTTCACCATACAGGTGTGTGGAAACACGTCATGCCATGATCAAAAGAAATCTCTGAGGACCTCAGAAAAACAGTTACTGATGCTCATCAGTATAGAAAGGGTTACAAAACCATTTCTAATTATTTGGGGCTCCACCAATCCACTGTCAGACAGTCTACAAATGGAGAAAGTTCAAGATAACAGTCACTCTACCCAGGAGCGGGCGTCCTATCAAAATCTCTCCAAGAACAAACCGGAAAATCATCAAGGAAGTCACAAAGAACCCCAGAGTAACATCCAAGGATAAGCAGGCCACTCTCGCCTTGGCTAATGTGAGTGTTCATGACTCAACTATCAGAAAAAGACTGAACAAGAATGGTGTTCATGGAAGGATAGCCAGGAGGAAACCACTGCTCTCTAAAAAGAACATTGCTGCCCATCTGAAGTTCGCCAAAGAGCACAGAGATGATCCACAAGACTTCTGAAACAATATTCTCTGGACAGATACGTCAAAGGTAGAACTTTTTGGCCTCAATGAAAAATGTTATGTTTGGCGAAAACCAAACACTGCGTTCGAACAGAAGAACCTCATCTCAGCCGTCAAGCATGGTGGTGGGAGTGTGATGGTTTGGGGCTGCTTTGCTGCCTCAGGACCTGGACGGCTTGCCATCATTGACACAACCATGAATTCTGCATTGTATCAGAAGATTCTAGAGGAGAATGTCAGGCCATCCGTCCGTGAGCTGAAGCTGAACCGAAAGTGGGTTCATGCAGCAAGACAATGATCCTAAACATACAAGCAGATCTACAAAAGAATGGCTGTAGAAGAAGAAATTCTGCGTTTTAGAATAGCCTAGTCAAAGTCCAGACCTAAACCCCATCGAAATGTTGCGGCAGGACCTGAAGCGAGCTGTCCATGCAAGGAAGCCCTCAAATGTCACAAGGTGAAGCAGTTCTGTAAGGAGAAATGGGTCAAAATTCCTCAAAACCGATGTGAGAGACTGACCAACAGTTACAGGAAAAGCTTAGTTGAAGTCATTGCTGGTCAAGGGGATGCCACCAGTTACTGAATCTAAAGGTTCACATACTTTTTCACACATGGATATTGAATGTTGAATCATTTGTAGATAAATAAATTTTGGAAAAGTATCATGTTTTTGTATCATTTGTTTAATCAGGTTATCTTTATTGATTATTAGGACTTAGATTAAGATCTAATAACATTTTAGGTTTGAAATATGTGAAACATGTGAAAATCCTAAGGAGTTCTACAGGTGCTGTCTGAAGAGGTGAGTCTTGAGGAGGCGCTGGAAGGTGGTCAGGGACTGGGCAATTCTGACATCTGTGACAGTCTGGCTGAGTGGTGTCGTCAGAACCAGGAAATGAACACACAGTGAAATAGTGAATGAAAGCGCTGCTGCACGGTTTATTAATTACGGGAAAATAAAAGGTTTTAACAAACACAAAAACACTTTGCAAAATAAAAACGGCACAGTAGCCAAAACGAAAAGACAATAAACAGACAGACAAACGAGTGAAACCAGACACAAACAAGTACACGTAGTAGCAATTGTTAAATATCTCCTCTCTCACCCGTTCTCCACTCACGAACACACAACCCCGAGTGAGTAAAACGTGCATCTATATATACTGTTGTGCCGGGATTCAATTACTAATTAATTATTCATTGAATCCCAGCACGTGAATTAATTATATTCAACCTCGTGCTCACATATTAAATACTTTAAATGCACGTGAAGTGATGTGCCATCCTCGTGCCTAAATACAATTATACATTTTAAATAACTCGTGCTGCACACACCCATTTATATCCCATGCA
This sequence comes from Acipenser oxyrinchus oxyrinchus, assembly GCA_030684275.1. Taxonomy (NCBI): domain Eukaryota; kingdom Metazoa; phylum Chordata; class Actinopteri; order Acipenseriformes; family Acipenseridae; genus Acipenser; species Acipenser oxyrinchus. The sequence continues at coordinate 23,680,221 of CM060259.1, forward strand.
GCCATCTCTATACACCAACATTAACACACCACACGCAACATACAACACAGAAATGCACACAGGGGTGGGTCACATTGCCACAGAAGGTCATTCCACCACTGCGGGGCGAGGTTAGAGAAGGAGCGGGATCTGGAGCCAGGGGAGCGTAGAGGAGGTACAGCCAGTCTTCTAGTGCAGGAGGAGCGGAGAGGTCGAGAGGGGGTGTAGGGAGAGATGAGGGTCTGGATGTAGCTGGGTGCAGTCTGGTCAAGGCATCTGTAGGCGAGTACAAGAGTCTTCAACTGGATGCGAGCGGTGATCGGGAGCCAGTGGAGTGAGCGGAGCAGTGGAGTTGCGTGGGAGAAGCGAGGCAGTGCGAACACCAGGCGAGCAGCGGAGTTCTGGATGAGCTGGAGCGGACAGGTGGCAGACGTAGGGAGGCCAGCCAGGATGGAGTTGCAGTAGTCTAGGTGGGAGAGTACCAGGGCCTGGACCAGGAGCTGGGTGGCGTAGTTGGTGAGGAAGGGTCGGATTCTTTGTATGTTGCTCAGGAAGAATCGTCAAGTGCGTGCCAGAGTGGAGATGTGCTGGGAATAAGAGAGGCAGGGGTCCAGGGTGACTCCGAGGTTCTTAGCTGAGGAGGAGGAAGAGAGTGTGGTAGATTCCAGAGGAAAGGAGATAGAGAGATCAGAGGAGGGGGAGGAGGTGGAGGAGGGAAAGAAAAGGAGGTCAGATTTAGAGAGGTTGAGTTTGAGGTGATGCAAGTGCATCCAGGAGGAGATAGCAGACAGACAGGAAGAGATACGGGAGGGGATGGTGGAGAAGAGGTGGGGAAGGAGAGGAAAATCTGAGCATCATCAGCATAGAAATGGTATGAGAAACCATAGGATGCGATGAGGGAGCCCAGGGAGTGGGTGTAGTGAGAGAACAAGAGAGGACCCAAGACTGACCCTTGGGGGACTCTTGTTGAGAGAGGACGAGGTGTGGAGGTCGCTCCACGCCAGGTTACCTGGTAAGTGCGGTTGGAGAGGTAGGAGGAGAACCAGGCCAGAGCAGTGCCAGAGATTCCCAGGTCAGCGAGAGAGGATAGTAGAATAGAGTGATCGACAGTGTCAAAGGCAGCAGAGAGGTCGAGGAGAATTAGGACAGAGGAGAGAGAGGCAGCTCGGGCAGAGTTTAGTGAGTTGGTGACAGACAGGAGGGCGGTTTCAGTGGAGTGAGCAGAGCGGAAGCCAGTTTGGAGAGGGTCGAGCAGAGAGTGGTTGGACAGGAAAGTAGAGAGCTGGCGGTGTACAGCCCACTCAAGAGTTTTGGAGAGGAAGGGTAGGAGGGAGACAGGACGGTAGCTCTGGAGGGAGGTGGGGTCGAGAGTAGGTTTTTTGAGGAGGGGATTGATAGAGGCTTGTTTGAAGGCAGAGGGAAAGAGACCATGAAATACAGTAGAGGCACGACAATGGACTGTTAACCATACCCTGCCAAGCAGCTATCATAGGTGTACAGTACATACCAATATTCCTTAGATGAGTCTACACTCAAATGTAACCTGCACGTGGAATGCAGAATCAAAGCTCAACACACATCAGTAGCATTGGCACCCCCGAAGCTGCATGCCCACCCCCACAAATATATAAATAAGCTACTGAATGGAGAAATGTAACAGTGGACCACAGGATAGTGTAGGCTATTCAACATATAACTTAAGTAAAAATATATTGTAGCGACTTGCTAACTGGAGAAGTGTCAACATGAAGGAGACGGATAACTCCACTCTATTTTACAGACACACACCTGTCAGTCAGTGTTCTGAGTAGCTCCGACCTTTGCTCCTTACACTATACATAAACATATTTACAGAAGTCTGGACTGTAAAACAAACCCACAATGGTGAAAACGCTACTCTATTCAGAAGCCCCGAAGACGGGAATCTCAGCATGGAGCCGGCCAAGAACGCTGCCTGTGGAAGCAGTCTGCACATATGTATCCTTTACTCATACTCCTGCTGAAAGGCCCTTCCAACTGCCCCCCTCACCACGCTCCCTGCTCCTACCACACCTGTATGGCCAATATCATGGAATGCAGATTGTGGGTGTCAAAGTATGCTTCTGATATCAATGAGAAATAAATAACAATACCTAAAAAAAAAGTCAGCTGTGTCCTTAAACCTGAGTGTGGAATTACCAGGTGAGTGGCATGAAAAGGAAAGGGAGCCGCTGGAGAATGCAACTACAAGGATATTTTATGGATTGAGCCCTTGGGCACTGCGGCCCTTTGCCAATGTTGGTGAGGATAGGGCACTTAGCTAAACGCATGTAATGGAAACATTCTGCACATTGCAAGCCTGTCACGCTAATCGCAAAACTTAGCCATTTTCATTCAAATTTGGCCTTTGGAGCAATTCAAATAACTTTGTAGTTAAGCATTTGAAATTTGCGCACATGCATACATTTGTATCTAATTGTTATCGTTATCACAGGCATTAGCATGGCTAACAAACTAAATATTTAAGGGGCCGTGTGGCAAAGTGGCTGCTGATTAAGACCAGATGCAGAGGTGATGCAGTGCAGAAATAATCACAAGTGAAAACTCCAATTTGGAAAAATCCAATTTGGAAATCCATCCATCCATCCATTATCATTAACCGTTTACTCCTTTACAGGGTCGAGGTGAGTCGGAGCCTAACCCGGCATACACAGGGTGCAAGGCTAGACTACACCCTGGACACGATGCCAGTCCATCACAGGGAACCACACACACACTCACTCACACTCACACAGAGGGCAATTTAGAGTGACCAATCAACCTGGACAGCATGTCTTTGGACTGTGGGAGGAAACCGGAGTACCCGGAGAAAACCCACGCGAACACGGGGAGAACATGCAAACTCCACACAGACAGTACCCTAGGCAGGATTCGAACCTAGGACCCTGGTACTGTGAGGCAGCAGCGCTAAACACTACGCCACCGTGCCGCCCCCAATTTGGAAATGTTATTTTTATTTTTACACAAATCCTGGTCTGGCGACCAAACAATAATCCTCCGGCAATACACCCCTGGTGTAAAGCTCGGCAGGAAAATAATAATAATGATTAGTAAACAAAACAAATAATAATACGTTATCTGCTTCCACAATAGTACTAACACAAATCACCAGTCCGGGTGCATACAGTAGTGCTCACGGTGGGTGATAACAAATAACAGTGACAGTGGTGTTGTTGTTCCAACAGCTCTGGAGACGTGTTAGCCATCTAGTGAATTTACAAACAAAAGACAATTACTAACAGTGCTACAAACAAACAAAACACTCACAAATACTTTTCGTTTCTTTTTGGGAACTCTCCCGGTCCTTCCAGTTCCGTGCGTCTCTGAACCCAAGCGAAGGAAAAGATTTACAATTCTCTGGCCGCCTTTATGCAATCATGCATGACCCCTTGGTAAACGATTACAGCTGACTCTATTGCCTGCAGCTGCTACTTCGTTTACCTTCCGGCCGGACAGACTGGAGGATGTGATGGTGTGTCAGCATTCGGAACCTCCTTTCTTTTAAGAACCCATTCAGAAGCCTCAGGTCTAAGATGGGGTGAAAAACGCCATCTTTTTTGGGTACCAGAAAGTACCTCGAGTAGTACCCCTCTCCGTGGGAGGTGGGGTCTACAAGACGAATGGCTCGCTTGCACAGCAAGACAGCCACTTCTTTCTGAAGTACCAAGGCTTGTAGAGGGTCTGTAACGAAAGGGTTTGTGACACCTCAAAAGAGAGGAGGTCCCGATCGAAACTGAAGCACATAGCCGGTTTGCACGGTGGCGAGCACCCAGGAATCTGAAGTGCAAGCGTGCCAGTACTGCAGCTGTTGTTCCGAAAAGGGTGTCTGAGGCCGCCAGCCCTCAGGGGCCCTGCTGGAGCTGCTGAGGCTGAGGCTGGGCAGTTTGGTGTGAACTTTTAGGACGCTGGCCCTGAAAGCGACCCCTGGGACGCTGGTTTGTGGACCGACCACGGCCTCATGCTCCCTCTGCCCGCCGGTTGGGCTTGTTATCTGCACACTGCACACAAACACGTTCACTTCATCAGCATAGGCCGATACTTTCACAGAGACAGGGACGGGTGAGGCAGGCACCGCCCAGCCAGACAACCTGCCCCTCAGAAGATGCAACAGTGGCTCTATAGACAACGAACACAGCATACCAGATAGAGAGCAGCCCTGTCTAATGCCCCTGCTCACAGAGAAAGGTTTGCTCAACCCATTATTAATCTTTAAAACACTAAAAACATTAGAGTATAAAAGCTCTATGTAGGAAATAAAAACAGGGCCAAACCCGAAGGCTGTCAGGACTTTCACAAGGTAGGTGTGGTCGACCCTATCGAAAGCCTTCTCTTGATCAAGGGAGACCAATCCCACATTAAAATAACATGTTTCACTCAAACTTAAAAAAATCTCTAATTAAAAACAGGTTATCAAAAATAGATCTTCCTGGGATACAATAACTTTGGTCTTTGTGTATTACTGTACTTAAACACTTTTTAAGCCTATTTGCGAGACATCTAGAAATTATTTTCGATTCGACACATAACAGCAAAACAGGTCTGCAGTTCTTTAAAAGGCAGAGGTCTCCTTTCTTGGGCAGCAGTGTGATCACTGCCCTGCGGCAGCTGAGAGGCAGTTCTTTTCTCTCCAGACTCTCCTTCAGCACCTGGAAGAAGTCCTCCCCGATCACCGCCCAGAAATGTGTGAAAAACTCAGCGGGGAGGCCATCTATCCCAGGCGCCTTCCCACTGGAGAGCTGTGTCATTGCAGTGGTCAGTTCCTCAAAGGTCAGATCTGTATCCATTCCACTCTGCTCTTCCTCACTTAGGCTGGGTAGATCCTGGAGCAGGGTCTCTGTGTCATCACAATCACACTGTTCTTTAGTGAATAGCTGCTTGTAGAACTGCACAGCTGCCTCACTGATCTCCTCTCTGCTAAAGGTGAAACATCAATAAAAGACCCCTGCACACTAAACCCCTCCTCCACTAGCTTGTTCACCAAACCCATATCAGTTAAAAAAATGACTAGAGCTTTATTCATCCGAGAAGCTGATTTTATTTTATTGAAGCCCACAACCCCTCCTACCGCTACCAGGCATTCCTCCACCGACACCCCGATATCAGGCATACAGCGGCAGCCGTGCCGGCAAGTCAGTATTCCCGCTCAACCCCGAACTACACACCATATCAGCTAAACAAACAACAATGACTCACAAATATACTAACACTATTACAATAAACCAACAAACAAATTTTACATAAAACACTATATATATATATATATATATATATATATATATATATATATATATATATATATATATATATATATATATATATATATGTATATATATATCAGACATATTGTGTTCCTGAAAGGTCAATCAAGGTTGTCCTTGATTGACCTTTCAGGAACACAATATGTCTGATCCCTGTGCACCACTGCAGCTAGGTGGACCCTGAGCCTATTAGCAAGACTCTTGGACAAAATCTTATATTCCACAAAGAGCAGTGCAACAGGTCTCCAGTTCTTCAATGCCCGTCAATGCCTCGTACACGGCCCAAGGATAGTTGTTGGACAGCCATTGTAAGCGCAGTATCCAACACTTCTCTGCTCTGGGGCCAGCATAGGGAGGTGCTGATGCAATAGTGCTGTGTACGCCAGGACAGAACCTTCAGTCCGAAAAAGGTCTGTATAAAAGGACATCACCTCTCCCCGCATCTCCCCGCAGGTTTGTTATCACTCTCCTACAGTGTAGCCGGAGACAATGCATCTCCCTGCGCTGCACCGCACTCCGCTCCAGACCAAAAAAATATGAGCTGGAGGCGTCCATATAAGAACATAAGAACATAATAAAGTTTACAAATGAGAGGAGGCCATTCAGACCATCAGCTTCAACAACATTACTGGGGAGTTGGTTCCAGACTCTCACAATTCTCTGTATAAAAAAGTGCCTCCTATTTTCTGTTCTGAATGCCCCTTTATCTAATCTCCATTTGTCAATGCCTCTTAGAATTTTGAATGCTTGAATCAGATCAACGCGTAGTCTTCTTTGTTCAAGACTGAAAAGATTCAATTATTTTTGCCTGTCTGCATATGACAGACATGCCTTTAAACCAGGGATAATTCTGGTCGCTCTTCTTTGCACTCTTTCTAGAGCAGCAATATCCTTTTTGTAACGAGGTGACCAGAACTGAACACAATATTCTAGATGAGGTCTTACTAATGCATTGTAAAGTTTTAACATTACTTCCCTTGATTTAATTTAAATACTTTTCACAATATATCCGAGCATCTTGTTGGCCTTTTCTATAGCTTCCCCACACTGTCTAGATGAAGACATTTCCGAGTCAACATAAACTCCTAGGTCTTTTTCATAGATTACTTCTTCAATTTCAGTATCTCCCATATGATATTTATAATGCACATTTTTATTGCCTGTGTGCAGTACCTTACACTTTTCTCTATTGAATGTCATTTGCCATGTGTCTGCCCAGTTTTGAATGCTGTCTAGATCATTTTGAATGACCTTTGCTGCTGCAACAGTGTTTGCCACTCCTCCTATTTTTGTGTCGTCTGCAAATTTAACAAGCTTGCTTACTATACCAGAATCATAAGAACATAAGAACATAAGAAAGTTTACAAACGAGAGGAGGCCATTCAGCCCATCTTGCTCATTTGGTTGTTAGTAGCTTATTGATCCCAGAATCTCATCAAGCAGCTTCTTGAAGGATCCCAGGGTGTCAGCTTCAACTGGTGAGTTGGTTCCAGACCCACAATTCTCTGTGTAAAAAAGTGCCTTCTATTTTCTGTTCTGAATGCCTCTTTATCTAATCTCCATTTGTGACCCCTGGTCCTTGTTTCTTTTTTCAGGTCAAAAAAGTCCCCTGGGTCGACACTGTCTATACCTTTTAGGATTTTAAATACTTGAATCAGATCACCGCGTAGTCTTCTTTGTTCAAGACTGAATAGATTTGATTCTTTTAGCCTGTCTGTATACGACATGCCTTTTAAACCCGGGACAATTCTGGTTGCTCTTCTTTGCACTCTTTCTAGAGCAGCAATATCCTTTTTGTAACGAGGTGACCAGAATTGAACACAATATTCTAGGTGAGGTCTTACTAATGCATTGTAAAGTTTTAACATTACTTCCCTTGATTTAAATCTAAATCATTAATGTAGATTAGGAATAGCAGAGGACCTAATACTGATCCCTGTGGTACACCACTGGTTACCTTGCTTCATTTTGAGGTTTCTCCTCTAATCAGTACTTTCTGTTTTCTACATGTTAACCACTCCCTAATCCATGTGCATGCATTTCCTTGAATCCCTACTGCGTTCAGTTTGAGAATTAATCTTTTATGCGGGACTTTGTCAAAAGCTTTCTGGAAATCTAAATAAACCATGTCATATGCTTTGCAATTATCCATTGTCAATGTTGCATCCTCAAAAAAATCAAGCAGGTTAGTTAGACACGATCTCCCTTTCCTAAAACCATGCTGACTGTCTCACAGGATACTGTTACCATATAGGTCATTTTCCATCTTATTATAGTCTCCATAAGTTTACATATAATAGAAGTCAGGCTTATTGGTCTGTAGTTACCTGGTTCGATTTTGTCTCCCTTTTTCTGGATCGGTATTACGTTTGCAATTCTCCAGTCTGTCGGTACAACCCCTGTGTCAAGAGATCTTGGTTAGAGGTTTGTAAATAACTTCTTTATTGTCATTGCGCAAGAAAAACACAGATTTATCAAAACGTATCACAGCTAAACATCACATTGAACAGGACTGTCAGCAGAAAAACAATATTAATATATGAAATACAATCACTAAACATTCGTACCCAGAGTTGGCTTCTTCTGAAAGAAATGCATTACAGATTTGTTTCTTCGCTTCATCTTTGAGTATGTGCAGTACCGAACCATCCACTAAATAATATACTGAACCGCTGCTCCAAGGGCTGGTTGCACTAACGAGAACAAAAAAATGGGATTGGATCCGAATTCACTGGAGTTGGATCATAAACAGATGTTGGATCCAATTCTGGAACTACACGTTACGTAACTAGGAAAACTGACCAATGAGAACTAGAGCAAACATGTCTGTTTGACACGAAGTAATACGCCAGCATGTCAAGTTTTTATACAGCCTAAGATCACAATAATGTTATGAAGAAATGGCAAATAAAAAATAATAATAATATGAAAACATGTCGATTATATTCCACTCTTAAAAATGTAAGTGGGCACATTTATTTTTTTTTTTATAATCTTTAGATATATTTTTGTACTTTTTTTTTCTTTTAAGAATGTACCTAGCTGATTTTTATCGAGGCGTCTGCCTCGGCTGCCTCAGTGTACACTACACCCCTGGGTTAATGGTTACTATAGAACACAGATAGGAAGCCATATATGCTGTATCCAAAAATCACCTTGCCTGTGACCTTTGACCTCTCTAAGGTCAAATGTAAAACTATAACTCCTTACAGTGCACATAGAGTTATGGTTACTATACAACACATTTAGGAACCCATATATGCTCTATTCAAAAATTACATCCAGCTTGCCAAATTTACAAGTGGTACTTAGCTTGGAAGCCGTAAAACTGCCTGGCAGTTCTAGTTATTAGGCTTCCCAGCCAGAATGGTTGGGAAGCCTGTTGTTATTGCTGGGATTATTATTATTAGGCTTCCAAGCCAAAATGGCTGGAAGCCTGTTGTTCTTGTAAAGATTATTATTATTATTATTTTCTTTTCTTCTGCCACCAAAATGGACCAAAATCAAAAGTCTCATGATTGATTCTATTTTAGGAAAACTTGATAGGTCAGATGATGTGATGGCCATGTTGGATTTTGTGTAAAATGCTTAAATGACAACTCCTCAGGAACCCTTTGGCCGATTGCCGTGAATCTTGGTATACTTTAACTTTGTATGTGGCTCGTAGGGTCAGGAAGTTTGGCCACACCTGATCTATGTGATTTCCCCCTTAGAATAGTAACTGTGCGAATAAGCAAATAACTTCAGCCTCGAATTGGGAATAAGTAACTAACTTCAGCCCTCGAATCGGGAATAAGTAACTAACTTCAGCCCGGTCCTTCTGTAAAGCTCGGTGACCCCATCCAGAACTCGTCTGTTGAGTGTCAGTTTTGGGTTCCATCTAAAGTTAGCTGTGATTGGCTGAACATGTCGGCAGACAGCAAGAGCAAGCCCCGATTTCCTCGATATAAGTGGGCGGGGCTGAGGGGGATGATTGACACTTTGTGCTTGCACAGTTCAAATAAAATGTATTTAAATAAAAGGTGGCTCAAAAGTACACAGCTCAAATGAAGAGCTTGCGCCCCCTTGCGTAAATTGAATTTCCATTTAAGGGAAGGTGTTTTTTTATACACAGCTCAAATAAAGAATTGAATTTTAATTTAAGGTATGCTCTTTTTTGTCCTTGAGTAAATTGAATTTTGATTTAAGGTATGCTGTTTTGTTGTTAATAGAGTAATTTTTTGTTAATAGATGAGCTTGCATTATATTATTTACTTTTTGTTACTTTCACCTCTCATAAATATCTTCCATATTTCTGGAGATAGGGGGCTGTCTTTACTCTCAATGTATTGCGTTGTGCAGATCTACCAAGAGATGGCACTGAAGAGCATGAAGCGCTTCATGTGCTTAGGCTCAGTGAATCTTTTTGAGAACCAAACTAACTTGGCTTGTGTTTTTCATGCAAGTTCGATCTTCTTTTATTGTGCCTGAAAAACACAAGCCAAGTTAGTAGAAAAAATTGGGGCAACCTTGACCACCACCGCTTTTATAGTTGTGGCTATTTGCTTGGTATTGACCAGGGTTGTCCAAATTGTTTCTTCTAACTTAGCTTATGTTTTTGATATCTCCACTTTAAATGGCTGGGCACTTTTGATAACTTGGCGTTTTTTTCACATTTCCAATGTGTTTTTCTTTCAGATCTATAATACTCCCAGTGTCATGGTTTTACATACAAGAACATTTCATGCATATGTACATTTATATCGTATTAGATTTAATACAAAGCAACATCAAATATCTTTTTTAGACAGATCAAGTTCCTTTTATCTCTGTCCATTGAGACTATTACCAAAGTGCACGGTCCGTTTATCCACTAGATGTTGCTGTTGCCCATAACCTTTAAAATGCCAGTCCTTTCAAATTCCTGGTTCCAGGAAGTCTCTTTCCAGTATAATAAATTAATCAATTCCCTTTGAAGCATTGGAGAGGGAGACCTTTTCTTGTGGTCTGGAAGATAAGAGGTTAGATCTGTTTCTTTCTTTACATAAACAAATGCAAGTTAAGTGTTTTAAGGGGGAGGGAAGATTTTGGACCATGAAACAGAGTATGGCTTTCTAGTATTAGGTTTCATTAAGCTGGAAATCACTTGAAGACCCCAGAGATGTACCCTACTTAGCTCAATCCAGACGGTTGTCATGCTGATGCGCTGGGGAGACTGCACTATGGTTGATCCCCGGAGCCAGCATCGCAGCCGTTGTGTGTGCTGATGCACTAGGGAGGCAATAAGCTGATCCCTGGAGCCAGCATTACACTTCAGCCATCAACACCAGACAGAAGGATATCTACATCATCATATGGAAGGAAGCGCAAATGGATGGAGACACATATGGATCACATTAGTTTACTGTGAAACTACGTCTTAGTTGGTGCTTATTATGGCGAGAGCCAAGTTCAAATCAGCATGAAGTTTTAACATCTACTCTCATGTAATGGAAATCATTCCCAATTAAATATAAAGCTCCAAAATATCATTACACCCCTCTCTGTCCCTCTCTCTTCCACACCCCTCTCCCATCCCTGTCCCTCCCCTCTTTCCTGTCCCTCTCTCCTCCCTGCCTCTCCCCCCTGCCTGCCTCTCCCCCCTGCCTGCCTCTCCCCTACCTTCCCCTCCCCTACCTACTCCTCTCCCGTCCCTGTGTCCTCCCCTCCATGTCCCACTCCTCCCTGTCCCTCTCCCTTCCCTGCACCTCTCCCATCCCTATCCCTCTCTCCTCCCTGACTCTCTCCCTCACCCCTTCTCCCTCCCTGCGCCTCTCCCCTCTGTGCCCCTCTCTCCTCCTTGTCCATCTCCCCTCCCTGCCCATTTCCCATCCCTGTCCCTCTCCCCTCCTTGTCCCTCTCTCTTCCCTGCCCTCCCATCCCTGTCCTCTCTCTCCTCCTTGCTCCTCTTCCTGCCTGCCTCTCCCTACCTTCCCCACCTATCCCCCTTCCTCCCTGCCCTTCTCCCCTCCTGCTCTCCTCCTGCCCCTCTCCCCTGCCTGCCCTTCCCTCCTCTCCCCTGTCCCTCTCCCTCCCTTCCCCTCTCCCATCCTTGTCCCTCTCTCCCTGGACCTCTACTGTCCCTGTCTCTCTCTCTTCCTGCACCTTCCTATCCCTGCCCCCTCCCCTCCCTCCCTGTCCCTCTCTTCCCTGCCCCTCTCCCCTGCCTCCCCTCTCCCATTCATGTCCCTCTCTCCTCTCTGCCCCTCCTATCCCCTGTCCCTCTCCCTCCCTCTCCTCCTGCCCCTATCTCCTCCATGTCCCTCTCCCCTGCCTGCCCTTCTCCACTCCATGTCCCTCTCCCCTCCCTGCCCCACTCCCATCCTTGTCCCTCTCTCCTCCCTGCCCCTCTCCCCTTCCCTCCCTCTCCCCTCCCTGTCCATCTCTCATCCCTGTCCCTCTCCCCTCCCTGTTCCCTCTTCCCTCACTGTCCCAATCCCATCCCTGTCCCTTGCTTGCTCTGTGATCTCAGGTTGCTGCTCTCCTTGTTCTCCGTGTTGTGAGCAGAGCTATCAGTTGGAAAGCCCCTGCCTTTGGAATTCTGTTACTCTGAGTATTAAGCCTAGGAAACATGCAATAGATGACATGCTGTAGATGACATTTTTTAAAATAATTTTTACAATGGGTATAGTTCAAGCTACAAGACCCGGACAATCTTGATTTGTGCTTCTAGATGCTTGAGAAGTTACCAGAAGAGGTTGTCTGAAAGTTGCCTGGTGTTCCCTGATTATGTGTTTTTAACCCTAAGTTTAAAAGTAAGGCATGTTTGTATTATTATTATTATTATTATTATTATTATTATTATTATTATTATTATTATTATTATTATTATTATTATTATTTGTTTGTTTATTTATTTATTCATTTATTTTGTATACAGTTGTATACAAAAAAAATACATATCAATAATTACAGTACAATTAAGAGCAAGATACAAAATACAATTATATTGAACATAATACGGAATAATATGCAAATAGTTCTCATGTCTGTGTACAGAATGCACTCATCACACCCCTTGTAAAGAAGAGCTTGCCATTGATTGGAGCACAGACACCTAACAGCGTGTTTAAAGTCTTCTAATTTCATTCCTAACGTGCCGATATGCCAGACATGCAGTACATGTGTGTGCCATCCGCGTCACGGTGACTGTCTGTGCATGTCTCTTTAAGAAACTGGAGCCTGACTCACTTCCACCGTCAGACAGGAAGTACCTCTTAAGTGCTAGCGTAGCTGCTTTGTGAAACAGTTAGTTACATTTTATTGTTGATGGTTTTTCACGCTTCAGTGTTTTGTCGTCCACGTACGTCGAAGAGTATTTTGGTTTAGTAGCCTGATGCAAATTGAGGTAAGTAGCTTAAAACCACATTTCATACCAGAGTCTGTTCCTGGCCGATTTTTGCACATTAATTCAACCTTTCAATCCAAACAGAATCGATGACAGAGATGATGTAATGGCTGTTGTATTGAAGAATTGCTGAGCATAGATATATAAACACTGTTATTATCGTAACAATATCGGAATGTCCGGTACCCTGTGCTATTCGCAGGCTAATGTCACCCCACGCGCAGAACTTTACACAGCAGTACTGTTCCACATGTGTCAACCTGGATTTCGCAGATAATTATACATCTCAATTATAAACGCTACACAACACGAAGAGGTGTATTCTGTGATAATGGATGGTTCACTCTGTGTAGTACAAACTTTAATAAGTACTTTTGTAGTTTGTTTTTAATATTATTTGTGACTGGGTTATTGTTAGCGCTGTGGTAGAAAGTAATGCCACAGCAGCTCGACTGGATGGTCAGTGTACTGTCTGCGGAACTTAGTACTTTTTCACGCTGCGGTCTGGACTCGGGGTTAAATATAGTTATATTGTATCGGACAAATCCGCCTTGGGATAGTTTAATGCGGGGTACGGCACACTCTCAAAAACACTATACTTAAACAGGATATATTTGGCAAATCATATTTGTAAAAACTTATTTTTCCCCTTAAACAGAACTAATTGATTTACATTTAATAACACAGTTTTTGTCCCTGCGCAACTTCAGCCCTTGCCACGTCATATGCGACTTACACCTAACTCCTGAACTTAACCCCTACACCTAACTCTACCCTAAACCTAAACCCTACCGCTAAACCTAACTCCTGTCACTATTAAACTGTTACTATTACAGTAGAGAGTCAATTGGGAACTAATTGGGACCGATACTAGTTCGCATAATTGATTTGTATTGATAATCAAACAGGTATTAATAACAATTACTATACCTTTAATAATGTATAGAATACACACAAGTACCTACTGATGATATATAGCGAATCCTTTAACACCTACAGTAAACGTAATGGAATACTGTAATTAAATGTATCAGATACCAAACTTTGAAAATCATCAAAGAATACAAGTCAGTACAACTTGGACACATTACAGAACTTTTGGAATCATTGAACTTTAGAAATTCAGTTAAATGTCTCTGTACTTTGATACTTGCTATTAAGGCATTGTAATAACGTGCAATTGAAATGAGTAAAATAAAAGTTCTTAGCTGCTCAATAACATAGACAGGATCTCCAGCCTGTACTGACGAAATAGAAGATGTGACTGTTTTAATTTGCTTAACTGCAACAAGTTAAAGCCCACAATGCTCAATCTAAGGTTTTGGTGGTCTGAATAAATCTGTAATTTTCAGGTGCCTCTGTCTGCTGGTCTTTTTTTGGCAGCTAAATATAGTAATACACCGCACGTAATTCATCACGTGATTACAGTTGCGTTCGATTGATTAGACAGTACGGTTCATCAAAGATCGGATAATTATCTATGTATTCTCTCTCACCGTTTGTTTTGTGCTCTGCAGCAGCTTCTAGTGGCTACTACATCCAATGTTTACCGTCTGAACTGAAAGGTAATACCCTGTAATATTTTAACTACATATCATAAATAAATTCATAATTTCTATATTTTCTTCACTTTTTTAATGACTTATTAAAGCTTAACGACAAAAAATCTTGCAGAATGTTCTCTTTAAGCGTACCGTAACCGTGTTGCGTTTGAAGACGTTCGTGTTCAAATAATTCTGGATGTATGGGACCAAAGCTGAAACATTTGGACACATGCTGTGAAAATACTTACTTTGTGTTTTTGATGTTGCACAACATATTGTGTTTTTTGTTAACACTGCCTAAACAAAGTAAAGGCAGTAAATGTAACAGGCTACATAGGCAATGTAACCCTTCAAAATAGAATTGCAAGAAATCCTTCTTTAATGGCTCTTGAGTGAAGGGTTTGGGAGTAGGACCTGCTGGATGAAGTTTCAAAACGTATATTGGCTGGAAATAGACTGCGTATCGTTTGACAGCTTTCGATATTCAATCCTGTGCATTGTTTTTGTGTAAAGGGGTTAAGCAAAGGAAAACTTTTATTTTTTTTATTAAATTTAGAATCGCAATTCTTTTTTGCATTAAGCGCAGAGCTTCTCTGCTCCCCTCAGGTCTGACTCTCTGAATCTGCATGCGATTGAGCTCACCTTCTCCCCCCTGTGAGTGTTTACTGATAGGATTGGATCTGTGCTAGAATTAGAAATACTGGATCAATCGAGCTGCAATGCCTTCCAATGATTGACAGTTGTTTTCTAAAGTAAGATGGCAAGAAAGAAATGTAAAGAAAGTCATGTTTGGGATACTCCGGTAACATAACTAGATTGCGTGACCATTTAGAGATGCAGAGTTCGCGCTAGCCTTTAAAAATGTGCATTTGTAAAAAGCATATCATCTCAAAATCTGTG
Organism: Acipenser oxyrinchus oxyrinchus; assembly: GCA_030684275.1. Taxonomy (NCBI): domain Eukaryota; kingdom Metazoa; phylum Chordata; class Actinopteri; order Acipenseriformes; family Acipenseridae; genus Acipenser; species Acipenser oxyrinchus. Next base: position 23,695,307 of record CM060259.1, read on the forward strand.
TTTTCAACCAGAACATGTGTTTTTACATATTGCATCAACATAGTTATATTATTTTCCAGTGTAACTATTTCAGATTAACAAAATTAACATGCAAAACAGTACGCACAATATAAATAATGGTTGTAGAAATAGATAAGGAAAATGTTTCATGCTAAGCTTTTCTTTTGAAAATCCCCCGTTCACAATGTGACAATCAGTGTTGTAGAACATGTACCAATGTCTCTGCGGGTAGTGTCGACATCACAACTATTTACAGTTTTGCTGTGTAAAGGTTCTTTAAATTTTCCTTTTAGCACCCAAGTCAAAAATGACTTGTGCTCCTTCCAAATCCGAGTCTTAATAATTCTCAGGAGCTTCCATTGAAATTGTCATGTTTTAGATGATCCTCATGTTAGAGAGGGTTTGCTGGTATGCACTCTGTTCTGACAGCTAACACCGTTCTGCTGGTACACTAGACACAGGTATCGTAACTGCAATTGCTGCAAGTTTTGCGAAAGCAGGAAAGATGTCGGAATAGTTATCAGTAAAAACCCAGCAGGCTTCATCCATGATCTTAAAACCATGATTTTTGAGCATGTCTTTTACTTGTCCAAATCAGGGTTGTCACGATACCAGAATTTTGAACTTCGATACGATACCAGTTCAGTTTCACGATACTCGATACCTCTTCGATACCACGGCAAAAAAAAAAATCTTAACATGCAAAATAAGAGAACATTCCTTTAATAAAGGTAAACAATCTTGATTCTATGTCAAACGGTGCAGGTGCAGTAAACGTAGTTTGCATATTATCACTTAAGGATTTTTTTTTGTATATGACTATGATTGACTGGCCCTTTAATAGTTCTGCTTGTTTTTGGTAGTGAAATAGAGGATGCAGTAAAACTACAAAGTGGATGAATTTGAGATTTGTATTAAGTGATACAGGTGAGTGCTCTGTACATTATTGACGGAGAAAAGTTCTCAAAGTTTTTACTGTTATTATATTTGTGCGTATAACTGTGACTACAGGGGTTTCAGGTAAGTACCATATGTGGAATAAATCACCACAAACTGCTGGTTCATAAAAAATCCATTGTTTGATTTGATACCCAATAAATTTAGTAAAGAAACATAGGGCAGCAGTGTGGAGTAGTGGCTCTGGACTCTTGACCGGAGGGTCGTGTGTTCAGTCCCAGGTGGGAGACACTGCTGCTGTACCCTTGAGCAAGGTACTTTACCTAGATTGCTCCAGTAAAAAACCCAACTGTATAAATGGGTAATTGTATGTAAAAATAATGATAACTTGTAACAATTGTAATAATAAACAAAAAACTAACGAATGGCAGGATGAAAATAAAATACGTTTTTTAGAAGAAAAAAAAAAGAACATTTGTTGTCAAATATTTTTTTCAGTGCTCTGAAAATCAATCAAACTTCAAGGTCTTGGAAACATGTCTAAAATGAAAGAATTAAAATTGGAACACCAGAAAAAAAGTTACAGCCATTTATAACAAAACGATAGAAAACGCAAGACATGCAAAATAATATATAAAAGAAGAACATTATCAAAAACAAGGGAAACGCAATCTTGTTTTATTTTGTTTGGCAATGTTTGCTTTGCTATCCTGCGCATCTGCTCCATCCAGTGCTCTCACACACAGCGTGAGGAGTCAGGTCAGAGTCTCACCGACGTAGATGCCCATATTTGGTATAATTAGAAAGCCACAGTCCGCCCCTTTCCAAGAGTGACAGCCATATACGCCTATGATATACCGCTCTCGTGTACTACGTCTTAGAAGGCCGAGACCGGGGGCGACCACAATAAAGCTAGACTAACCTCAGACAGAAATCTGTGAAGTGTGTTTGATACATTAACAGATAACTAGAGTCGTTATTTGTAACATTAATGTGAAGGCAGAGAAATACTATCTATCACTCCAACGTAGAGCACACCATACACATTAGCGCTAAATTAGCTAGCTTGCTTTCTTAATTTCACATTTCCTCATCGTTTTCTTGAGGACATGTATTTTTAACGTATATATGTGATGCATTCATTCGCTTCATAAACGAAATATTTCCACACAGCACTCCTGCTGTTCTCTTCTTGTAAGAGCGCGGGCCGCTGGGCTTGTGTGCCTTCCATCTTAACCTTTTACTCCTGAATCCTGGCTGTCTCGTTGTCGTTGTTTCCACCTGGAGTGTATGGTGTCCCTGCGCAGGCATAAAGGGAAGCTTTTTTCTTTTTTTTAGTACGACTCCGTCTTTTACATGAAGGACGCAAACACGCAATTTTCATTATACAAGTACAGAGTGCTACGATACTTTTTGTTTTTCGGTACTACCGAATGCATAATTAATGAAGCTCAGAACCGTTTTCGAAATTTGGTATCGCGATAGTATCAAAGTATCGGTATTTTTGATAACCCTAGTCCAAATTCTAGGCTGAGAGTCAACAGGTGAGATGCTCTGATACAGATTACTGAGCTGCTCTAATGCCAGGGACGTGCGCACTGCTGAGACCTCCGCTGCCTTTTTTTTTTTGTTTGTTTGTTTGTTTGTTTTTTGAGGATGCAGAGAGCAGTGGAACCATTTTTACACATTGCATTGCATAAAACTACTTCGTAATATAAACAGGATTATTGGATAGGGATGAAAAAGGGAAATGTTGTTGACCTTCATAAATCAGGCAATGGGTACAAAACAATAGCTAAAAAACTAAATATACCACTTATCACTATTAGGGCAATAATTAAGAAGTTGAAAACCACTGGAACAGTGGAAAACTTGCCTGGTAGAGGACGCAAGTGTATCTTAACCCCACGCACAGTGAGGCAGATGGTTCGGGAGGCAAAGGGAAATCCAAGGGCCACAGTTGGAGAATTACAGAACTAGGTTGCCACATCCATGGCAAAAGGCTATTTGGAAGGATTGCCAGAAAAAAAAGCCTTTATTGAGAGCAACCAACAAATGTAAGCTCCTGGAGTTTGCTAAACGGCATTGGCACTTCTATTGGAACCGGGTGCTATGCTCTACCCAGTACCAGGACATTTTAGCCAAAAACCTGGTTGCCTCTGCCAGAGGCTGAAATTTGGCCGCAAGTGGATCTTCCAGCAAGACAATAACCCCAAGCACACATCAAAATCCACAAAAGAAATGGTTAATTGACCACAAAATCAACATTTTGCAATGGCCATCTCAGTCTCCGGACTTAAACCCCATTGAAAACCTGTGGTTTCAATTGAAGAGGGCAGTCCATAAGCGCAGACTGAAGGATATCAAGGATCTGGAAAGATTCTGTATGAAGGAATGGTCTAAGATCCCTCCCAATGTGTTCTCCAATCTCATTAAACATTATAGAAAAAGACTCATTTCCATTATCCTTGCAAGGGGAGGGTGCACAAAGTACTGAAAACAAGGGCCTTAATACCTTTGAAAATGGACTCTAGTGGAAATCCATTCCTCATGCGTCAGACCAGAGGGGCATTGTCTTTGCACAGAGCTCCATGCAGGGGTGTAGAATATCCAGTAAACCAGGGGCAATGTCTTTGCACAGAGCTCCATGCAGGGGTGTAGCATATCCAGTAAACCAGGGGCAGTGTCTTTGCACAGAGCTCCATGCAGGGGTGTAGCATATCCAGTAAACCAGGGGCAGTGTCTTTGCACGGAGCTCCATGCAGGGGTGTAGCATATCCAGTAAACCAGGGGCAGTGTCTTTGCACGGAGCTCCATGCAGGGGTGTAGCATATCCAGTAAACCAGGGGCAGTGTCTTTGCACGGAGCTCCATGCAGGGGTGTAGCATATCCAGCACAAAGGGTAGATGAGGTGTTAAAATAGAGGATTTCTTTCCAGACCTTGAGCTCAGGCTATATTTTATGATTCTTCACTTTGTGAACTTGGCAATCCTGAGCGATATAGATTAAAGAAATTGACCACAAAAGTACTCAGACAGATACAAAATCAGAAATCGTAATGGCTGTAAAAACTTGCTTTTTTCTCTCTATTACTGGGTTTGTTTTTGTCCTGTTTTTCAGTGTGTTTTTTTCTTTCTTTTAATGGATAACCTCACAATAAGCACCTTTAATGTAAACGGGGCTAGAGATGTGCATAAATAGGCATGTGTATTTGAAATATTGAGGGAGGAAAAATGGATATATCTTTTATCCAAGAAACACAGTGATGTAAATAATGAAATTGACTGGGACAAGGAGTGGAGGGGGAATATTGTTTAGTCATGGGACAAATATTAGCACTAGGATTGCTGTTTTATTTTCTGAAAGATGTGCACCTGACTCTCTCTTTAGTCTGTTTTTTGCTTTATAAATGCTGATACCCCCACTGAAGGGAGAGAAAGGGTGCATTTTTTCAGAGTTGTAGCCGAGCGTTAATCGGATGAGTTTTTATTTCTGGGGAGATTTTAACTGCACTGTAAATGCGTCCATAGACAGGAATCCCCCAGTCTGCCAGGGAGCTCTCTGCTATTGTAAATAGTTTTGACCTAGTTGATGTGTGGAGAAAATAAAGAACTCAAACTAGACAGTGTACATGGGTGAGAGCTAGCACCACTGTTTTGTCCTGTGTCCGGTTAGATCGTTTTTATATGTTTAGTCATCGCTTTAATTTTGTCCGCAGTACACTAAGGATAGTGCTTTGAGCCCTAGTGCATCCTTACCTGAAAGAAATTCCTTCCTGAGCATAATTCCATGATCAGCAAGCAATGACGAGCTGCTGAGAATGGAGGAAATGTCTTATACAAGTAAGAGGGTCAGTTATTACCCTTTAATTTGTGTGAGCTGCTACTCTTTACGGGCTGTGGGAGGGTGCGTGAACATTATTTGATACCGCCTCACCAGCGTCCAATTTTTATTTTCGGCTCAAATGGGCACTCTTGTACCATGGCTGGCCACTGCCAACAATGGTATTGGTATTTGATTTTCAGTGATCCAGTTCTGAGTCACCTGCAAGTGCCAAAAAGCAAACAGAAAGTTCAAAACCAAACGATGAAAGAAAACAGGGAAAATAAAACACTGTAACAAAACTACAAATAAAGGTCCCGCAGCCTCTGCTGTCCGGTGCAGCTCAAGTTTCCATGACGCTCTCCTATTCCCCTCGCTATCACTCGCAGGGTTGCCCAGACTTCCCCAGCTAAACTAATACCATCCCACTCGGGGTACATGATAAAGAAATACTGCTCGGTGTTTTGGTTTTCAATGGTCCAGGCGTGCTTGTCCTTTTTCTCTCACTCCAGACTACTGTTTGGTTTGTTTTTAATCCAGGTCTATGAATAGAGCTCCCCCTGAAGGGCAAGACCGGGGGAATAGCAGAGCGTTAGTTTTATTGGTCGACCATCTCCCCCCAAGACTGCCTCCCAACCACTCAGAGAGGGAGATACGTGATGCACCCTCACCCAACCTCTCTGTGTCATCGCCATGATAGACAAGGGGGTCCTCCAGGCTTTCGACCACCCCCTGCAGGAGAACGCATGTGGCCGATAGATAGCCAACACAGACCTCCCCTGTTACCGGGCATTGCTGTTAACATGCCCAATAAAACACTATCTGTTGCTATTAACATACCCACCTTTTTGCTGTTTCTTGAATGTTTCTAATATTCTCCTCCTGTTCTGCGGATGTTAAACCAGCAACAATAGTCTGTGTACTAATCTGATTTTCCATTCATGCCTAGGTTAAAGCTTGTTATGCTGACTCCAGGATTTGAAAATGCATGAGAAATAGGATTCTGTGCACAACCTGACCCTGCCAAGCCATTCACTGCCTGCCACTCTAAGGCATGGTATCTACGAACAGAATTGAAATGAGCTTGTGTTGAAATTCGGTGTTTGCCGTGGCCATACAAGAATTATTGGATTTGCCATTATGGAAAAAAAACAGTTTGGCATTGTATTTGGAAATGTACCTATTAAACTTGAATGAGCTACAGCATTACCATGAAAAACCTCAAGAAAGCCAAGAAGAATTGTTACTTTGACCAAAATGAATGCTGTTTATATCGGTGGAATGGGAACTTAAAGTAAGACTGACAATAAAATATGAACGAACAAACTCAGTTTGTTGCTGTAATGCTTACCATCATGCACGACTTTTCTTTGGAATATTCATTTCAGATTGTCCTGTATTGCACTATTATAGCATAGGTACTGACATATTATAAAACAATAACTGTACCAGTATAAATACCAGAAAAATGCTATATCCTATTATATATTTCATGTCAGTTTCCTACATGTGTATTGTTTCAAATGCAGTATAGTAGATGCTCCCCTAATGTGCTACAGTTTATAATTACAATTTTTAGAATCCAAAATATTCTCGCTCTAGACTCTGCTGCACAACAATACGACGATAGAGTTGTATAGTATTATATAGTGATTCATTTGGAATTGAAGGCAGTCCTCGCATGCAGATGACACTTCCCTGTGTCCTATGAAACCCTAAGCCTCCACCATGCCTAGAAGAGGCTTGCCCTTGCAGGCCCGGACTCGCTGGCTGCTCCTGGGTGTTTCCTTGCTGCTCAGCCTGGTGCTGCTCACTTACCTCCTGGAGTGTGCTCCTCCTCCAGACAGCAGCCCGGCTCTGCCTGGGCCGGCTGGGGAGCTTGTTGGGAAGGAGTACTATCAGGCCCTGCTCCAGGAGCAGGAGGAGCGCTACCAGAACCGAGCCGCCAGCCTCAAGCGGCAGATCGGCCAGCTCAAGCAGGAGCTCCAGGACATGAGCGAGAAGCTCAAGGCTCTGCAGGACAAGAAGGGGCTGGCCGGGGGAGGGACCAGGGAGCAGGAACCCAACGACCTTCTTGAGTACCTGCACTCGCAGATTGACAAGGCGGAGGTAGGCACGGGCGCCAGGCTGCCCAGCGAATACGCAGTGGTGCCCTTCGAGAGCTTCACCGCCACCAAGGTGTACCAGCTGGAGACGGGTCTGACCCGGCACCCCGAGGAGAAGCCTGTGAGGAAGGACCGTCGTGACGAGCTAAGCGAGGTCATCGAGGCTGGGCTGGAGGTCATCAACAACCCCGAGGAGGAGGAGGAGGAGGAGGGGCAGGACGAGGAGCAGAGACTGACCTACACCGATGTGGACTTCGTGGAAGGTAGGGTCACTGCATTTTCAGAGCCTCAAGCACACAAGTGAATTTATTTAGTCTTAGAACTAAGAAGGGGGGGGACTTGATTCAAGTATTTTAAAAATGAAGTGTTCTGTGTAGCCAGTTTTACTGTCGTTCCAATATCCCAACACTAGTCCAGACTGCTGTAACACATTGCATACACAGGGGTGGGTGAACCTGGCCAGTAGTCGGTGCATGATGGGATGCAAACTTGGCTAATGAATGAGGAATCTAACCTTGGAATTCCTTGGCCCTGGTGAAAATCAATTGTACTGACTAGCTCTGTCAGCTGGCTCTGATTGTGTACAGATTGTCTACCCTTGAACTGGAAACTGGAACAAGAAATACAGAAACAGTTTAGACCAACTCATTTTTATTTGTGATTCGAACCCATCCCTTCAGATAGTGCAGGTTAGTGAATTACCTGCTGATCCGCCCAGCCCCCTGCCTTCCTGTTTAAATAGGTACAGTACTGTAGGGCAGCACTGCAGTCTGACTAACAGAACCTGCCAACTACAGTTCACAGTACTGCAGTCTGACTAACATAACCTGCAAACTGCAGTTCACAGCACTGCAGTCTGACTAACAGAACCTGCCAACTGCAGTTCACAGCACTGCAGTCTGACTAACAGAACCTGCAAACTGCAGTTCACAGCACTGTACAGCTCTACAGGACCAATACTCCAATCTGACAACAGAACTGTTCGTATGGAGTTCACAGTGACAGCACATGGTCAGCCTGCACGGTCTGTTTGATTAACGTTCTGTGTTACAGACCCTTGTCAAACCAGATGCTGTACCAAGAGGATGTTAGATATAGAGAGAATCTGAAGCATGATTAACATCAAACTTCCTGAGTTGTTAGCTAGTCTTGGCTGATCTGATGTCTTATCTATATTATTCATTTTATTTTTTATTGCATTTATTTATTGCATTTTATAGCACTTACAAAAGCAAAGCACATAGCAGAAAAAAAGAACAAACCACAATACATTTGTATAGCATGTCACACATACAACTGCCGCAATCAGACCATTTAAATAACAGACTTAAATAACAGTATACATAATAATAATAATAATAATAATAATACAAAAGCAGCAATTTTAAAGTTACATTAAAACCCACTAAGATAAGAAAGCCATTTTATAAAAGTGTGTTTTTAGTCTTGACTTATAAACTATAATGGCCTCAGCTTCCCTGACAAACGAAGGCAGAGCATTCCATAATTTACCTCTACAAGAAAAAGCCCTATTATGACTGAAACTGACTTGCAAATGTATGTCATGATGTGCCATGCTTGGAAACACCTTGTTGGGTTGGTCAGGTTAATGCTACAACACAGAAATTATTATTATTATTATTATTATTATTATTATTATTATTATTATTATTATTATTTGTTTATTTAGCAGACGCCTTTATCCAAGGCGACTTACAGAGACTAGGGTGTGTGAACTATGCATCAGCTGCAGAGTCACTTACAACTACGTCTCACCCGAAAGACGGAGCACAAGGAGGTTAAGTGACTTGCTCAGGGTCACACAATGAGTCAGTGGCTGAGGTGGGATTTGAACCGGGGACCTCCTGGTTACAAGCCCATTTCTTTAACCACTGGACCACACAGCCCCATGATCGTTAGCCCCTTGGCCTCGCTCGTTGGGGCAGTGCCAGGGTTCCTCGCTGAGCGGGGCCCTGGCACTCAGTATTTGTAATTCCCTGGGTTTGACCCGTAACCAAAAGTCCAGTTTTACACACCAACACTAAACACAAAACACAAACACAGTTCTTAGTGATAGTGAATACGTGAAAGTGGTGTAATACAGTTCTCCGTGAAATGCAGGGGTGAAAGTGATGTCCGTGTTTATGCTGGCTTTCGCTACAGCTCCGAATCGTGCAGCTGGTAGTCTATTAAAAAACAGACGACAGTTAACAAAACACTAACAAACACAAGACAAAACTCATGGTTCACGAAACAGCACACAGACTCCTTGTAGGTTTTCAACACTAACCATTTACCAAGGAACAGATCACGTCAGCTATGACCCCTATTTATATCCTCGCTCATGACCCCTAGGTTAATGAGCGCATCCGATCCTCCAATCCTCAGATACCACACCGTTTACCGTCTGGGTCATTGAGTTTGGATACCGTAGCTGCGCCCCTTTCCTAAAAGACCAACTTCCACCTACCCTACAGAATAAATTGTCGTGCTATTTAGTTAAGGGTACTCTGTTCCCGTTACACATTGCCCTCACAGGTCGAGAGGGAGATCTAACACCAAGCACCATTCGATCTCTGTCACAGGAAGTAATATATGTTTTCTCTTGCATATGTGTTACTCGGTGCAGCACAGAATCCAGGTTGAGCTGCTGCAGCCTGCTGCTTTGCAGGTTTCTGATTGAAATGTTTCTGCCGAAGCTCTGTGGCTAGCTTCAAGATGCAATCTCTCCTACTGATATTTTCTAGGTGGGTGATCCTGCCTTTCAGATGACGTCAGGGTATTTAATACATGTATTTAGGAAAAGTCATAAATGGAAACCGCATAACTTTCACACATGGCAGAGTAATTTTAAATTTGAAAACCTCAAACCGTCAAAATGACTGCCATGGCGGTTCTAGAGTTAAGCAGCCCTGTGAGGAGAGCTTGTATGAATTGGCACATGTCTATGGCTCCCATATTGAGGTTATGTGATTTAAGTTTCTGCTGTGTAGATTTCATGGTTGGGATCTCTGTTGACAACAGCACCTGACATAGGGTGACTGAAATCAACAACGGCAGGTTAAGGGTTAAATGAATAAAGTTTCAGTGCTTTGGAACAACTTAGCATTGCCAATTGAGATCAATAACTCACTTAGGCTTGGCACTACAGTCATGATCTCACTTCAGTAAACAGTTGATTCTTCTTGGACTCTGTTGAGGAAACGATGAAATGTCTGCAGAAACAGAGCTCCATTCTTCAGAGCTGTGTCTGGAATGGGACTTCACTGCAGTGACTCTGCCAGTGCGGACTCATTTTAAAAGACCACTTCAGGCAGCCAAACCTTGCCTTAAAGTGCTCCCAGTAAGAAAGGGATAAGAAAAGTTGTCCACAGACTAATACCTGGGAGGCTGTAAATACTGTGAAACTTCCCAGCTACTTTCTGTGCTTCTTTATCAAGTTGGTGAGTTTTCCAAGTCTAGCTGTCTGGACATGTAGTCTGACAGATTTAACTGTCAATAGGGAGTGTGGCCCCCAAGCCAGGTGGTCATGGATTAAACATTTGAATTGGTCTGGAGGGAGACTGTAATTTTAGATGCAGAAGTAGTATAACTGTGCCACTGTTTCGCTTTCTGTATATATGATAATGAATTGTGAAATAGACCCCTTCCTGACCCTTTCCCTGGTACATAACTGACAGCAGCATTGAGGGTGATGTTAATAAGATCTGTGGCTGTTTAGATAGAGAAGAGGAATGATGTAAAGTTGACTTTTTAGATTTTATGTGCTGCTGTAAAAAACAGATATGTGTAATAGACTCTTAAACATCAGCAATGGACCTTAAGTAAATGTTGGCTATTTGCTACAGAAAAACTATAATTACTAGTCAGCCAGAACGTGAAATAATGGCTCAGAAACTGTGTTTAAAAAGTTATTTCTACATTCCCAGACACTGGGCCACATTCCCAGAGACGGTTCTGTGAGAACGTTAAACAAATTCCAGGTCCCTTGTACTAAGAGTTGCCACCTCTGGCACTGCACTGTGATCAGAGCCACGTAACCAGCACTGATCACAGAAGAATGGTTAGTCGTGAGCACTACACCGCTCCAGTGACAACATGCAAACACAGTATACTCTTACATTCAATCTGATATTCAATGTGACACCTATCCTGGAGTCGTGTTTTATTATATATGACATTTTTAAATTTCATGTATTACACAAAAATACGGGTTAGTTCATTGGTACAACCCTTGTTATATCAGGAGAAGGGATAGTTGGATGTTTTTATATGTCCGTGTGAATTTGTATAGAAAGGTCTATTTATTTTATAAAACCCCAATTTAATATAAAGCTGTTTGAATTATGCTTTGGATCTCATACCTCATACCAGGGCCAGGGTTCCTCGCAGAGCGGGGCAGGGCCAGGGTTCCTCGCAGAGCGCTAAGGACCACACCACCGTTTCCTTGGCCTGCTCTTCTCATTCTAATCTATCCGGGGATGTCCTACTTCTAGCTGCTGTCACAGTGTGTAAGAGACTGCAGCAGTAAACCCCTCTGTTTCTCTTTGTGGACGCTAGCTGGCCTGCATTGGCTGCAGTTCAAGCTGCAGCTGAAGAGCTTTCTTTGGGAATACTTGGTTTCCTGTCTCAGTAGCCTTTGTGTGAGACTGACCCTAATAGGAAGAATGAACTCGGGCATGGGAACAGCTTGAGCTGATAATGGCGAAATTCACTATTTCAAACTTTAACATTTTTGCTGTTGGGAAATCAATGCTATACTCTGCCACGGCATCCTCCGGCATCCCCAACAAAGTGACCCTGGGTTTGAATATGCAAGGTCTTCTCTGTCTTGCCCTTCTCCTCTGAAGGTTTTCCTGCCTGTCCTCAACCAGAGCCAAGCGTCGCTGCATCAGGAAGTGTACCACACAGCCATCCTGAGGCCAATGACAGGTCTGAAGGTGTGTAGTTTTCTACAGCTCTTAATTGCTCACTTTTAGAAAGGTTTGCTCCTTGTCAGGGAAGATGCAATGTTTTTGGAGGGTCAGCAATTGCTAAAAGTGCAAGGCAAAATCCTTACGTCTCATTATAATGTTTCCGCCTGCTTAGTATTCCAGATCCCTGCCCAATTCCATGCTCTTTCCTTCATTTGAATACATTTCAATATCATTTAAATGGATTAATGATGGCAAAGTGCTTATTTGACAGTGGGTGCAGAACTCCAGGTGAAAATCATTCTTTACACACGCCACGTTTTTTGTGTCCGCTACAGTCCCAGTACGGCTGCTAAGCATGGTGTGCTCATGCACAATGCCGATTGTGTATGGGGGTTTTGCAGTCTTAAATCACTGTGCACCTATCTTTACATCAGCCCCATTATGTACTGAAGTAGAGTAACACAGAGGATTAGCACTCTCATGTTTTTCACACAACTTAAGTAATAAATGAGTGCTCTGTAACCCCTATGATACCTTTTATTGGACTAACTAAACAATAATTTATCACACGCTTTCAAGACCTCAAAGGTCTCTTCAGATGAAGGTCTTGAAAACTTCTGTTTACCCATCTTCTGTTTTGTGCCTGAGTTCACTCTGTTGACTATTCAACGGTAACTTCCAGTCTAGCAATAGCTGGTTTGCTACACTATTATTCTGTAACTTTATTTTTGTTTTTCAATACAATCATGCTACGTTAAAAAAGTGGTTTATATCATGTTCAAAGGATGGAACTTACAACTCTTCAAAACGTGAATTGTTCAACAGTTCAAAAGATGGAATGTATACTGTAGGAGGGGGGAGGGGGGAGGAGGGAGAGGAGGGGGGAGGGGAGGGAGGGGAGGGAGGAGGGGAAGGAGGGGGAAGGGGAGGGAGAGGAGGGGGGAAGGAGGGGGGAGGGGAAGGGAGGAGGAGGGGAAGGGGAGGGGAGAGGAGGGGAAGGAGGGGGAGGAGGGGGGAAGGAGGGGGAAGGGGAAGGGAGGGAGGGGGAAGGAGGAGGGAAGGAGGGGAAGGGGAAGGGAGAGGAGGGGGAAGGAGGAGGGAGAGGAGGGGGAGAGGAGGGGAGGAGGAGGGGAGAGGAGGGGGAGAGGAGGAGGAGGAGGAGGGGAGGAGGGAGGAGGAGGGAGAGGAGGGGAGGAGGGGAGGGGGAGGGAGGAGGAGGGAGGAGGGAGGAGGAGGGGAAGGGGAGGGGAGGGGAGGAAAGGGGAGGAGGGAGGGAGGAAAGAGGGGAGGAGAGGAAAGAGGGGAGGGAGGAAAGAGGGGAGGGAGGAAAGGGGGGAGGGAGGAAAGAGGGAGGGGAGGAAAGGGGAGAGAGGGAGGGAGGAGGAGGGAGGAGAGGGAGAGAGGGAAGGGGGGAGAAAGGGGAGGGAGAGGGGTGAAAGGGGAGGGAGAGGGGTGAAAAGGGAGGGGTGAGAGGAGGGAGAGGGAGAGGGAGAGGGGAGAGAGGGGAGGGAGGAGAGAGGGGAGGAGAGGAGGAGAGGGGGAGGAGAGGGGAGGGGAGGAGAGGGGAGGAGAGAGGGGAGGAGAGGGGGAGAGAGGGGGAGAGGGGGAGGAGAGAGGGGGGGGCCCCCATGCCTTGATTTAGTGTTTTCAAATAACAAAGACAGAATTAAAACAGAGGCCAGAGAACCATTGGCAAACACAGATCATAACATGGTTTCATTTGAAGTGCTTTTTAAAACCCAAAAAGTAATGACAAAAGCTAAGGTTTAGAATTTTAAAAAGGCCAACTATGAAGGAATGAAACACAGACTAACAGAAGTAGATTGGAGTAAAATAGAGAAACATCCACAGAGAAAGGATGGCTATTTTTCAAAAATGCAGTACTAGAGGCGCAAAACAATTGCACCCCAAAAGTAGAGAAATCAAAATCTAAAACAAAATGATTTAATAGATAAATTTAAAAAAAATATACAGAGAAAAAAGGCACTTTACAGAGTGTTTAAAAGTATCCTGGGAGACAGTCAGCATGGTTTTAGGAAAGGGAGATCGTGTCTAACTAACCTGCTTGATTTGTTTGAGGATGCAACATTGACAATGGATAATTGCAAAGCATATGACATGGTTTATTTAAATTTCCAGAAAGCTTCTGACAAAGTCCCACATAAAGGATTAATTCTCAACTAAACGCAGTGGGATTCAAGGAAATGCATGCACATGGATTAGGGAGTGGTTAACATGTAGAAAACAAAGTACTGATTAGAGGAGAAACCTCAAAATGGAGCGAGGTAACCAGTGGTGTACCACAGGGATCAGTATTAGGTCCTCTTCTATTCCTAATCTACATTGACTTGGATTCTGGTATAGTAAGCAAACTTGTTAAATCTGCAGACTACACAAAAATAGGAGGAGTGGCAAACACTGTTGCAGCAGCAAAGGTCATTCAAAATTATCTAGACAGCATTCAGAACTGGGCAGACACATGACAAATGACATTTAATATAGAAAAGTGTAAGGTACTGCACGCAAGCAATTAAAATGCTCATTATAAATACCATATGGGAGCTACTGAAATTGAAGAAGGAATCTATGAAAAAGATCCAGGAATTTATGTTGACTCAGAAATGTCTTCATCTACAATGTGGGGAAGCTATTGTAACAAGCAGCCTTTAACACCTGCCAAGTATAAGGTTCCAGATTTAATAAAACCTAAATTGTTGCTCCAAATTCAAATATATAGCAGTTCTAGAACAACCAAACTGCTTGACAGCGTAGAAAGCTTAGGTAATGTTGAGTTCTAATATCTTCAAAAAAAAAAAAAAAAAACATTCACTTTTAGTACTTTGTGAAAAAATGCAATGTTCAAAGTTCAAACTCTCAGTTTTTTCTTCAATGTAGAAACGCAGGATATCCAAAATGAAAACAAACAAAAAAATCAAACAGTGTCTCTAATCCATAGAAAAATAAAACGACAGCTGCACAAAAAAAAAAGAATCCCAAAATGCAACAACATGTGGAGATAAAATAAAAGAACAGCGATCCGTAAAGCTAATGCATAAAAATACCCAGTTTGATGTCACCACACGTTATTGCCGAGTTCCCAGCGTGGAGTCGATCCTCTTAGCCTGGTTGTTGACACAGAGACGTGCTATTAAACTCTGCGGCAGTCAGGCAAGTCGCTTGAACTGTGTAAAGTGCTTATTCTAGATCAGTGTTTCTCAACAGGGGCAGAGTGGCCAAAGGGGGGTGTTTACATGCAAGAGGGTGGGAGTGGGGTGTTTTAGCTAAAAAAAAAAAAAAAAAAAAAAAAAAAAAAAAGGGGGCATTGCGTTTTCTTATTTAAAATTAAGGAAACCTTTTATTTCAAAATGTTGATTATCTACTTGCACACAACGTGCCAGTGATGTACTCACTGACTTGCACTATAAGATCGTGTGCAGATCAAGTCAGAAATGTGTGTTGCTGCGCAGCAACGTCGCTGCCATTTGTGCTATCCGGTTTGTTATGCAAATGTAATATGGTCCAATCAGAACGAAGCAGCCATTCCATTTATGCCTGTTGCCATGTTATGTTACACGTCTGAATTTCACAGTTTATTCTTATTGTTATCTAGTGATTTGCATTTGAGGAGATTTTTGGAATCGGTTCCGAACCGGGTATTTCGATTCTGGTTCCAAAACTATTTATAAAAACATGTCCGTATGTTAACGTGTGAGCAGAAGTTCCAACAATATTGTGCAATCTATGAAATCGCCCTGTATAATTTAAAGTTAACAAAATAATCAATAATCTCCAATTTACACAGTAACAGCTTTATTACAACAGCAAAACCCATTGTGTGTTCCTAAAAGGTATAGACAATGTCGACCCCAGGGGACTTTTTTGACCTGAAAAAAGAAACAAGGACCAGGGGTCACAAATGGAGATTAGATAAAGGGGCATTTAGAACAGAAAATAGGAGGCACTTTTTACACAGAGAATTGTGAGGGTCTGAACCAACCCCCAGTAATGTTGTTGAAGCTTACACCCTGGGATCCTTCAAGAAGCTGCTTGATGAGATTCTGGGATCAATAAGCTACTAACAACCAAACGATCAAGATGGGCTAAATGGCCTCCTCTCGTTTGCAAACTTTCTTATGTTCTTATATGAACCTTGTTAATTGCAAATTTCACAAAGCTTACAATTAAAAAAATCTCTAACCACATGGTATGTGCAAACAGGTAGTGTATGTTGGGATCTCAAGCCGAAATACGACCCCATTGGCTTGGGGTTAAATGACATTTTTAGATAGCTGAAATCGTGTCGTGTTCGGCTTGGGGTTGTCTTGCGAATGATCCCCTCGAGGTGCAGAAGATTCACTTTACCCAAAGTGTTTTCATCACTTCATGTAGAAGTGAGACTGAATTATTCTCCAGGGAAATAATACATATTTTAAAAAAATTAAATTAAATTATAACCTGTAATAAATATTTTGCAGACTTTTTTTTGTGAACGTGTAAATTATAGTTATCAAATGTATTTTTGACAAATTTTAATGTTTTAATAATCAGTTTTAATAAAAACATAATAGTACTCACTGCAACCCAGATCCCTGATATTTGTATCCAGTTCGTCGGTTCCAAAGCAGGAACCGGGTCCCGATTTCAAAGGAACCAGTTTGCATATCTCTCTTTTGCTATCCACAGCATGGCGCAAGCAAAGAAGGTATGTTGGCAATATTCCATAATAGTAAGCATTTTATGTATGTATGTATCTACATGTTGATTATATCATTGAGTAGGGTTTAATTATTTTTGTTTTATGAATTATTTATCTTTAATTCTTGGAACTAGTGGAATTAAATGTAATTCATAATTGATGTTAAATAAACAACATTGTTAATCGGCAATAATTCTTAATTTTTTTTTTTTTCTGTGGCAAGGGGGCGATGACTAAGCTCAGCTGATCCTTAGGGGGCGTTGTTATGAAAAAGGTTGAGAAACACTGTTCTAGATTTAATACATTTCCTGGATCCAACAAAGCTAGAACCATAAAGCTTGCTAATACACTGAAATCACTCTGACTCTACTGCTTAAGCATTTCTCTCCCCTACTCAGTTTAGCGGTACATTCAAACACTGAGCTGTACGATGACATCATGCAGGAAGTGGAGGTCAGCACCGAGGGAGCCCCAGGGACTCTGACAGAGTCCTATATATAAACAAACATATCACTTTCTTTATTGAGGATTAAGGCAATAAAATGAAAGTACGGGCACAATTCCAAACTGCTTATAGAAAGTGATTATTGTTTAACATAAATATATTTCTTAGAAAATTGTATGTGAACCGTTTTTGCCTGGCCAGGCTTTCTGCTGAGCAATTAAGTCACAATAGGCAACATGTTTATTGTGTAACTTATGTGGACCTCGCCACACACTATAAAAAAGGCCAACAAGATGCTCGGATATAGAGTGAAAAGTGTTGAATTTAAATCAAGGGAAGCAATGTTAAAACTTAACAATACATTAGTAAGCAGATGGAAACATTTAACTGTTCAAAATGTGGAATGTGAAAAGAAACAGGTCTAGTTTGTGCAATCAACCCCGACATGCCACTTCTGTACATGTGCAGTGCACTTTCCACAGCTGTGGTTGTGTTTGTTTCTGTCCCAAAATTTCTGCAACTTTGTTATCACTTTCACTGTCACTATCAGTAACCTCATTGTGATCAGAGTAAGTTTCATCACTGTCTTCGTCTGGCACATTTTCCATATTCGTCGATAACTCCTGAAAGTACTGCAAGACTTGATGTGCAGTCCTATGTTGTGTTGTCTATTCATTTTCACTAGACTAAAATAAGTATTTTTACAATTGTTGATAAACAAATCATATCTGAAAAAAGTCTCCTGTTGTAGTTATTCAAAATAAACACGAAGCTTTCAAGTTCAGCAGCTCGATCATGTGATCAGTCTCGCATGCACTGAGCCAAACCCACTGGTTTTACTATGACGCTCAAAATGACAGCTCCACTAGTTCTAGGCATAACATATTATGTCTCCATAGGTTTCTGCAACCCTGGGTCTACTGATGCTTTGAGATGTTTAATACATCTATTTAGGAAAAGTTAAAAAAAAGCACAGGTGCCTAGCTGCCAAATCAGTGGAGAAAAATGCATTTAAAAACCGTGATCTGCATTCCTAGAAAATACTTTTGTGAAATACTAATGAATTAATTTATATTTAACAATTTAGTATAAATCATTTTGGTATGGTTACAGTAATGACAATTTTAAGCATTTTTATGAATTTATAAAAATCTGAAGCTTACACTCTGACCTTGCCTGACTTTGAAAATAAAAAAATCATGGAATAATTCTAACCTATAATCATTTGTTTAGAAAAAACATTTAATCATAGCAGAGTAGCATGTATGTTAATAACACATAATAAACCTAATTGATCACTGATCATAGGGGTGGCCTAAGGCATATTTTCACTATTTATATATTTTTTTAAATATTTAAATACACTTTACTTTGAGGTGGGGACATCTTAATGTATGCCATTTCTGTAGATATATACAGTGCCTATAGAAAGTCTACACCCCCTTAAAGTTTTTTCACATTTTGTTGTGTCAGTGCCTCAGAGTTTCATGCATTTAAATGAGGATTTTTTCCACTTATCTACACACCATACTCCACACTGTTAAGGGGAAAAAAGTTTTTATTGAGAAAAAAATTATATATTAAAAATACAAAACTGAAAGATCATAATTGGATAAGTCTCCACCCCCCTGAGTTTAATACTTGGTGGAAGCACCTTTGGCAGCAATTACAGCTGTGAGTCTGTTGGGGTAGGTCTCTTCCAACTTTGCACACCTAGATTTGGCAATATTTGACCATTCTTTACAAAACTGTTCAAGCTTTGTCAAGTTCCTTGGCGAGCATTGATGGACAGCAATCTTCAAGTCATGCCACAAATTTTCTATTGGATTTAGGTTGGGGCTCTGATTGGGCCACTCAAGGACATTTACCTTTTTGTTCCTTAGCCAATCCAGGCTGTGTGCTTTGGGTCGTTGTCATGCTGAAAGGTGAACTTCCATCCCAGTTTCAGCTTTCTTGCAGAGGGCAGCAGGTTTTCCTCAAGGACTTCGCTGTACTTTGCTCCATTCATTTTCTCTTCTATACTGACAAGTGCCCCATAACATGATGCAGCCACCACCATGCTTCACAGTAGGGATGGTGTTCTTTGGGTGATGCGCTGTGTTGGGTTTGTGCCAAACATAACACTTTGCATTTAGGCCAAAAAGTTCAATTTTAGTTTCGTCAGAGCACAACACTTTTTGCCACATGGCTACAGAATCTCCTGATTTTTTTTTTTGCATGCTTCAAATGGGATTCAAGGTGGGCTTTCTTGAGTAATGGCTCCTTCTTGGCACCCTACCATACAGGCCAGATTTGTGGAGTCCTTGGGATATTGTTGTCACATGCACACTTTGACCAGTCTTGGCCATAAAAGCCTGTAGCTCTTGCAAAGTTGCCATTGGCCTCTTGGTAGCCTCTCTGATCAGTCTCCTTGCTCGGTCATCCAGTTTGGAGGGACGGCCTGATCTAGGCAGGGTCTTGGTGGTGCCATACACCTTCCACTTCTTAATAATCATCTTGACCGTGCTCCAAGGGATATTCAAGGCCTTTGATATTTTTTTTGTACCCATTACCTGATCTGTTCCTTTCAACAACTTTGTCCCAGAGTTCTTTTGAAAGCACCTTGGTGCTCATGGTTTGCTTTGAATGGACTACCCCGCAGAGGGAACCTACAGGAACTGCTGAATTTATCCTGAAAACATGTGAATCACTACAATTTAACACAGGTGGAGGCCACTTAACTTGGTGTGTGATTTTGAAGGCAATTGGTTACACCTCAGCTAATTTAGGATTGCTATTACAAGGGGGGTGGACACTTATCCAACCAAGCTATTTCAGTTTTTATTTATAATTAATTTTCTACACATTTCTAGAATATTTTTTCACTTGGAAGTTGTGGGGTAGGATGTGTAGATAAATGGGAAAAAAATCCTTTTTAATGCAGTTTAATTCCAGGCTATAAGGCAACAAAAGGTGAACATTTTGAAAGGCAGTTTCATCCCATTCTGTAGTGGGGCCCCCACCTTCACTCCCAAATTAAAAATGTGTTTCTGTCAAAAAGCTTTTCATAATCATGAAAACACGCTCGCTAAACTGGATATGTTTGTCCGACATTAGGAGGTGTCGGGTTTAAAAAAATACAATAATATCGCGCACACATACATTTACAGTGCTCAATGTTTTTAAAATGTATAAATCATTGCGCTGAAATAACACTGTGTTTTGGGTAGGCTACAGTTTATGAAAATATATAAATCCGTGCAGTGGGCCTATACTGTATACAGTACAGTAGTAAAATCAAATGAACAGCACCTAGACTGCAGGCTATCGGTGTGGTAACCCAAAATAAACCATTATGCTGCATTGTACACATTGGTGCACAATGCGAATAAAACATTATTTTAAACTGAAACAATAATTGTAGTGTTTTATTATTTATTATTATTATTATTATTATTATTATTATTATTATTATTATTATTATTAACTTGGCAGCCAAGACAATTAACACAAAATAGATCATGGTGCCGCATTGACAAGTTACGATACTTACAGGCATACAGTCAATTCTCATTAATATGAATTTCAAGGGACCAGCAACAAATGTTGCATTATACCACTAATTTATATTATCATGAGTAGCCTATAAGTCAAATGTATACTGTCTGCTTTTATTTAAGTTAGCCAGTGGTACAGTGCTAAAAGATGCTCAAAATGAGCTGGACGGGTTAGTGGCACATGTGTGCAATCTATTGCTTCCAACATGTTGGGGAAACCAGTAATGTCATAGAAATTTGTTTTCAAGGCTTGTAAGTACACCCTGCTTAGGGGAAAATAGGTATTTGACTGTTCATTGAGCACAACTAGCAATGCACGAGAAAAGGCGGACTGGGAAATGCCAGCAACAATTACTGTTTAAAACATGCTTTCAAAAGTTCTTAACAAATTGATGTACTTGTAAGTGTTGCAATTATCTGCAACTTTTGTACATCTCATTATAATATTTGAGAACCCTCATTTGCACTAGCTCCGCCCCCTATTTGCGAATTTATGCAGGAACAGCCATAATTCATCTACTCTTGAACAGCAAACAGAAACTGCAACTGCAAAACATTCCCTAAAAAGTCGCAAATAGCATTGCGTCTGTCAAGTATAATTCACCCAAGACTTCCGACTTGTTTGCAACTGGTTTGCGACTTTTGTGACGGCTACAACATTTTAGTAAACCTACCCCTTAGTATTTATATAGTAGTAAGTGCACAATGTGAGCCAATTTATTTCAGATTCAGTATTTCTCTCTGTCACAAATGCATTCTTGTACACAGATACATGTTGCGCTGATTTATAGTTCTTATGGTGGCTTTTCTGATTGGTAATAAACATATGTGTTTAATGCTACAGTTTAAACTCTTTGGTGTGTTTCAGGTCTGTACCGCACAGAGCGAGACAAAGGCACACAGTACGAGCTGTTCTACCACAAGGAGGGCGTGGCCGGATTCCGGCAAGTCACTCTGTTCCGCCCGTTCGGCCCGCTCATGAGGGTGAGGAGCAGCACTCTGGAGGCCACCGGCACCATCCTCAACATCATCGTCCCACTGGCAGGGAGGACTGAGGCCTTCGCGCAGTTCATGCGCAACTTCAGGTGAAGTCAATGACAAGTGTTGAAGTGAGTGTTGAGTCGCGTTCTTATATCGCTGGATGATGTGGACTCCTAATGCTCCAGGTGTGTGAGTGCTGATTCTTAATACAGTAAACATTAACGCGAGTGCTGATTCTTAATACAGTAAACATTAACGCGAGTGTAATTCTTAGTACAGTAAACATTAACGCGACTGCTGATTCTTAACAGTAAACATTAACACGACTGCTGATTCTTAATACAGTAAACATTAATGCGACTGCTGATTTTTAACCACTTCAACTCCAGATGTAAAAATGAAACCCCTTCCCAGGTACCCAATTTTGAAAATAATAATAATGTTTTCAAACCTGTAACTGCTATAAAATGTGATGAGGGAAACACATAAATGACCTTTTTTTTAACAATAAAAACAAAAACGCTGCTAATAACAATATTAATCAGCAAACTGTAATTATCAAATAAAAATCAAACAACATCAAATCGTGTGCCATTATTGACTTGCTCTGTACCATTTATTGAAATGTTCAATACAGCAGAACCTGGGGTTGCCTTCGCAGCCACTGCACATTTTTCTTGTGTCTCTTCTTTTGTTTTCATACTCATAGCAGACCCTGCATCTTCTTCCCTTGTGTTGGAGAGATAGTCACAAATGCGTGTACACAGCTACTTTGCTCAGGCATTGTGATGGATCTGGCTGCCGCATTGCCTGTACCCAGTGCTGTGTTTTGATAGTATTTCGTCACAGTACTGCCATTTCAAACCAAACAGCTTCCCGTTTGCAGCTGGCTTACCTGTAAAGTAGCTGCATGCTCTTCTGTTTGTACAGTTTGTATTGTTCTTGGCTCCACATCCTCTTCATCATCATCATTGCTGAGTGATACGTCAGCATCACTGTCTCTGGTATCGAAATCCTCCAAACCAACTTCACTCCCGTTGCTCATTATAGAAAGACCACGTACGCTGCCATGTTTAGCTTTTGCTAAAAAACTATTTAAACTGCAACTAAACCAGTAAAACTAATAATAAAACACTATCTATCTATCTATCTATCTATCTATCTATCTATCTATCTATCTATCTATATATATATACTTGTAAAAGTTTAATGGCTTTCCGCAATATATCTCAGTCTTCTAAACACCCACAGGTAGATTGGAATCGCTACATGACACGCAATTGGATACAAATGTCACGTGACCCTCCCCAGACTTTCATTGCACATTCCACAGTACTAGCACTGCCTTAGAGAATGAAACCTGAAACGCTAGACTAAGAAACCGATCATAGTATAGAATGGGAAACTTGACGTACGCAGGTACGGCATGGAACTGTAAGTGGGTTTTCATTTCACGTACACTACCGTTCAAAAGTTTGGGGTCACTTAGAAATTTCCTTGTTTTCCATGAAAACATACATGAAATGAGTTTGAATAGGAAATATAGCAAAATGAATAGGAAATATAGTCATTGACATTGATTTTTAATTGAAATAATAATTGTGTCCTTCAAACTTTGCTTTCGTCAAAGAATCCTCCATTTGCAGCAATTACAGCCTTGCAGACCTTTGGCATTCTAGTTGTCAATTTGTTGAGGTAATCTGAAAAGATTTCACCCCATGCTTCCTGAAGCACCTCCCACAAGTTGGATTGGCTTGATGGGCACTTCTTACGTACCATACGGTCAAGCTGCTCCCACAACAGCTCAATAGGGTTGAGATCCGTGACTGTGCTGGCCACTCCATTATAGACAGAATACCAGCTGACTGCTTCTTCCCTAAATAGTTCTTGCATAGTTTGGAGCTGTGCTTTGGGTCATTGTCCTGTTGTAGGAGGAAATTGGCTCCAATCAGCGCCGTCCACAGGGTATGGCATGGCGTTGCAAAATGAAGTGATAGCCTTCCTTCTTCAAGATCCCTTTTACCCTGTACAAATCTCCCACTTTACCACCACCAAAGCACCCCAGACCATCACATTGCCTCCACCATGCTTGACAGATGGCGTCAAGCACTCCTCCAGCATCTTTTCATTTGGTCTGCGTCTCACGAATGTTCTTCTTTGTGATCCGAACACCTCAAACTTAGATTCGTCTGTCCATAACACTTTTTTCCAATCTTCCTCTGTCCAGTGTCTGTGTTCTTTTGCCCATCTTAATCTTTTCTTTTTATTGGCCAGTCTGAGATACGGCTTTTTCTTTGCAACTCTGCCTAGAAGGCCAGCATCCCGAGTCGCCTCTTCACTGTTGACGTTGAGACTGGTGTTTTGTGGGTACTATTTAATGAAGCTGCCAGTTGAGGACCTGTGAGGCGTCTGTTTCTCAAACTAGACACTCTAATGTATTTGTCCTCTTGCTCAGTTGTGCACCGGGGCCTCCCACTCCTCTTTCTATTCTGGTTAGAGCCAGTTTGCGCTGTTCTGTGAAGGGAGTAGTACACAGCGTTGTACGAGATCTTCAGTTTCTTGGCAATGTCTCGCATGGAATAAATAGCCTTCATTTCTCAGAACAAGAATAGCATGACAAGTTTCAAAAGAAAGTTCTTTGTTTCTGGCCATTTTGAGCCTGTAATCGAACCCACAATTGCTGATGCTCCAGATACTCAACTAGTCTAAAGAAGGCCAGTTTTATTGCTTCTTTAATCAGCACAACAGTTTTCAGCTGTGCTAACATAATTGCAAAAGGGTTTTCTAATGATCAATTAGCCTTTTAAAATGATAAACTTGGATTAGCAAACACAACGTGCCATTGGAACACAGGACTGATGGTTGCTGATAATGGGCCTCTGTACACCTATGTAGATATTCCATTACAAATCAGCCGTTTCCAGCTACAATAGTCATTTACAACATTAACAATGTTTACACTGTGTTTCTGATCAATTTGATGTTATTTTAATGGACGAAAAATTTGCTTTTCTTTCGAAAACAAGGAAATTTCTAAGTGACCCCAAACTTTTGAACGGTAGTGTATGTGCCTACGTCATGGTGTTGAAGTGGTTAATACAGTAATCATTAACAGGAGTGCTGATTTTTAATACAGTAAACATTAACACGAGTGCTGATTTTTCTTTAAAAAAAAAAAAAGGTAAAGATAGAAAGAAAGATGAGATCCATGTGATAATTGTAGATTTGGTGATATCATAAGTGGGAACTATTTGCTGGTACAGTGGTGTTATTTTGTTAATTGTGAATGTGCTATCTGGTATCACTGTCACTCCCTCTCTATGCTGTAGTATGTACTATACCCCGAAGTCAGTTGAATTTAAAAAAGTATAGCTTTTACTGATCTGTGCAGTTGCCTGTCCCTTGGCATACAATTCTAAGCAAAGCCTACAGAAGTGCCTCGTGTCATCCAGAATCATAGATGATAATGTCCTGGTGTCAGATGGTGTGCCTGGTACCTGACTAACAAACTTATTCGTTTTTTTCCTGGAACATGACATGATGAGCTGTGTGCCTGGTACCTGACTGACTAACAAACTTATTCGTTTTTTTCCTGGAACATGACATGATGAGCTGTAGAGCCCTCCGCCTCCCTGCTAGCTGCAACCACTCAAAATCTATCTAAAAACAATAAATACATTTATTTTAATGAAAGGCAGCTACTACACTATTCAGAATTACCTTAAAACTTTTTTTTTTCAGGTTAAGGCAAACCACAGAAAGCTTTCTTTTTAATTTAAACATTTGTTGCACTTTTAATATAAGCAACCAAAAAAAAAATTGCAATTATTTGCGGTTCTTTGCACAAAGAAAAGACTAAAACCAACCCAATCTAGAATGTTTTAAGTTCTTATTTAGTTCTTTTTTTTTTTTACTACTTACAGAGTAGTAAATATGTGAAGTGGCTGTAAAGAAAGCTCTTGCTTTATATTCACTATTTGTAAAATTAGGAATAATTTGTCAAGGCATTTTTCTAATTTATTCATAGATAAAAGTATTTTAGTAAGTTGCAGTCCATTAGCTTGCTTTTAAATTTGGAAATTCGTGTGAAGGAGGTTTATATATATATATATATATATATATATATATATATATATATAAATAAATAAATAAATAAATAAATAAATAAAAAACATTATGAATAATGCTTTCTAAATTTAAATTATTGTTATTATTATTATTATTTATTTCTTAGCAGACGCCCTTATCCAGGGCGACTTACAATTGTTACAAGATATCACATTATTTTTACATACAATTACCCATTTATACAGTTGGGTTTTTACTGGAGCAATCTAGGTAAAGTACCTTGCTCAAGGGTACAGCAGCAATGTCCCCCACCAGGGATTGAACCCACGACCCTCTGGTCAAGAGTCCAGAGCCCTAACCACTACTCCACACAGCTGCCCTTTTTCCTAACCACTACTCCACACTGCTCCCACTTTTCATAACACGACATGTAAAACCAACGAGACAGAGGCTAGGAAATTGAAGACACCTAACAGTGTTTTATAAAACACATTTTAATAGGGTGATTAAAACTACAGAAACATTATTTATTTATTATTATTATTGTTTATTTAGCAGATGCCTTTATCCAAGGCGACTTAAGACTAGGGTGTGTGAACTATGCATCAGCTGCAGAGTCACTTACAATTACGTCTCACCCGAAAGACGGAGCACAAGGAAGTTAAGTGACTTGCTCAGGGTCACACAGTGAGTCAGTGGCTGAGGTGGGATTTGAACCGGGGACCTCCTGGTTACAAGCCCTTTTCTTTAACGACTGGACCACACAGCCTCCATTAACAATAACATTTAGAAATGCTCTGCTTTTGCGTGCCACAATAACTATGGCTCCCAAGATTCCCAGCGCATGACTCGGATGAAACATCACTCTAAGAGGCGGGGTCACAGATCTTGCCTGCCAGTACAGACTCGGAATTAGTCCTGCAGCCGCCATTATTGGTTTCTTCATTTTGTCAGTCACAACAAATCTGACTGCGACGGTGGCTGGCGGCTATTTTGATTTTCACCGCCAACTGTCATCAGACAATTCCGACTGACGACTTCTACTTACGACAAGGGTTTCTGGGTATAGTATGTTGCCGGAAGTAGCAGCGGCGGCTTTTCATTTTGTAGTGTTATATCTGAATGTTATGCATGTCTGAATTACTGTAAAAATAAAAAAAAATAAAAAAGAAAAAGAGGGACCAGGGATAGAATTCTTCATATACCAAAAGGTGTCATACTTGTCCAGGAAGGTAATATTAGTTATTTTAGGTGTTTCTGCACGTATGGGATGTTATGCTTATTATAATCTGTCATTATAAAGATATTTAGTAAGCAAGCTGTCTGATTGGGGTGGTGTGTCTGTTGGTGTTACTGACATGTTTGTGTTCTTGCCCTGAACAGGGAAGTGTGTATACTGCAGGACAAACTTGTCCATCTCACTGTGGTATATTTTGGACAGGAGGGCTTGACAGAAGTGAAAATCATCCTGGAAACTGTAGCAAGGTTTGTACACTACTATCAAGAAATATTAGAAATGTGGGTTAAAATAAATAGAAACATTACTAAATGTGATGCCTAAAGCAATAACGTGTTTCACTATAATGATCAGTTTGACACTCCACAATTTCACATGCTGGACACTAGAAAGCAGACCTGTTTATTTACATTCCCCGTGGTACTTTTGGGCTGTTTTTTACCTAGTCCGTTTATAAAGATCTGATTTAGAATTCGCAGTGTTGCCATTTTGCTTCGGTTGGTTTCACACCAGAAAATAGCCTCCAAGTGAATTCAAGTTTGCTTTGCAGTGAAACTGATTGTCTGGATATGTGCACTTGACCAAAATGCTGCCCACACAGCTGTTGAACACACAGTGAACGTCTATACTATGTGTCAGAACAAGAACATAAGAAATGTAAGAATGAGAAAAGGCCATTCGGCCCACCTATGCCGCTCACTTGGTGCCAGCATGGTCCGTTAGCACTCAGGAGAGGAAAAACAAAAAAAATCCCGAACCAGGTTAGTCGGTGAAATGAAACTTCTGGGAATCCATGGTTAAACAGAGCGCCCTTCCTACAGGCAGCTAGCTAAAGGTCTTATTGTAGTCACAGAGAGTGTTATGCAATATTGTTCATGACCGCGTCCAGTCTATTCATGAAGGATCCGAGAGTCTCTGCTTCAACAACTCTGTCTGGCAGCCTTTTCCAGTGGTTCACCACCCATTCTTCAGCTTCCCCCCGTGGCCCCTGGTTCTGTTCTGTGACCTGTGAAAAATAATTATCCGCAGTTGTTTTGATAAACCCCTTGACAATTTTAAATACCTCTATTAAGTTGCCTCTGACTCTTCTTCTTTCTAGGCTATACAGATTCAGCTCTTTCAGTCTACCTTTATATGACATACCCTTCAATCCTGGAATTAATCGTGTTGCTCTTTTCAAGGCCTCCTGTCTTTTTTGTGATATGGAGACCAGAACTGTACACAGTATTCTAGGTGTGGTCGTACCAGTGCATTATATAATTTTAATATAACTTCTCTTGATATGTCTTGGCTAGAACCTAACACTATCTGCCTTTTTTATAGCTTCTCTGCACTGTCTAGTTGACTTAACAGTTTCATCCACTACTTCCCCCAAGTCCTTTTTGTACATAGCTTCCTCTATTTCATTACTATTCATGTTGTACTTGTCTCTAATGTTTTTGCGCCCTATGTGCAAGACTTTGACTTGCATGAAATTTCATCTGCCGTGTGTCAGCCCAAGCTTGTCTCGTTGCTGATTGGGAGTTGGCTACCCCTCCCAGTTTTGTGTCGCCTGCTTACTGATTATGTCTTGGTCCAAGTAATTTATATAGATTAAGAATAGCAATGGTCCCAATACTGATCCCTGTGGTACCCCACTTGTTACGTTTCTCCAGTTTGATGCCTGGCCTGTAATTATAACTCTGCTATCTATCTTGTAACCAGTTATGAATCCATGCTGCTACTTTGCCATTTATTCCTACTGATTTAATCTTTAGATATGTCTTTTGTGCGGTACTTTGTCAAATGCTTTTTGAAAATCTAAGTAGATTGTCTCATGCACTATCCTTGTCGACTTTAGTAGGCACCTTCTGAAAGAAATCTAGTGAACTAGTTAAACAAGATCTACCCTTCCTAAAGCCATGCTGTCTTTCTCCTATAATGTACAGGTTTATAGTTCCTGGGGTTAAATTGATCTCCACATAGGAACAACGTTGCCAATTTTCCAGTCCAGTGGGATGGCTCCTTTATTTATAGATTTGTTGAACATACAGTGCCCTCCATAAGTATTGGGACAGTGAAGTCAAAATTGCTATTTTTGCTGTACACTCAAGCAATTTGAAAATACCATTAAAAGATGAATATGAGGCAAAAGTACAGAATGTCACCTTTTATTTCTGGCTGTTTCAACACATATATGTTTCACCAACTAAGAATAACAGCACTTTCAGACTTCCATCCCCCCATTTTATGTGAGTATAAGTATGGGTACAATTCAACTTAAAGCAAATATAAGAAGTAGAATATAGCAATTTTGACTTCACTGTCCCAATAGTTATGGAGGGCACTGTATAACATATTGGTTTAAAAATCTCTTCTGTAGTTTCCCTAAGGACTCCTGGACAGATTCCATCAGGCCCTGGGGATTTGTTTATTTGAAGTGCTGCTAGCTCCCTTCATTCTCTTTTATAACAAACTCCAGTAATGATGTTTGTGTATATTCTGTTAACCTCGGTATATTGTATAAATCGTCCTTTGTAAATACTTGACCAAATATTGATTAAGTGCAGCTGTGATTTGGTTGTCTTTTGTCACTAAATCACCACTGCTGCCACATTAGACTACTGACTTCCTCTTTCAGTTTCCTTTTAGCATTAGATTAAGTTTACTATCTATCGCTGCTTGCCTCTCGAATTCCCTTTTCGCTCTCCTAGTCTGTTTTTTTTTTTTTTTTTTAGGTCTCTACATGCCTCTCTGTACTTTGTGAGGCTGCTCCCTTTTATTTAATAGAAAGATAGGATTTTCTTTTGCTTTTAATACCCAGCTTAAAGGATACTTCAGCACTACATGAAAAATAAAACATTTACATTCAGTAAAAAAAAAAACTAAAAAAAAAACTGTGCTGTGTAAGTGGTTGTAGGAAAAGAAAACCAAGACAGAGTTTGTTCTCATTTCCAACTAATGAAGGGACCTACCCACAATTATAGCAATATAAATGAAAGCAACGTTTTAAAAATACAAGCCCAATTCCGCTTATTATAGTGGACATGGCAACTGTGATGGCAAGCAAAACGGAAAGAAAAACGTACCGTGCCACTGCCATATCGAAGTTGTGTCATTAACAGTTTAAATTCAAATTGTGCTCAGCAACACAGTGTGACTACACAGGGAACATCCAAAATAATGCCAGACAATATATCAACAAACAGATAGGGAATTCCACTTTCCCACTCAACGGTGTGTAGACGAATGTGCATGTGTTTGTCAGGAAATGCAACTGAAAATCAAATACAAAGGATGAAAAAATGCAGTACTTATTGTTTTAGGTGGGATTGTGTCCATTCTGCAAACATTCCGAATCAGCTGGAGCTATATCTAAGACTTTGGAGATGTATATTGAAATAACACAGTGCTGCTATAATTGTGGGTAGGTCCCTTCATTAGTTAGAAATGAGAACAACTCTGTCTTTTCCCTCAACTCTGCCTTTTCCCGTAACCACTTTATATTACATCAAAATACAACAAGCGAAGGAAACATGAACAGTGTGAAAAACAAAAGCAGTTACAAGTTCCTTTCTTATCATGTTTGTCAGACAGACAAGTAATATAGCTTATTCAACGCTTCATTGGGCATGCGCCGGTACGTTTCAGAGCACATGTGAGGGTACATGCGGAAGTCATGTTTTTTGGCTCAGAAGAGATGCTTGAGAACAGTGATTTTGGACATAGCAGTGTGGCATTATGCAGATGTTTGGGCACATAGCTATTATACAATGGCCAAATACATTCGGAACAGCAAGGTGGGATAGTTTGTTTTATCTTGCATGTAGTGCTGAAGTACCCTTTAATAGATCGATTTACCCATCGTGTTTTCTCATTTTTGGAATAAATGTATCCTGCATTTGACATTATATCCCATTTATATTTGACATTTTAATCTAATTGTTTTCAACTTCATTATCATTAGTATTCTATCCCAGTCTATAGTACATAATAAACATGGAACGTTGAGCCCGCGTCAGGCTTGCTGTACTAGCTCTGTTTATTCGCCATCTGCTATTGATGAAATGGCAAACGATTGATGAAACAGTACTGTGCAAAAGTTTTAGGCAGGTGTGAAAAAATGCTGTAAAGTAAGAATGCTTTCAAAAATAGACATGTTAATAGATTATATTTATTAATTAACTAAATGCAAAGTGAGTGAACAGAAGAAAAATCTAAATCAAATCCATATTTGGTGTGACAACCCTTTGCCTTCAAAACAGCATCAATTCTTCTAGGTACACTTGCACACAGTTTTTGAAGGAACTCGGCAGGTAGGTTGGCCCAAACATCTTGGAGAACTAAACACAGTTCTTCTGTGGATTTAGGCAGCCTCAGTTGCTTCTCTCTCTTCATGTAATCCCAGAAAGACTCGATGATGTTGAGATCAGGGCTCTGTGGGGGCCATACCATCACTTCCAGGACTCCTTGGTCTTCTTTACGCTGAAGATAGTTCTTAATGACTTTCGCTGTATGTTTGGGGTCGTTGTCATGCTGCAGAATAAATTTGGGGCCAATCAGATGCCTCCCTGATGGTATTGCATGATGGATAAGTATCTGCCTGTACTTCTCAGCATTGAGGAGACCATTAATTCTGACCAAATCCCCAACTCCATTTGCAGAAATGCAGCCCCAAACTTGCAAGGAACCTCCACCATGCTTCACTGTTGCCTGCAGACACTCATTCGTGTACGCTCTCCAGCCCTTCGGCGAACAAACTGCCTTCTGCTACAGCCAAATATTTCAAATTTTGACTCATCAGTCCAGAGCACCTGCTGCCATTTTTCTGCACCCCAGTTCCTGTGTTTTTGTGCATAGTTGAGTCGCTTGGCCTTGTTTCCACATCGGAGCTATGGCTTTTTGGCCGCAAGTCAAATATGGATTTGATTTAGATTTTTCTTCTGTTCACTCACTTTGCATTTAGTTAATTGATAAATATAATCTATTAACATGTCTATTTTTGAAAGCATTCTTACTTCTACAGCATTTTTTCACACCTGCCTAAAACTTTTGCACAGTACTGTATATGTATGTATATATATATATATATATATATATATATATATATATATATATATATATATATATATATATATATATATATATATATGTGGCAGACTAGAGGGAGGAGGAGAGGCAGTGGGGGCACTACAATCCCCAGAATGCCACGGGAGTGAGCTAGGAGGAGGTTCACCTGGCTCTAAGCTTAATGAGAGACACCTGTTTCTGATTAGCAGGCAGGTATATCAAGGGACAGAAATGTTTGTTCAGGGCAGTCTGTGTGAAGGCAAGAGGCTGTTGGTAATAGAACAAGGTGCTGTGTGAGCCTGTGTGTGCTGTAACGTGTAAAAAAGGGTTGTGTAATCGGTAAACTGCTTAGCCGCTCAACCTAATAAGAACTTAAAAGAAAAAGTGTAGCTAGTGCTCTGTGGGGAGTTAGGGTTTTAAAAAGAAAAGTGTAGCTAGTGCTCTGTGGGGAGTTAGGGGTTTAAAAAGAAAAGTGTAGCTAGTGCTCTGTGGGGGTTTTTTTTGTTTATTTTATTTTGTGTTTAATAAAAGTGTGCAACAGTGCTGAAAAATTCAATTTCTGTGTCTGGGTCTATTTAAAAGGTGCAAACAAGGGGCAAATCCTTCAGAACTGCAAGAATGAAAGTGTTTTAAAAGTAGGATCAGGGATGCTTAAGTAATGTCCTTTGTCAGCTCTGGTGAAATATAAATAAGGCGAAACAGAATGAGAGGCTCAATCAAGATATGAATGTAAAACAAATGGCCATGTTTTGTAAGTTTAAAACAGTTTGCTATATTTTGCAATTTGATGGTAACGAATTTAAAACAAAAACATCGATTAAACAGGGTTTTCCACAATTTAAAGTCCACAGATAGAAAATGCCAACTGGCACCATGAACTCTCCCTTTAATGTCAGAAATGTGCACATGCGCAATAAAAGTGATATCTGCTTTTTTTTACGGTCTACCAATATCCTGTGCCACCGGTATATCTAATCCTCCTTTCTTTTAATAACTTGGCTCTTGTGGACGGTGGGTTATGAATTACATCATCACAGGTATGTTTGCTTTCTGCTGCGTTGTGAATTCTAACTGCATGACTGAGAGGGAAACAAGCCCCTCTCAATCGAAACGAGACACACCATTTTCAAGAGGATCCGAGAAACAAATATTTGACGTTTCACACCTACCATCCTCTCCAAATGAACTTGGTATGAAAGGGCCCTTAGTTGTGAGGACACAAACCTTGAACCCACAGTTATTTACTGTACCAATTCCACAAGTTAAAACTGAATTCCAAGCATTTCAAAACAAATATACTCTAGTCTAAAGTGTACTCTAGTAATCGTAGCTCCTGTTAGACCGGATGCAGATGCACACTGTGTTAAATCTGCAATATGCGCAGATGTACACTGTGTTGAATGTGCAATATGCTGCCCTGCAATCTGGAGGCTCTGCATGCACCACTGACCGACCACAATGGCTCAAATTCACTGTGAAAATAGAAAACAAACTTCCTGTGTGGCAGTCTTATCTTCTGCAGCCTCCAGAGATCAGTTAAATTGAGGAAGTTGCACAACACCAGTGTTTTTATTTTACTAAGAAAGTCCTTGCTCAGAATAGCTCATTATTACAGAGGAAATGAAATCCACTAATAAAATATCAGCAATAATAATATATTTTCTAAACTGTGCAGCACACAGATGGTCCTTGTAATCCCATAACAAGCACAGGTTAGAGTGCAATGTATTCTGAAACTAATAGTAGACCAGGAGAAAAGAAAATATAATTTTAGATTGGTGCAAAATCAATCCAGTTATCATGTTCGCAGTGTCAAGTATGACAGATTGATGAGTGGTTAGTTAAATAGTTCAATAAAATGTATAATTCAAATGTTTGTAATATAGAACATACTAGATACTGCACTTTATAGAACAATTATTTTATCAGTTTATTAATATAGTCTAACTTGATATAACAAACCTTCTTTTAACAAACCCTCTTTTTTTAACGATCCAAGCAGCAAGAACCATTTTTTTTCAATGGAAATTAGCCCTATAGAGTGATCACTTTTACAAAATCTACCTGGATAAACCGATCTCGGTAGTAACTGACACTGAACTCCAGTGTGAATGTGTTATTCTCTCAGTGAAAACAAAGACCTTGGTAGGCTAATTCGAAGATAAGGCTGATTCATAGAAAACCTATTGAAGTGTGAATCATGTGTGACATATGCAACCATTGCCATCTTCACAAAAACTGCAACCATGGCAACAGGCGTGAGGTGGTATCATGATTGAAACAGCCTGCATTAAGAAAAGCATAACAAATATCAAGCAATCTTTGCTGGATATGTTTTTCAAGAGAAAGGGCGCGTAATTACTGTATTCAGCATGTAAGTGTACTTTTTATGTTTTCATTTCTTTACTTTTTTTTTAAATATACAGTTTAAATGTTGATCAATGTGAAGTTGTCTTGAAAGAACCATTTTAACATTTAGCTACCAAGTCAACTCTTACAAAAAGGATATTGCTGCTCTAGAAAGTGTGCAAAGAATGAGGCTGTGTGGTCCCGTGGTTAAAGAAACGGGCTTGTAACCAGAAGGTTCCCGGTTCAAATCACACCTCAGCCACTGACTCATTGTGTGACCCTGAGCAAGTCACTTAACCTCCTTGTGCTCCATCTTTCGGGTGAGACGTAGTTGTAAGTGACTCTGCAGCTGATGCATAGTTCACACACCCTAGTCTCTGTAAGTCACCTTGGATAAAGGTGTCTACTAAATAAACAAATAATAAAAAGAAAAGCAACCAGAATTATCCCGGGTTTAAAAGGCATGTCGTATGCAGACAGGCTAAAAGAATTGAATCTATTCAGTCTTGAACAAAGAAGACTACGCTGTGATCTGATTCAAGCATTCAAAATCCTAAAAGGTATAGACAATGTCGACCCAGGGGACACTTTTGACCTGAAAAAAGAAACAAGGACCAGGGGTCACAAATGGAGATTAGATAAAGGGGCATTCAGAACAGAAAATAGAAGGCACTTTTTTACACAGAGAATTGTGAGGGTATACAACCAACTCCCCAGTAATGTTGTTAAAGCTGACACCCTGGGATCCTTCAGGATGCTGCTTGATGAGATTCTGGGATCAATAAGCTACTAACGAAACGAGCAAGATGGGCTGAATGGCCTCCTCTCATTTGTAAACTCTCATTTTGTTCTTAAAATACTACAGATTGGGTTAATTGCAGGATTAAATACAGTAAAATAGGGAGCAGATAAGTGCAAGTTAAAGTGCATTAAAGGCAGAGTGCCGTATTGTCCAGAAGGGAAGAGTTGAGTTTTACAGGTGTTGTTTGAAGAGGTGTGTCTTGAGGAGGCGCCGGAAGGTGGTCAGGGACTGGGCAGTCCTGACATCTGTAGGAAGATTATTCCACCACGGCGGGGCGAGGGTGGAGAAGGAGCGGGCTCTGGAGGCAGGGGAGCGTAGAGGAGGTAGAGCCAGTCTTCTAGTGCAGGCGAAGCGAAGAGGTCGAGTGGGGGTGTAGGGAGAGATGAGGGTCTGGAGGTAGCTGGGTGCAGTCTGGTCAAGGCATCTGTAGGCTAGTACAAGAGTCTTGAACTGGATGCGAGTGGTGATCGGGAGCCAGTAGAGTGAGCGGAGTAGTGGAGTTGCATGGGAGAAGCGAGGTAGAGATAACACCAGACGAGCAGCGGAGTACTGGATGAGCTGGAGCGGACGGGTGGCGGACGCAGGGAGGCCAGCCAGGAGGGAGTTGCAGTAGTCTAGGCGGGAGAGCACCAAGGCCTGGACCAAGAGCTGGGTGGTGTAGTTGGTGAGGAAGGGTCGGATTCTTCGGATGTTGCTCAGGAAGAATCGGCAAGTGCGTGCCAGAGTGGAGATGTGCTGGGAATAAGAGAGGCAGGGGTCCAGGGTGACTCAGAGGTTCTTAGCGGAGGAAGAGGCAGAGAGTATGGTAGATTCCAGAGGAACAGAGATAGAGAGATCAGAGGAGTAGGAGGAGGGAAAGAAAAGGAGGTCAGATTTAGAGAGGTTGATTCTGAGGTGATGCGAGTGCATCCAGGAGGAAATAGCAGACAGAAAGGTAGAGATACTGGAGGGGATGGTGGAGTCAGAGGTGGGGAAGGAGAGGAAAATCTGAGCATCATCAGCATAGAAATGGTATGAGAAACCATAGGATGTGATGAGGGGGCCCAGGGAGCAGGTGTAGAGAGAGAACAGGAGAGGACCCAAGACTGACCCTTGGGGGACTCCGTTTGAGAGAGGGTGAGGTGTGGAGGTTGCTCCATGCCAGGTTACCTGGTAATTGCGGTTGGAGAGGTAGGAGGGGAACCAGGCCAGAGGTCAGCGAGAGAGGATAGTAGAATGGAGTGATCGACAGTGTCAAAGTCAGCAGAGAGGTCGAGGAGAATTAGGACAGAGGAGAGAGAGGCAGCTCGGGCAGAGTTTAGTGAGTTAGTGACAGACAGGAGGGCGGTTTCAGTGGAGTGAGCAGAGCGGAAGCCAGATTGGAGAGGGTCGAGCAGAGAGTGGTTGGACAGGAAAGCAGAGAGCTGGCGGTGTACAGTCTGCTCGAGGGTTTTGGAGAGGAAGGGTAGGAGGGAGACAAGATGGTAGCTCTGGAGGGAGGTGGGGTCGAGGGTAGGTTTTGAGGAGGGAGTGATAGAGGCTTTTTGAAGGCAGTGGGAAAGAGACCAGAAAGGAGAGAGGTGTTGAGAAGGGAGGAGATGAAGGGAAGTAGAGCAGGAGCAGCAGCTTGAAAGAGGTGAGTGGGGAGGGGGTCCAGGGCACACGTGGTGGGTTTGTGACGCTGGAGCAAGGAGGAGAGGTCAGAGTCTGAGAGGGGCGAGAAGGTGGAGAAGGAGGGTGAGTTAGTAGGAGATGTAGTGGGTGTAGGGTTTGGAGCAGGAGGGGGTGCGGGGTGAGGTGAGGTGAGGGAGAGGTGTTAAATAGTTTGCGGATATCTGAGATTTTAGAAGAGAAGAAGGAGGCAAAGTCATCAGAGGAGATAGAGGAGGGGGAGGGTTTAGGAGGAGGAGAAGGTAGAGAATAGTTTACGTGGGTTGTTAGTGGAGGCTTGGATTACAGATTGGAAATAAGTACATTTAGCAGAGGAGAGAGTAGAGGAGAAGGAGGAGAGGAGAGTGCGGTAAAAGTCTAAGGCAGCAGAGAGTTTGGTTCTCTTCCATTTCTTTTCAGCAGATCTGTGTGATTCTTGCTGAGCGGAGCGCAGAGGAGAGCCAGGGTTGGGGAGGGGAGGGAGGAGAAGAGGGTGGAGGTAGCAGAGTCTACAGAGAGTTGTGAGAAGGAGTCAATAGGAGGAGGTGAGAGAGAGCAGTGGAGACAAGGACAGAGGGGAGAGAGAGAGCGGAGGTTATGGCGAGAGGTGACCGTGGGGAGAGAGGGGAGAGACAGAGAAAAGGAGATGAAATAGTGATCAGAGAGGTCCAGGGGGTGATAGAGAGGGTGGAGGGGCAGCAGGCCCTGGAGAAGGTGAGGTCCAGTTGACGGCCAGCTTTGTGGGTAGGAGGGGATGGAGAGAGACAGAAGTCGAAGGAGTGAAGGAGAGGGAGGAATCTGGCAGAGTGGTTGGGGTTGGAGAGATGGATATTAAAGTCACCTAACAGGACAGGTGGGGTAGACAGTGAGGGGAGGGAGGAGAGTAGATAGTCGAGTTCATCTAGAAAGTGAGCGAGAGGCCCAGGGGGACGGTACAGTACAATTAGCAGGAGTTGACAGGGAGAGGTTAGTTGGACTGCATGAAATTCAAAGGTATTAACAGAGTGAGGAGAGGTCGGAGGGGACAGAAAAGAGTAGAGGAGAGAGAGGGGAAGACCAGTCCCACCTCCCCGTCCAGTGAGACGCGGAGTATGGGACAGGACGTAGAGAGAGGACAGGGCAGCAGGAGTTAGTGTTATCAAGGGACAGCCAGGTTTCAGTGAGCAATGAAATCGAGAGAGAGGTGGGAGGCAAAGGCAGAGATGTAATCAGCTTTGTTAGCAGAAGAGTGACAGTTCCAGAGTGCACCAGAGAGTGTGGGGGAGAGGCAGAGGGATGAGGTTAAAGGGGTTGGAGGAGCAGCGGTGGAGAGAGGACAGAACAGGACAATACTACATCTTCCTTAGAGGGAGAGGAAAGCAAACAGCTTTTGTTCAAGGACTGTATAGCTAGAATCTTTATGGCATGTTTTATTGTCTGATATTCATGATGTACAGTAATTGAGATGGTTTAACAATGGTAATGAAAATGAATACATAGTTGTACATTAAATAAGGGTGTTTAAAATATTAAAAGTTCCCCTATCAACACCTTTATATTTGT
Organism: Acipenser oxyrinchus oxyrinchus; assembly: GCA_030684275.1. Lineage (NCBI taxonomy): Eukaryota > Metazoa > Chordata > Actinopteri > Acipenseriformes > Acipenseridae > Acipenser > Acipenser oxyrinchus. The sequence continues at coordinate 23,733,381 of CM060259.1, forward strand.
TTTAAATGATATGCAGTGTGCAATATAAAGCATTTGCGTTGCAGGGTGTCGAAAGTTTTGTTGAAGTGAAGTTTCTGTAGCCAAGAGAACGATCTGTGTGAAAGGGTTATGATGGCATTATACCAGCGCACTTGTGCAGCTCAAATTAAATACACCCCTGCATCTACTTGCGGTTGCCAGCTCTTGATACGTAGGCCCCACAGAATACAATCTATTAAATCAGGACCGGTTAACCCAGCAAAAAAGGGGACAAGGAGGATGCAACATCGACGATGGATAATTGCAAAGCCTATGACATGGATTTAGATTTCCAGAAAGCTTTTGACGAAGTCCTGCATAAAAGATTAATTCTCAAACTGAACGCAGTAGGGATTCAAGTAAATGCATGCACATAGATTAGGGAGTGGTTAATATGTTGAAAACAGAAAGTACTGATTAGAGGAGAAACCTCAAAATGGAGCGAGGTAACCAGTTGAGCACCATAGGGATCAATATTAGTTATTCTGCTATTCCTAATCTACATTAATGATTTAGATTCTGGTATAGTAAGCAAACTTGTTAAATTTGCGGACGACACAAAAACAGGAGGAGTGGCAAACACTGTTGCAGCAGCAAAGGTCATTCAAAACGATCTAGACAGCATTCAGAACTGGGCAGACACATGGCAAATTACATTTAATCAAGAAAAGTGTAAGGTACTGCACGCAGGCAATAAAAATGTGCATTATTATTATTATTATTATTATTATTTGTTTATTTAGCAGACGCCTTTATCCAAGGCGACTTACAGAGACTAGGGTGTGTGAACTATGCATCAGCTGCAGAGTCACTTACAACTACGTCTCACCCGAAAGACAGAGCACAAGGAGGTTAAGTGACTTGCTCAGGGTCACACAATGAGTCAGTGGCTGAGGTGGGATTTGAACCGGGAACCTCCTGGTTACAAGCCCATTTCTCTATAAATATCATATAGTAGATACTGAAATTGAAGAAGGAATCTATGAAAAAGACCTAGGAGTTTATGTTGACTCAGAAATGTCTTCATCTAGACAATGTGGGGAAGCTATAAAAAAAGGCCAACAAGATGCTTGGATATATTGTGAGAAGTGTTGAATTTAAATCAAGGGAAGTAATGTTAAAACTTTACAAGGCATTAGTAAGACCTCACCTAGACTAGATGGTAACTTTACAAGTAAAGTTGTGGGGCTTGCGTTAGCTCTTTAAAAGTATTTTTGTGGTAGTGGAAGAAGTTTAAAAATTTTTACTTTTTAAAGCAAAGAGGTTACATACAGTCAAAGTTAAATTTAGTAAAATAATTGGTCTGATTACTTTGATAGACTACTAGATCAACCTTATTACTTTGGATTGTGGGGCAGTTAGATTACACATTTCATCAGACATGTACCGTTTGATTGGTTTAAGATATTTTTTAACTGATTTCAGATTTGAATAGCAGAGAAGTAGAGGAAGATTTCATACACTAACTTTTTGTTTAACTTGTTGGGAAAGTGGTCAAAGTAGCTGATTTGTGTCACATCGTTTACAGTAAATAGAATGTTGGAAGTCTGGGAGTTTTTAAACAATGGGGAGCTTTAGAATGTTGAAAAAAGTCCCATTAAAGTGAATGAAGATGGACAAAGAAGGACAAAAAGCTTAATAGTTTAAAAAGTATAAAAGATATCAAAAAGTTGTATACAAGCACACTATTCCAGACCGGTCTACACCTTTTAAAGTTTGAACGGCGTTTCTAGCTTAAGAAGAAGAAGAAGTATGTCGAAAATTTAAAGTGGGGGACTCTTGCTTCGCAAGCCCTACTAAATATTGTGTTCAGTTCCGGTCATGTCGTATGCAGACATGCTCAAAGAATTGAATCTATTCAGTCTTGAACAAAGAAGACTATGTGGTGATCTGATTCAGGCATTCAAAATTCTAAAAGCTATTGACAATGTCGACCCAAGGGACTTTATCAACCCATTCGTGACACGGGCCGAATGTAAGGCAGAAAAAAAGCAGGAGTCCCACAGTGTGTTTAGCATAGGGTTGCACACTTTTATTTTTAAACAAACAAGGTGCAGTGCTGTATTGTCCCCTCAAGTTGTTGTTGTTGTTGTTGTTGTTTTCTAAGCAGACGCCCTTATCCAGGGCGACTTACAGTCGTAAACAAAAAATACATTTCAAGTTCCTCCCTGAACTAACCAGGCCAGGTTGAATTGGCAATCTAATCCATATTCATATTCCAATTGAATTAAAGTGCAGAGTCTTCACCCTGTCACCATTACTAAACTAAATAAATAGTGCCCTGTGTGTCAAACTATTTCTAGACAGGTTTTATGGAGGTATTATATTAAAAATATAGGGTATATGCAGCTCGAAGGCAAGAGGCAGTGATGCTAAATAGAGAAGGAACTCGACAGCTTGAAACCTAAACCATTCAGCCGCCTCTCTGGCCTTGGATCACCCCTAAGGGCAGTAACACAGATAGACTGTGTCCTGCAACACCATTTCCTTTGTGCTGCCCTTTTTTACAGCCCTGTTTTCTCTTTTGCCAGTGAAGCGAGTTTCTCCAACTACACGCTGGTGCCTGTGGATGAGGAGTTCTCCCGCGGGCGTGGCCTGGATATCGGAGCCCGTGCCTGGAAGAAGGGCGACGTGCTCATGTTCTTCTGCGACGTCGATATTTATTTCACTGCAGAGTTCCTCAACACCTGCCGCCTCAATGCACGGCCAAGTACGTCTGTTTCATAGCTGTATACAGCTTTTATTTATTTTTCAAACCTTTAGCCAAGTTTAAAGCCCTTAAGCAGAATTCTTTCACGTATTTGGCACCTGAAGAATGGGCACACAGTAAAACCTTGATTATTCCAACGCTGATGTCATAGAAAATGTGCCATTCAGGCCTCATTCTGTGATATTTACAGAAAGTTCAGCACTCTCTTGTATATTTACAGGTAAAGGGGTTGAATTCTATCTTTTCTGAAGATTTCTTGACTGATTTAAATAGTTTCACAGTAATTTGATTATCTGAACAACCCCTGTCACAAGTAGTTTGGATAATAAAGGTTGTACTGACCATGTTTCTCTTTTTAATGCAGGTGTCACCACTTGAAATAAAGTTGCTTGGAATCACGTGACGTGTCACACAGGAAGTTCATAATATTTTTCTCCCCTGTTCTGTTTCAATGGGACGCTGGAACATACCTTTTCTGTTCAGTAATAGTCACTGCTGCATTGTGATCTTGTGTTGTTGAGATTTCCATGTGCTTTTCTTTGTGCAGATAAGAGAGTGTTCTACCCAGTGGTGTTCAGTTTGTACAACCCTGCAATCGTATATGGTAACCTGGAGATCGCGCCCCCTATGGAGCAGCAGCTGGTGAGTGCTGGAGCAAGCGTAGTGGCTTCATGACCGTGGATTACACAGTAGATTACAATTGTAATGTTATGAAAACATTAAGAATAAATGTTTAAATTATGACTGCACAGTAGCAAGTGAACAGAGTAGTCTGATTTATTTCATATTTGGTTTTTCTTTACAGTCTTTTCTCTATGCAATTAAATGCTGTACATGTAGTCTAATGTATAAACACATGTTGCAGCAGTTTTCTGATGGAGGGCTTCTTTGATCACTGTTCTGACTGGTTACACATTTCCCAATATGGTAAAGTTTAAACGTTTAAGAAAATGGATTGGAGATTTCTTTTAACCTGATTTGTTAATACGAGGGCTTTAAAATCTGCTTCCTCGCTGTCCTATCCATCTACTTTTATTTGCTATACTAAATTTAAATAAAGTGAAAAATCGAGAATAGTGTTTGCTGTCAGCAGCATAAGGTAGCCACAATAACAACTGGTCTCTGGTTTGAATGATGAGTTGAAGAAATCAAACAACTGGATGCAGTCTGATTACTTTCAGAACTTTATTTCAGCATCTCAGTAACAACAAGATAAGGCGGTCTTCTCTAACAAAGAGGCTTTGAATAAACTTTTATCAACACACACTGTGAACAAGTTTCTGAACAAAGAGCATGACCCCAGCATTAACACATAGACTACTAGATATTTTGAATTATTTTCACTAATACATTTAGGGCCTAACAGTAACTTAAATACTGGAACTTACACAAATACATGAACCTGCACTCAAATCCTAATGTAAAAGGATAAAAGTACAGCTAACTTTTTAATTTTGTAATGTTTTACAAACAGTTCACATACCATGTTTGCTTTTCTCTATGAGATACCTTAACTGAAGAACAGCTTTTTAGTATTGAAGTATTATTACCCGCGAAGCATCCACTGCTGGGATAGTGAAGGCTACCAGGCCACTGAGCAAACGTTAGGTTATTTATCATAACCCCGGTTCCCTGAAATAGAAATGTTTACCTCCTAAAGACCCCGAACCTGAATAGATATACCAAAGCTGCTCGCCAGTGCCTGTGACGCAGCGATGCCCGCCCCCGAGGGCATAAGAGGACTGCACGCACAGATACCAGCTTCATTTATCCTTCAAGCCTGCTGCAAGCATGGACACAGCAACCTGGTTAATGGTTACATTTCTATTGCAGGAACCAGAGTTATGATAATAACCTTATCCCTATCAAGTATGAAATGTAACCATTGCCGAATGGGTAAGTGTACCAAAGCCTGCGCAAGGGAATATTGCATAACAACTGGAATGCTACAAGGCTAAGCCGAAGGCTACCTTGTGCGTTACCATTAGGAACCCCAGTAACCAATAGCTAGGGCTATAAAATTGAGGGAGAACTCACCTATTTGTAAGGGCTGACCCGGAAGCTGCCCTACTCGGTTCCAAAGCCAGAGTTTTGTGGATCCACGACCTAAGCTGTAGAACCTAGTAAAGGTTTGGGGAGTAGCCCACACCGCTGCATTGCAAATGTCATTGACTGATGCACCCTGGAATAAAGCCCACGAAGTTGCCATGCCCCTGAAGGAAGGGGCAGTGAGCTTTCTGGAGGTGCAAGTTGGGCTCATAGGCAGTCCTGCATCTGTTTGTTATCCATTTGGACATCCTCTGCCTAGACAGGGTTTGACCATGGGACTGCCTCCTACTTTTTGTCCTGTCAACACAGCACGCCAGGGTCCGCACTGGGCAGAGCGTCTGGAGTTGCAGCTCCCTGTCAGACTGGAAGGAGGTGGAAAGAAGCCTCCAAATCCACAGACTGGTTCACATGGAATGCTGAGATAAAAGGCAGGATCAGTACGGAGCGTAACCCTCATCCTGGCCTCTGTAAAAATTAAGCAGGTTCTCACGAAGGAGAAACCCTGCATCTCGCTCAACTACTTTGCAAAGATGATAGCAAGCAAACACTTGAGCGATACCATTTGAGCTCATCTGAATGCGTGGGCTCAAATGGAGGCTTCAAGAGTGCATTGAGCACCCCATTTAACCACCAGCGAGGAACAATGCCCTTCATAGGCTGCTGAAGCTGCCTAACTACTTTCAAACATTTTTGCCTCACCAGGAAGCTGAGCTCCTGGATAGACAGAGTCAGTTTTACACAGAGGGAAATTCCTTTCATCAACAGATCCTGCAAAACTAGTATTACTGCCATGGGGTCGAACCCACGTCTCAAAGACGCTCCACTTGTACTCATACTGGGAACGTGTTGACGCTGCTGTGGCAAAAACCCTATTGGACAGACCCAGATGGCTCAATGCAGCCGTTCAGGGGCCAGACCCAGCGCTGATTGTTCGGAATGCCATAAGGTGCCCCGTGCCTGAATGAGCAGGTCACGGCGCTTGGGCAGTCTCCACGGCTGGCCGCTCAGCTGCATCAGGGTTTAAACCAGAGTCTCCTAGGTCAATAAGGGGCTACTAGTGTGGCACTGCCACCTAAATTAAAATGTTCGGTTCTACATGGTGCAATAAGCGTACCATGTGTTGCGCCTTAATTGGGCAGCACGGAAGCCTGGCCAGGTTCCAAATACATTACGATGTTCTTATTCGCTGGAAGCGGCAGCGCTGTTAATGGAAAGATTGTTTTAGGCGAGTATAAATGGTATACTTTGTTACGCCATAAGGGGGAGCTACTTACTTGCCTTGTGAGTTCCTGCCGCCTCTTTAGTTCCAGTTTACTGACTCTATTCCGGGTTTTGAAAAGACCGCGGCGTTCTTTTGCCCTGGGAGGACTGCCACGGTAGAGCGATTTTGTATTCTTCGACTGTCGTTCCTGTTGGAAGTTGCTTTGTTTTTTTTAGCAAGTGCTTTGGGCCAGTTTCAGGCAGTTTTAGCCTGGATCGTTCGCCTCTGCTGTCTACGATCGCTAAAGCCTGGAGCCGGCTTGTATGCACCATGTTGCTGACGATTTTGTGCATGTTCATTTTTTTGTGGATTACTTGTCATCGCCTTCTGAGAGGACCTTCAAGCAAGCGGGTACCCAGGAGTTTGGTGAGATTGTTTTCTTGTTATTTTTGTTGTGGGACTGTTCTGTTTTTGTTTTATTTTGTTACTTTGTTCTCGCAGTGGATGTTTTGCTGGCTTGTTTACGTTTTTTTTGTTTTTTTTTCTGCTCGGAACTTATCTTTTCTATTTGTTTTGTTTAACAGTATCCATTATTTTAGCCAATAAATGTTTGAGGTTATCCCTTGTTTCTATAGTGTATTTTTTTGGGATCTCGCGTCCTTGATGCACTGTCGTCAGCCTTTCCCCTTTGTTAATAATTTGGGTATATTTGATACAGGGAGGTAATCCCTCCATAGGGATTAGCTTTGTGCTAAGGGCGAGTCGTTACACTAGGATCACCTTGGCCCGGTGCCTGATTTTCTCCACACACAGTGGGAGAAAGGTGAGCGGTGGGGAAGGCATATAACAGTTGCCTTGGCTACCATCTCGGGGTTCACCTCCTCTCTGATGTACAGATGTACTGCCCGCAGTGAGAAGAGGATGGAGACTGGGCAACCTGAGGCCACCTTTGTGTTTGATGTAAACCACCACTGTTGTGTTGTCTGCACGGACAAGCACATGCCCACTCGAACCTTCTGTACAAATGCCGCAAGGCTAGTTAAACTGCCTACAGTCCCAAAACATTTATGTGGGGACATGCCAAGAGGGTCACACACCCTCTACGAAAAGGCACAGGGAGCTAGAGAGACGCCAAAGGGCAAGACCTGGAACTTGTATGCTGTTCCCTGAAAGGGCGAACCACAGGTACTTCACAGTTTTCATGGGGATATGGAAATAGGCATCTTTTGAGGTCCACTGTGGTGAACCAGTCGCTTGGCCTGATTGACTGCAACAGGTGTTGCATCGTCAACATTTTGAACCTCCTTCAGCTCAGATATAGGTTGACCTGCCTGAAGTCGATTAATGGTCTGAGGCCACCATCCCGCTTGGGCATGGAGTAGAACCCATCCTCCAACTGGAGGAGGTGTATCCTGTGGGTCTGTGACTGATGCTGCAGTCACACCCGAAGGAGGGGACCGTGCTTGAACTGCAATGAGTAGCCGGTCTGAACAGTAGTAAGCACCCAGATGTCCGTGGTGCACTGAGGCCAATACTCCAGGTGGCTCTCTAATAAGGGGCCCTGGGCCTGTGGCAGCAAAACCCTAGGGCCGCTGCTCACCTTGTGGCTTGGCCTCACCTTGTGGCTTCACCGGTCTATAGCGGGCCGGATGGAACAGAGCGAACACACCAGCTCCTTCGTGGATTCCCGCGCATGGTGAGAGTGCTGCAGAACAGAAAATAGGAGGCACTTTTTTACACAGAGAATTGTGAGGGTCTGGAACCAACTCCCCAGTAATGTTGTTGAAGCTGACACCCTGGGATCCTTCAAGAAGCTGCTTGATGAGATTCTGGGATCAAAAAGCTACTAACAACCAAACGATCAATATGGGCCAAATGGCCTCCTCTTATTTGTAAACTTTCTTATGTATGCCCCAGTTTTTGTAATAGGGACATCTAACAGCGGTGCTTTGTTCCCATCAGACACATGTGCCTGTGGGAAACTGCTGTCCAAAGCTTCTCTATTCAGGTGCGTGGCTCTCCCTTGGCACAGAGCCATGGGATGAGGACACAGCCACCTCTCTATGAGAGGGTGGTGGGGAAGAGTGCTGTGCAGGTGAGGGACACAGAGCGCTCTGTAGAGCTGCAGGAGAGATGTTTCTACACTTGGAGAATGCACACAAAACTTGCAGAAAATGCAGTTTACCAGTGACTCCTTTGCATGCTGCTGCCTCAGGCAGGAAGAATATCTACTTGTCCACAGGCAGGCTGGCCTGGCATATCACAGGGACAGACAAAGGCATTATACAAATAGCAATCGCTGTACAGGAAGAATGCACAGTTGTGGAACGGAGAGGTATTGTACCGGGATGGAACCGCGGTTCGAGCCTTAGTGCCCGGTCGGTATAGTACCGGTGACTTGCACCAGGTAACCTTGATCCCTGTTTGGTACGGATATCAGGTCAGGAACGGAGCGGGTCTGTGATCTACAGGTCCACATGTGTCACGTTACTGCAAGAAGCAATATATAGCAATGCCCATCTATATAGCTTCTGGCAAACCCAAACAGTCCGAACGAATACAAGACTGAGGGAAGTCTACTGTTAGAGCCCTTACAGCCTTCGTAACGGTGCTGCAAGCAGTCACCAAGACAGCAGTGAGATACTGTGGCAGAGACTGCAAGCAATCTCAGCTGAAGCGTGTGTTGCTGCAAAAAAATCAGAAGAGACACAAGAGAAAAACTCACAGAAAATACAGTAATACAGTTCAAATAACAATACAATTGTTTAAAAATATTATTTTAACTCCAACCAGAGTTAAGCACCTGTGAGGAGAGCTCAAGTTGCTTGATCCCTGGGAAGGGGCGACAATAATTAGTGAAACTAAAACAACGTAAATAATTATCACATAAACAGTGTATTACACGATTAGCAAATAAATATATGCAGATAAGAAGTAACAAATACTCATCTGTCTGTGGCTCTCCCATCAGGTTCAGTCCACTGAAAGGAAAAATTGATGCTGTTATCTGTGCATGCAGTCTCTTTATGCCCTCGGGGGGCAGGCGTAACTGTGTCACAGGCACTGGCGTGCAGCTTTGGTATACAGTGCCTTGCATAAGTATTCACCCCCCTTGGACTTTTCCACATTTTGTAGTGTTACAACCTGGAATTAAAATGGATTTAATTGGGTTTTTACCATTTGATTTACACAACATACTTAACACTTTGAAGGTGCAAAATATTTTTTATTGTGACACAAAAGTTAATTAAACAAAAAAAGACATTTGTTGGTTGCATAAGTATTCACCCCCCTGAGTCAATACTTGGTAGAAGCACCTTTGGCAGCAATTACAGCTGTGAGTCTTTTTGGGTAAGTCTCTACCAGCTTTGCACATCTGTATCCTGCAATTTTTGTCCATTCTTCTTGGCAAAATTGCTCAAGCTCTGTCAAGTTGGATGGGGACCGTTGGTGAACAGCAATTTTCAAGTCTTGCCACAGATTCTCAATCAGATTGAGGTCTGGGCTTTGACTGGGCCATTCTAAGACATTCAGGTTCTTGTTTTTAAACCACTCCAGTGTAGCTTTGGCTGTGTGTTTAGGGTCATTGTCCTCCGCCCCAGTCCCAGGTCTCTTGCAGACTGAAACAGGTTTTCCTCTAGAATTTCCCTGTATTTGGCTCCATCCATCTTGCCCTCAATCCTGACCAGTTTCCCAGTCCCTGCCGATGAAAAGCATCCCCATAACATGATGCTGCCACCACCATGCTTCACCGTGGGGATGGTGTTCTCAGGGTGATGAGCAGTGTTGGCTTTGCGCCACACATAGCGTTTTGCGCTAAGGCCAAAAAGTTCAAGTTTGGTCTCATCAGACCAGAGAACCTTTTTCCACATGTTTGCTGTGTCTCCCACATGCCTTTTGGCAAAATCCAAACAGAATTTGATATGGGTTTTTTTCAGCAATGGCTTTCTTCTCGCCACTCTTCCATAAAGCCCAGCTTTGTGGAGCGTCCGGGTTATAGTTGTCCCATGGACGGTTTCTCCCATCTCAGCTGTGGATCTCTCCAGCTCCTTCAGAGTTACCATTGGCCTCTTGGTTGCTTCTCTGACTAATGCCCTCCTTACCTGGTCACTGAGTTTTGGTGGACGACCTTCTCTAGGCAGAGTCGCGGTTGTGCCATATTCTTTCCATTTTTTTAATAATGGATTTAACGGTGCTCCGGGGGATGTTCAAAGTTTGGGATATTTTTTTTTATAACCCAACCCTGATTGGTGCTTCTCCAGAACTTTATCCCGGACTTGTTTTGATAGCTTCTTGGTCTTCATGATGCTGTTTGTTTAGATATGCTCTCTAACAAACTCTGGGGCCTTCCAGAAACAGGTGTATTTAATCTGAGATCATGTGACACTAATTGCATACAGGTGGACTCCATTCAACTAATTATGTGACTTCTGAAGGCAATTGGTTGCACCATAGCTTATTTAGGGGTGTCACAGCAAAGGGGGTGAATACTTATGCAATCAAGTCTTTTCAGTTTTTTATTTGTAAATAATTTTGAAAAATATGTAGATTTTTTTCCGCACTTCGACATTATTTTGTGTAGATCAGTGACAAAAAATCCTAATTAAATCAATTTTAATCCCAGGTTGTAACACTACAAAATGTGGAAAAGTCCCAAGGGGGGTGAATACTTATGCAAGGCACTGTATCTATTCAAGTTTGGGGTCTTTAGGAGGTAGACACTCATACCGTGATGGTTACATTTCGTACTTGATAGGAAACCACATTACTCCTGGAATAATGAGGAAAAACGTTTGTTTTATGCGTGATTTTAGGCAGTATTAGTTTTTGTTAATGAGGAACACAAACAGAAAAACTTTTAAATGTTTAACATATCCATTTTTAATAGCAATATAACCCTCATAAGAGGCTTTACCATCAGTAAGTCCTTTCTTGTTATATTAAATGCCCTCCTATTTGGCTCGGGACATTTAATGGTACAGTGTGGGCCTTACCAGGCGGTAAAGCCCTCTTTTTCGGGTTCTATGCTTAAATAGATGGGCCGGCGGTGTCCGGTTAGCTCTCGCTGGCCCTTGAAAATCCGGGGGAGAAGGTGTAAATCTTGTGCTGGGCTGTACCCATATCCGCAGCAGGTCACCAAGGTGAACAGCCTCTGGCATGTTAGAACAATGTAGTTAAGGGAAGTCGGCAAGTCCGATCCGTAACTTCGGGATAAAGATTGGTCTGGGTCAGGGCGGGGCTGGGCACACGCCACGGCAGGACGATTATGATTATGTTTAAATCAAACAAACACCTCTGATGTAGGTTAAGGGTCACAATGAACAAATGTGAAAATGGGATTTCAATATTCAACTAGCATGGCCAATTTACAGATTGGTATGTGCTTCCAAAACAGGACTGAGTAGAACTGGCAGAGAACAGGTTCAACTGTGGAATACAAACTTTCAGCAACTGCATCTTTTGAAATACAGTGGGCCAGTATTCACCTTAACAAGCTATTTGCGCTCTCAGGCGCTGTGCTGTACTGAAAGATTTCTTATTTCTTTAAGGCTCATAAAAAAGATGCTGGTTTCTGGCGAGATTTTGGATTCGGGATGACCTGTCAGTACCGGACTGACTTCCTCAATATTGGTAAGTTACGTGTGCTTTATTTATGTATTTATTCATTGTATTTATTAGCTCTTTTTATACAAAAGCACTGTACAGTACATAGCAGAAAAAAAGAACAAACCACAATCCATTTGTATAGCATGTCACACATACAACTGCCACAATAAGACCATTTAAATAATACAAAAGCAGCCATTTTAAAGTTACATTAAAACCCACTAAAATAAGAAAGCCATTTTATAAAAGTGAGTTTTAGTCTTGACTTGAAAACTGTAACGGTCCCAGCTTCCCTGACAAACGCAGGCAGAGCATTCCATAATTTAGGAGCTCTACAAGAAAAAGCCCTACCTCCCGCGTTACTTTTGTTGACCCTAAGAATAACCAGCAGCCCTGCATCCTGTGATCTCAGAGTGCGGTTTGGAAGATACAGGGTCAGTAACTAGGTGCTAATCCATTCAGGGCCTTGTAAATTAACAGCAAAATCTTACAATTCTGTACTGCACTGGGAGCCAGTGTAAAGAGGCCAAAACGGGTAATGTGTTCACTTTTCCTAGTTTTAGTCAGAATTCTAGCAGCAGTATTCTGAACAAGCTGCAAGAGGGATACCACACGTTTTGGGACACCAGAAAAAAAAGTGCATTACAATAATCAATTCAAGGTTAAACAAAGGCATGCATCAGTCCCTCGGCATCAGATACGGAAATCATTGGTCTAAGTTTGGCTATATTTTTCGAATGGTAAAAAGATCCTTTAGTAACTTCCCGAATATGAGTCTCAAGTGATAGATCAGGATCAAACTCTTAATTTCTAGTTTAAGTTTTGATGAGTGACTGCAAGCTCATGTAATCCCACATTTCCTTTTAGTTGGTTCTGTGAGCCCACTAGCATAACCTCTGTTTTAACCGAATTCAACATTAGAAAATTCTGTGACATCCAATGCTTGATGCCTGTAAGGCAAGTAGCTAATAACACCCAGGCAGAAGAAATTCCTGGCTTTAGGGACAAATATAGCTGGGTATCATCAGCATAGCAATGGAAGTTCACTCTGTGTCTGCGGATAATGTCACCTAATGGTAGCATATATAATGAAAACAACAAGGGACCTAGAATGGAGCCCTGTGCAACACCACAGACAACTTCCGATAATGCCGATTTTACCTCCCCAATAGAGATGAACTGAAACCTTTCAGAAAGAGAAGATTTGAACCAGGATAGGACAAGGCCAGACAGTCCCACTGTGCTTTCAAGATGATTCAGTAGGATGGAATGGTCTACAGTATCAAAGGCAGCACTTTGACCTAGAAGAATTAAAACTGATGGAAAGCCTTGGGAGGGGCGAGGATGAACACACGCTGTCCTCCGAAGCGTGTGCCATCAGCCGCCCACTTCTTTTCACTCTGCAGACTCACCGTGCAGCCGCCTCAGAGCTACAGCGTCGGAGGACAACGCAGCTTACAGGCAAGCCATGGCGCCGGCCAGACTACAGGGGTCGCTGGCGCGGTGAGCCGAGGACACCCTGGCCGACTTAACCCTCCCTCCCCGGACGACGCTCAGCCAATTGAGCGCCGCCACCTGGGAGCTCCGTCCACGGTCGGCTGTGGAATAGCCTGGACTCGAACCGGCGACATCCAGGCTATAGAGCGCATCCTGCACTGTAGCGAGTGTTTTTACTGGATGCGCCACTCGGGAGCCCCTGATCTTTTAATACTTTTGTAGGAATAGGGAGTTCAAGAGACCATGCAGTAGCTTTCATATGTTGAACTAGCTCTGTCAGTTCCTGTTAGGTAATCAAAGAAAAAGCCACCATAGTAGCCTTAATAGGTGTAGTTGGTAAAATTGTGCTGGAGTCCTCCTTAATAGACGATGTCTCATTTCTGATGTCTAGTATTTTAGTTTTAAAGAAATGTAAGAAGTCATTGCAGCTGTGAGAGGAGACAATGTCAATTGTAGGACTATTCGGGGAATTAATCTAATTAATTTATCTAGGGCAGCAAAAATAAATCTAGGATTATTTATATTTGTTTCAATTAAATTAGAATAGCATGATGATCTAGCCAACGCAAGAGCCTTCCTATATTTAACCAGGTGGCCCTTCCATGTGATGTAATGAACGTGCAATTTAGATTCCTGCCATCTCCATTCTATTTTACGACCCTCATATTTCATCTTCGAGTTGTATCATTGAACCACGGTGAGCTTTTTTTAAAATACACTCTCTGAGTTTTGATTGCCACTACAGTATCTAAGATACCAGTCAAGGTAGTGTTGTAGGTATTAACCAGCTCATCTACTGATGATGACTCAGAGAGTGGTAATGAGCTCAAGACATCAGAAAGCTCAACAGCAATTGGAGAATTCATTACCCGGGATTTAAATGTACAGTCCACAGTCTTTGTAGATACTGGCAGATTCACCTCAAAAAGAATGGCAAGATGATCAGAAATAGTAAAATCTAGGGTTATGATGTTCTTAACAGCTAAACTACGAGAAATTACCAGATCTAAGGTATGGCCATGATTGTGAGTAGGACCTTTGACATGCAGGATATAATCTAAGGAATCCAGTAGCCTCAAAACTTCCAAGGAGTTGGATCTGGATCAATGTCAACATGAAGGTTAAAATCACCCAATCAGGGGGCTCCCGAGTGTCGCATCCAGTAAAGGCGCTCCGCTTGGAGTGCAGGATGCGCTCATTAGCCTGGACGTCGCTGGTTTGAGTCCAGGCTATTCCACAGCCAACCGTGGACAGGAGCTCCCAGGTGGCGGCGCACAATGGTGGCGGCGTCGCCCCTGGGGGTGGGGCGAGGGTTTAGGTCGGCCAGGAGTCCTCGCTCACGCGCCCAGCGACCCCTGTAGTCTGGCCGGGCCTGCGGGCTTGCCTGTAAGCTACCCGAGAGCTGCGTTGTCCTCGACGCTGTAGCTCTTGGGTGGCTGCATGGTGAGTCCGCAGTGTGAAAAAAGCAGATGGCTGACGGCTGCACGCTTGGAGGACAGCGTGTGTTCGTCTTTGCCCTCCTGAGTCAGCGCAGGGGTGGTAGCAGTGAGCTGAGCATAAAAATAATTGGCCATTCCAAATTGGGAGAAAATAATAAAAATAATTGGCAATGACTAAATTATAGATAGCAGATCCCCAAATTCAGTCAGAAATAGCAGGTTTGACCTGGGTGGTCGATAAATAATTACAATATGAACAGGTAATGGATTGTTTAATGTCAAGGTTAAAACTTCAAAAGATGAATAACCTTCAACAATGTCCTGTTTGATTCTAAGTTCACTACGGAAAACAATAGCAAGTCCACCTCCCTGCCCAGTAGAGCGAGCTTTCTGAGAAAGAATAGTTAGGTGGAGAAGCCTCAATCAGGGAAACATTGGCATTCGCTCCAAGCCATGATTCAGTTAAAGAGAGAATATCAATGTTGTAATCCTGAATAAAATCACTAATTAACAGAGGCTTATTAGACAGAGACCTGACATTAAGTAAACTTAGGTGTAAATTGGTCCAATCAAAGCATGTGATTGAGCAGGGGTTAATAGGGTTAATAGCACACACCTCTGTGTTTACTCAGTGGGTAGCGGGAATGGCAGGATACTTTAACCTGAATTTTACATGCCTTTTTAGATTCCCTCCCCACCAGGGGAGAAGGTGTAAATTTGAGAACATGGTCAGGAGTCAGTCTAAATGCCTGTTCCTATTCTAGGATCTACACACACACATTCTAGTTACAGTGGCTCTCAAAAGTATCCCCCCCCCCCTTGGACTTTTCCACATTTTATTGTGTTACAACATGGAATCAAAATGGATTTAATTAGGAGTTTTTGCCACTGATCAACACAAAAAAGTCCAAAATGTCAAAGTGAAAAATAAAATCTACAAATTGTTCTAAATTATTTACAAATACAAAACAGAAAATAATTGATTGCATAAGTATTCACTCCCTTGAGTCAATATTTGGTAGAGCCACCTTTGGCAGCAATTACAGCCATTTGGATAAGTCTCTACCAGCTTTGCACATCTGGACACTGCAATTTTTGCCCATTCTTCTTTGCAAAATTGCTCAAGCTCCGTCAAGTTGGATGGGGACTTTTGGTGAACAACAATTTTCAACTCTTTCCACATATTCTCAATTGGATTGAGGTCCGGGCTTTGACTGGGCCACTCCAGGACATTGACCTTTTTGTTTTTAAGCCACTCCAGTGTGGCTTTGGCTGTATGTTTGGGGTCATTGTCCTGCTGGAAGATGAATCTTCTCCCAGGTCTCACGCAGACTTCAGCAGGTTTTCCTCCAGGATTTCTCTGTACTTTGCTGCATCCATTTTGCCCTCTGATCTTCACGAGCTTTCCAGGCCCTGACGCAGAGAAGCATCCCCATAGCATTATGCTGCCACCATGCTTCACGGTAGGGGTGGTGTTCTCAGGATGATGTGCGGTGTTAGGCTTGCGCCAAACAAGCTCTATTTTGGTATCATCAGACCATAGAATCTTCTTCCACTTGGTCTCAGAGTCTCCCACATGCCTTCTGGCAAACTAGACGAGATTTGATGTGTTTTTTTTCAACAATGGCTTTCTTTTTGCCACTCTCCCATAAAGGCCAGTTTTGTGAAGCACCCGGGCTATTGTTGCCGTAGGCACAGTGTCTCCCAGCTCAGCCATGGAAGACTGTAACTCCTTTAGAGTTGCCATAGGCCTCTTGGTGGCCTCCCTGACTAGTGCCCGTCTCTCCCGGATACTCAATTTTTGAGGACATCCTGTTCTAGACAGATTCACAGTTGTGCCATATTCTCTCCATTTCTTAATAATGGACTTTACTGTGCTCCGGGGGATATTCAATGCCTTGGAAATGTTCTTATATCCTACCCCTGATTGGTGCTTTTGAAGAACCTTATTCCGGATTTGCTTTGAATGTTCCTTCGTCTTCATGATGTAGTTTTTGTTAGGAAATGTACTAACCAACTGTGGGACCTCCCAGAGACAGGGGTATTTAACCTGAAATCATGTGAAACACCTTAATTGCACACAGGTGGACTCCATTCAACTAATTATGTGACTTCTAAAGATAATTGGTTGCACCAGAGCTTATTTAGGTGTGTCATAGCAAAGGGGGTGAATACGTATGCAATCAATTATTTTCTGTTTTATATTTGTAATTAATTTAGAACAATTTGTAGATTTTATTTTTCACTTTGACATAATTGACTTTTTTTGTGTTGATCAGTGGCAAAAACTCCTAATTAAATCCATTTTGATTCCATGTTGTAACACAATAAAATGTGGAAAGGTCCAAGGGGGGTGAATACTTTTGAGAGCCACTGTATCCAGTTGTTTTAGTGCCAGATAAGGGGATTTGAAAGAGAAATATTTTTGCAGACCACGGAGATTTTTGAACACAGGAGATTTGCTAGTTTTATTTGGTGTAACCCTTTTTTTAACAGTAAATCTGCAGTTTATCTATCAAGCACATTTAGTCAATCTGGTGCAACCAGTGACCCTTTAAAACCTAAAGAAACTTGTAACGAAATCTCATTTGCTGTATAAACCACAGCCTCCAAAAATGAGAAACCCGTGAAACCTGTGCTCGGGGATGGAGTGTTTATTACCAATCTTACCGCTTGCTCACGGAATCATGGTATCCCTGAATAGAGAATTGTTCCCTCTTCAAAACAGGCAAAAGATTCTAATAAACAAGATGTGTCGGAAATGCAGAGGTATCCGAATTTTTTTATTTTTTTTATTTACTACTGTTGCAGAATGACTGGGTGGAACATTTGTGGTGACCAGCCAAATTGCAAAGTGCTGAAAAAGTAGGAATGGAGCTGTATAGATTCCCGGTACCCAGTCACTTCCTGTGCTGTAGGTTACACGCTCTTTCAGGAAGTGATTCATGCCAGAAAGCAACATGTTGTATTAAAAAGATGTTCAGTACATGGAAAGGGAGGCGACTGAAATGATCCCAGACCCTGTACTGCTGCTGCTTGCTCTAACCCTAGCTGCTTTCTTCTTAGGAGGCTTCGACCTGGAAGTAAAAGGCTGGGGCGTGGAGGATGTGCACCTGTATAGGAAGTACCTGCACAGCGACCTGATCGCGGTGCGCACACCGGTCGCAGGGCTCTTTCACTTGTGGCACGAGAAGCAGTGTGCGGACGAGTTGACCCCCGAGCAGTACCGCATGTGCATCCAGTCCAAGGCCATGAACGAGGCCTCCCACTCCCACCTGGGCATGCTAGTGTTCAGAGAGGAGATTGAGTCCCACCTGCGCAAGCAAGCCTTCCAGACACACAGCAACAGCAAGCCAGCAGAGTGATAGGAGGCAGCTCAGGAGACACTCCATCTCTGCCAAAGAACAGAACCATGCCAAGTGTTCCAGTACAATAACGATATCCTACCAATACAAGAAAAGTAGCAGCAGTGTATCTCTATACCTTACAGTATGCATCGCAACACAATGGGATGATGCTGGTCAATGGATTATTTTGTTAAAAGTCTTAAATAAGATTGCATAGCATATCATTAATTCAATAATTCAAGAACCGTTTGGTATCAGACCACACACCCTGTCTATCACTATTCAGATGGGACACAGTGAATCTTTCTGATGTTAGTAAAAAGTGGCTTTGTAATCACTCCTTGACGTGATTTCAACCAGAAATGCCCAACAGAAGAATTTTTCCTTTTCTTTGTTTAACATTCTTGCTTATCCTCTGCACTGCGGAGCTTGCTATGGTTACTCCTCACTATTAGGATCCTGCCTATTTAGTTGACCAAGTGGCAAACAGCTTTAATGAGGGACGAAGCTTGTGTGCCTGCAGCTGAAGTCTAAGTAACTTAAACAAACAAGAAAGTCAACCAGGTGTGATTTCTGATGCATGAAAGGGTGTAGTGTAGCATATTTACAAGACAAAAAAGATCAAAACCAGTTGTCTGCTTTTTCCAGCTGTGTCATTCCATGACCTGCTGTGTGCTGCACATTGATGTTGACACACAAGCAATCCCTGCACACGCTACAGGGAGCTTCTTTCACCTGCCTTTGAAATTGCTGCAACAAGAGGCCTGGGGCACAAGTACGAGGAGTTTGGACGGCAGTAGACATTTTTCCATATCACAAAACCACCAGACAATGTGGCACAATTGCTTATAAGAGACCCAAGACTGGAGGGCAGGCAAGGACATTCACCTGCATTGACCAGTAACTGAATACAATATTTGTAAATGTATGGATAAAAAAAGATGCATTGGTTTATTTACTATAGTTTTGCTTGAATGAAAAAAAATATATATATATTGTTCTGCATTACATTTTATTTTCACAGTCATTTTCAAATCATGTGTTGGGAGACACAAATCGCTGTTTCATGTTTATAGCCATGGATAGTATGAAATGTTCTTTATTCTCTAACATGCATAAGCATCTAAAGGAGAGCTGCAAGGATAGATTTGGTTAAGTCAGGATGTGAGTATTTGCTTGGTGTTTAACACTGGTAGTCAATATTTTGGGAACTACAAATTATTAATTCAATTTACATTCCTGATGTATCTGAGAAAAGTCCAATCACTTCCAGGGAGGTATTTTTCTTTCTGTTTTGTTTCGCCCAGTAGAATGTGTTTGAGGGTTGACTCTACTTGTGGGGTGGTGTTTCAGGCTGAGGTCAGCAGGGGTCAGTGTCACTGAAGGGAAATTTGTTCATGTATTAAGCCCTCACTGACCAAAGAATGACCTCTGCTATCAGTTTTGTTAAAGGGAAGACAAACGTGCAATTAAAATCCAGTTATATTCCTGCTTTCTGATGGTGTCAAACTAGGTTACTTCTGCACTAAACATGGCAAGCGCACAGGCAACTAGTTCTTCACAGCATTAATGGACTATTTTTCAAATGTGTGTGTGTTTTTTTTTTACCGTTTACAAATATAAATAAAATGATACAACATGATTTAGTTGTGGGAAGAATTGTTTTTATCATTATGGATATACCTGTTAAACAGGGCAGGCAAAAGTATGATAATGTAAATGATGACATATTGGTCAAAATCATATGTGGTTAAAGTGAGTGTAAAGTAATAGGCAGGATTTAGCAAACACAATGTCCCAAAGGGTTCAAACCAGAGGAAAGAATAATTTCAGAAGCAATTGATAAACAGAAAGCAAAACACACCAGACAACATACTGAGGTGGGTTTAAATGTACCGGCTTTGTTAGTATTGCCTACCAGCTGATAGTTGAAAGATTGTAGTGGAAGGTTACCCCCACATTTCTGTTCAGTTTTGTTTTCGGTTGTCTGCCTCATCTGCAGGTGTTATTTTCTATAGACTTGCCTGCCTGTAACTTTTCATTGCTTTACATTGCAAATTGATGCTTAGGAATAGACTGATTTGTAGATTTAAGTGTTGTAACCATTTTTAACCTACTATAATCTACCATTAAATTGTCTGAGTAATGTCTGCAATTTTAATCAGACTCGCTTGTCCGCAAGGTGGTGCTGTTGAGCTGCTAAGATCTCCACAGACTCAACCCTTCGGCTGCTCCTGCCACATTCACAACGAGTTTCACAGACCCCTAGTTAGCTCTGGTCTTGCACTAGTATAGATTAGTATGAAGCTGGATGTGTGAAACCAGCTAGAAAAACTGTAAACGTGTAATATTAATAACTAATACCTACTGTAAAAATAGCAGTGTTTATGGAATAGCCTGTGAAAAATGTGATGGAATAAAATATGTTGGAGAGACTGGAACAAAAGAATTCAGAACCACCTTTCATTAATTAGAAATAAAAAAAAATGAATGAACCAATAGTACAGCACTTCACCAGTCAAAGGACATGACATAAATGATGCAAAGTTTGTAGTATTAGAACAGCTAAAATTAGACAATGGGACATATAGAGAATAAAATTAAGTAAATGGATAAATAGACTGAACATGATTATGCCAGCGGGACTCAACAGAAAAGAATGAACTAATTAACTCTAATAAATATATAACATTTAAATAAATAAACCAAATTCATTCAGAAGTTGTGCATGCTGATGCGCTGGGGAGGCCAAATCAAGGCTGATCCTCAGAGCCAGCATTGCATGATAATATAAATATAAGTTTAAATAAAATAATGATAATTAGAATTAATACAGATTTAAAGATAGAAGTAAAAATGATGTCGCAATATATAAAACACCATTACATCATGTAAGAATAAATCATGGATTTGTATATAAACAATAAGGAGATTAGAACATAAGAACATAAGAAAGTTTACAAACGAGGAGGAGGCCATTCGGCCCATCTTGCTCGTTTGGTTGTTAGTAGCTTATTGATCCCAGAATCTCATCAAGCAGCTTCTTGAAGGATCCCAGGGAGTCAGCTTCAACATCATTACTGGGGAGTTGGTTCCAGACCCTCACAATTCTTTGTGTAAAAAAGTGCCTCCTATTTTCCGTTCTGAATGCCCCTTTATCTAATCTCCATTTGTGACCCCTGGTCCTTGTTTCTTTTTTCAGGTCAAAGAAGTCCCCTGGGTTGACATTGTCTATACCTTTTAGGATTTTGAATGTTTGAATCAGATCACCACAGTAGTCTTCTTTGTTCAAGACTGAATAGATTCAATTCTTTTAGCCTGTCTGCATACGACATGCCTTTTAAACCCGGATAATTCTGGTTGCTCTTCTTTGCACTCTTTCTAGAGCAGCAATATCCTTTTTGTAACGAGGTGACCAGAACTGAACACAATATTCTAGGTGAGGTCTTACTAATGCATTGTAGAGTTTTAACATTACTTACCTTGATTTAAATTCAACACTTCTCACAATATATCCAAGCATCTTGTTAGCCTTTTTATAGCTTCCCACATTGTCTAGATGAAGACATTTCTGAGTCAACATAAACTCCTAGGTCTTTTCATAGTTCCCTTCTTCAATTTCACTATCTCCCATGTGATATTTATAATGCACATTTTATTGCCCATGCAATACTTTACACTTTTCTCTATTAAATTTAATTTGCCATGTGTCTGCCCAATTCTGAATGCCGTCTAGATTATTTTGAATGACCTTTGCTGCTGCAACAGTGTTTGCCACTCCTCCTATTTTTGTGTCGTCTGCAAATTTAACAAGTTTGCTTACTATACCAGAATCTAAATCATTAATGTAGATTAGGAATAGCAGAGGACCTAATACTGATCCCTGTGGTACACCACTGGTTACCTCACTCCATTTTGAGGTTTCTCCTCTAATCAGTACTTTCTGTTTTCTACCTGTTAACCACTCCCTAATCCATGTGCATGCATTTCCTTGAATCCCTACTGCGTTCAGTTTGAGAATTAATCTTTTATGCGGGACTTTGTCAAAAGCTTTCTGGAAATCTAAATAAACCAAGTCGTATGCTTTGCAGTTAACCATTTTCAATGTTGCATCCTCAAAAAAGTCAAGTAGGTTAGTTAGACACGATCTCCCTTTCCTAAAACCATGCTGGCTGTCTCCCAGGATATTGTTACCATATAGGTAATTTTCCATTTTAGATCTTATTATAGTTTCCATAAGTTTACATATAATAGAAGTCAGGCTTATTGGTCTGTAGTTACCTGGTTTGGTTTTGTCTCCCTTTTTGTGGATCGGTATTACGTTTGCTATTTTCCAGTCTGTCGGTACAACCCGTGTCGAGACTGTTGCATGATCTTGGTTAACGGTTTGTAAATAACTTCTTTCATTTCTTTGAGTACTATTGGGAGGATCTCATCCGGCCCAGGGGAATTGTTTATTTTAAGAGCTCCTAGTCCCTTTAACACTTCTGCCTCTGTTATGCTAAAGTTATTTAAAACTGGATAGGAACAGGTCGACATGTGGGGCATGTTGTCCATGTCCTCCTTTGTAAAAACCTGTGAAAAGTAATCATTTAATATATTTGCTATTTTTTTTTCTTCATCTATGATTTTGCCATTTGTGTCTCTTAGACATTTGACCTCCTCTTTGAATGTTCTCTTGCTGTTATAATATTGGAAAAATATTTTGGAATTGGTTTTAGCCCCCTTAGCAATATTGATTTCTATCTCTCTCTTGGCCTTTCTAACTTCCTTTTTGACTTGTGTTTGCAGTTCCAAGTACTCTTTCTGTGTACTTTGTTTTTGGTCCCTTTTAACGCTCTGTAAAGTGCCTTTTTTCGCGGAATATTTTTTTTTAATTGATCTATTAAACCATTTTGGCCATTTTGTTTTAGATTTAGATTTGTCTACTTTTGGGATGTAATCGTTTTGTGCCTCTAGTACTACATTTTTAAAAAACAGCCATCCTTTTTCTGTGGATGTTTTCTCTATTTTATTCCAATCTACTTCTGTTAGTCTCTGTTTCATACCTTCATAGTTTGCTTTTCTAAAATTGTAAACCTTAGCTTTAGTCATTACTTTTGGGGTTTTAAAAAATATTTCAAATGAGACCATGTTGTGGTCTGAGTTTGCCAATGGCTCTCTGACCTCTGTTTTAGTTATTCTGTCTTCATTATTTGAAAAGATTAAATCAAGGTATGCCTCCCCTCTAGTCGGTGCCTTGACAAATGGCGTTAGGAAGCAGTCATTTGTCATTTCTACCATTTCAATTTTGTCCGTCGTGCCCCCACCAGGTTCTCCCATTTTATCTGGGGAAGTTGAAATCCCCATTAGTATGGCTTCTCCTTTTCTACACGCATTTGAATGTCATTGTACAACAGATTATTTTGCTCAGCGTCTGAGTTTGGCGGTCTATAGCATGCTCCTATTATTATGCCCTTTGAATTTGTGTCCATTATTCTGACCCATATTGATTCTGCATTGTTTTCTTTGTCCTGATTTAACACCTGGGCTTCAAGACTATTTCTTATGTATAGCGCTACCCCTCCGCCTCTTCTGTCCTGCCTGTCTTTCCTATATAGTGTGTACCCACTAATATTATATTCGTCTCCATCACTCTCAGACAACCAAGTTTCTGTAACACCTATCACATCGTAGTTACTTGTTAGTGCAGTAGCTTCAAGTTCTAACATTTTGTTTCTGAGACTTCTAGCATTAAGATAGATACATTTAATAGTTGTCTTACCTGAGTTGTTGTCCTTGTTTTGATGTGGTCTCCCTTCTGTTTTTTTGTTTTCGCCCCCCTTCCTTTCTAGTTTAAATGCTTCTGGACCTCCTGAAGGATCCTTTCTCCAAGTAGATTGGTTCCCTTTCTGTTTAAGTGCAGTCCGTCCCACCTGTATAGATAGTCCTTGTTGTAGAATGTGCTCCAATGTTCAAAAAAAGTGAAGCCTTCCTGGGTGCACCACGATTTCAGCCATGCATTTTGATTTTGTATTTCCAGCTGTCCATATGGTCCTTTGCAGGGCGCCGGCAGTATCCCAGAAAATACCACAGTTTTGGTCTTGCCTTTTAATTTCTTTCCTAGCTCTCTGAATTTGTTTTGCAGGGATCTTGGCCTGTCTCTTCCAATGTTTGTACCGATGTGGACGACTACTACCGGGTCGTCTTCTGTTTGTTCTAGGAGCCTGTCCACATTCTCAGTGATGTGCTTGACTGAGGCTCCTGGAAGGCAGCACACTGTTGTAGTAAGGGGGTCCAAACTGCGAACTGAACTTGCTGTGTTTCTCAATATGGAGTCCCCAACGATCATGACCTCCCTTCTTTGATACCCGATGGTTTCGATTAACAGAGCATTGTGTTTTGAGGAATCATATCTTCATAAAAAACTGTCGGTACCACAGATTGAAAACTTACCGTAACCCTGGTTCGCTGAAAGACAAGACGACGCACCAACGACATTATGTATTGGTTATGCCTGCCCATTGGGTAGATATTGCTGAGCTCTCTATACTACTGATAGGCTCCTTCCTGGGATGACACACTCAGTCCTGCCCACCGAGAGATTAAAACCGTCATCCTGAGGAAGCCATTTCTCTTTTTTCATCAAACCCCTGAGGGCAACCGATGCGACCTCGCTGTTGGTGGTCGTCTACCTAACATTCCCTTTCAATTCAAAGACGAACACCAACGACATTATGTATGGGATCATGTATACCAGAGCTGTTGTGAGGGAGAAGGAACGGCAGCATATGAGGGACGCATCAGAACAGCATAACCCAAGGGTTAGCGGTGTGAGCTTGCACCCTCAAGGACCCTTGTGCCTAATGAAGGCAGGGCAGGGTCTACCACATTAAGGCGGTAGAACCTGGAGAAAGTAAGTGGCTATCGGGCAGGCCCCTCTGAAGAGGGCCGAAGATGTAGCCAACCCTCGAGGGGAGTGTGTGGCTACCCTCCCAGGTGGGGTAAGCCAGCACCATCATATGCAGTCGGGATTGTGGCCACAATCCAATGTGACAGACGCTGCATTGAGAGGGGCTGTCCTTGGGTCCGTGTCCTGTGACAGACAAAGAGCTGATCTGTATGACACAGACTTCTTGTCTTATCCATGTAACCACCTCAATGCCCGCACCGGGCAGAGGAAATTCAATCTCCTACCCTCCTCCGAAGCAAACTGACCGGCTTTGCAGAGGTGATAGCCAAGAGGAAGGCTGTCTTCATAGACAGATGTTTCAACTCTGTGGAGTGTATAGGCCTCCGTGACAGCCTCCAGTACAACATCAAGGCTCCATTCGGGGAGAACGGTCCTCTTGGGGATGCGTAACCACGAGCACCCTTCAAAAAATGGGTCGTTAGTATATAAGTGCCAGGGACACTGAGCCAATGGGGACATGGCATGTAGATATGGCTGCTAGGTACACTTTCAACGTAGAGGTGGATCTAACAGATCTTGCAGAAACTGCAAAATAGTTGCTATAGGGCAATGATTGGGGTCATGACCTCTGGCCATGCACCAATTTTGAAAATACTTCCAAAGCGGCCAGACGGTCACGTTCAGGGGCCAGACCCACAGTTGGAGCCTGCCCGGTGCTGGGTGACCGAGGGTGCCTTGCACCTGACTGAGGAGATCCATGCGAAGCAGGATCTCCCAGGGCTGGCCTTGCAGCAGCTAGCAGAGGTTTGAAAACCAGAGTCTGCTGGGCCATCTAGGGGCCACCAGGAGAACTGTCGCCTTGTCTCTCCTGACCTACTCAAAGAAGGCATGGAGCAGTGGTATCGATGGGAAAGCGTACAAAACACTTTGGGACACTCGTGGGCTGCTCTCAGCTCCCTCGCATTTATGTGAAGGGATGTCCAGGGATCCGACCAGGGTCCGCAAACTCCTCTGCCTGCCCAGACCGCCCCCCAACCAGAGTTGGATGCAACTGTCATGTGTATCACTCCCATCCTTACGCCTTCACTCAGGTGAGAGGCTTGCCTCCACCAGCGTAGAGCTTCCCAGCATCGGCAAGACACGGTCAGCCGAAGGTGTCTGTTGCGCTTGAGCGTTGAGCCACATCTGGATCGGGCGCAGGTGGAGTAACCCTAGTTGGGTGGCTGATGAAGCTGCAGCCATCAGACCCAATAGTTTAACACAACTCCAATTACACTGTGAACCCTTGTTGAATAGGGCCAGACAGTTGTGAATGGCAGCTACTCTGACATCCGACAGGTAAGCTTGCATCGTAAGGGAATCCAGCCAGAAACCCAAGTAGACCGTACTTTACACCGGTATTAACTGGCTCGTCACAATCGCTGTGTGGGCCATTGCTGCTTCCTGCGACTGGGACAAATCAACCAGTAGTTCATCATCCTGGTCACTTGCAGCCGTAAGGGAGCTAGGATGACATCCATGCACTTCGAAAACGTGCTGGGGGTTAAGGAGAGGCCGAATGGCAACACGGAAAACTCAGACGCCCCCCTGAAAGGCAAAGCGGAGATACTTCCTGTGTGCTGGACGAATAGGGACGTGGAATACACGTCCTTTCGGTCCACTGTGATAAACCATTCACCCAGCCAGACAGCCTGGTGAGTACGGCGGTGACAGCGTCTCGTTCTCGCCTGTACCAGAGTACAGGAGGGGAGCATTGAGGCTACCTGCCGAGACACCTTGCGTTCTCTTGTAAGAACGCTGCAGCAATTCCTCAACCGCTGGTCCAAAGGAATGGTCAGGGGAGGCAGGGGCTGCTTCTGAAGGAAGGAGCCACCTGGGAAAGCGGCGAGCCAGCTTTCAGCACGAATGCAAGGGCAATACAATCAACTTGATTCGACTCGAGAAGCTATTTTCTATCAACACACTCAGCTAGACATAGAGGTCTTACTTTACCATCTTGAGAAGGAAAAAGAGAAATGGCTTCCTCAGGATGACGGTTTTAATCCCTCAGTGGGCGAGAGCAAGTGCAGCTTCTATATGTGTCACTATTTCAGCCTAGAAAAGCACAATTGGATGAAAATAACACACAGAAACAAAGTCTCAATTTAGTGGATGCAATTGTTTATTGTCGCAAGTACATTTAGTCAGAAGAATAGAGCAACCTGTTTTATGGTTTACATGTAGATTCTATAAGCAATGTTCTGTGCTCAACAGGAAAAACAAGGAAATGTAACCGTTCAGCTCCATGAACACCAGCATAGTCTAGCATAGGAAAACTAGAAACAGTAAAGTGAATTGCAGCTTTGTTGCAGTTCGTCCCTTTATTAGAGAAGTATATGTAAAATCAGGCACATTTAAATGTACAGGTTTCAATAAATCTGTAAAACTGACTGACCTGAAGTTGTAGTCTGACCTATTTGAAACACAGTTAGAACTGGACAGTTTGAGGGTTCAGAATATCTATACTCCGAGATGTTTGAGGGTTCAGAATATCTATACTCTGAGAGATGTTTCCATGCATGTGGTCACAGGAGGCAAGGTCAGGCCTGTGGAAGCATGCAGTCTGTAGTGTAGGTGGTTCTAATTTAAATGCACCCAAACCAATGGCAAGAATACATGTACAGTATAAAAACAAAGCTGTTCTCGAGTACCAAGAATCAATGGAAAGCTGCAAAGAAAAAAAGTCTGTATTTGAGATGGCAAAGAAGGGTCTGGTTAGGCTTTAAGGCTTCAGTAGACTGACACTGCCTCTAGGGGCAGCAGTCACTATCACAAGATCGAATCTGAGTCATTTGAAAATATTCTATTAGGAGTTTGTTTTGTAAACAAACATACCCTTAAAAATGACAGCCGTTTACTTAACTTGAGAAAACCAAAGAAAATGCAATTGGAATGTTTAACAAAACAGGTTACCCGTTTCCGTTAAGTATGATAGCGATAGCTTTACACATACATATATTTTAATATATATAAATATATACACATTTATATACACACACACACACACACACACACACATACAGTTGTAGTACAGTAGTCAAAAGTTTACATACTCCAATGGAAATCAAAATTTTTTTAGGAAAAATCTTTTGTTTGCTTTTGTGGCTGAGGAAAAAAAGTTACAAGAAATAGATGTCTGCACCTTTATTTCAGCAATTATTTTTTGCAAAACTCCAAAAATGCTAATTCAAAAGTATTCATACCATTTGATGCTATGATAGTATTGTCTACAAAGTGCTAGAAATTTCAATATGATAATGCAGAACCTAATTCTAGAAAAGTATAGATGCTGGATTGTAGGTGAACATTCTTAGAGAGTATAAAAGGAGTAGGCATAGGATGATTGCTGTCATTACCAATAAGTCAATATGGGAAAAAGTAAAGAGCTATCTGAAGACCTTAGGCAGACAATTATTTATTGTCATAAAGCTGGAGAAGGATACAAAAAGATTTACAAGCATTTGAGTATCCCAATTTCAACTATTGTTCCTGTTATGAAGAAGTACAAGACTCTGGAACTGGAAGAAAGAAGGTTCTTTCACCAAGAACAAGTACAATAATTGTGAGGAAGGTTAATAACAATCCGAGATTGACTGCCAAATATATTCAAAGTGAATTGGCTGGAAGTGGGACTGGGGTTTCCATTTCAACCATAGGTCTCAATGGTTGGTCACAGGCCAAAGAAAAAGCCACTCTTAGGAAAATGTCACAAGGACAATCACTTAAAGTTTGCAAAACTGCATTTGAATGATAGATATGAGTTCTGGTCAAAGATTTTGTGGAGTGATGAAACAAAAACCGAGCTATTTGGTCACGCTGATAGTCGTTATGTTTGTAGAAAGTCTGGTGAGCCGTACAAAGAAAATAACATCATACCTTCTGTCAAGCATGGAGGTGGTAATATCCTTCTATGGGGCTGTTTTTCCTCTAATGGCACAGGAAATTTAGTTTCAATACATGGTAAAATGGATAGCTATTAATTTCATTTTCCTTGTCAGGGTATGAATACTTTTGAATTAGCATTTTTGGAGTTTTTCCAAAAAATTGCTTACAAAAGATTTTTCTTATAATTATTTGTTTTCGAGAAATTTCTATAAATTATAAATTATAAATTTCCATTGGGTTATGTAAACGTTTGACTACAACTGCATATATATATATATATATATATATATAAATTTGAGAATCACAACAAAAATATTTAAATGTCCGCTCTCTCCTTCCAAGACAGGTTAGCTGGATTCCGTGTGGGCAGTCGTTCTCGTCTCCATGACAACCGCCACCCTGTCAAATTCAAGTGCAACGTCGCCTCGGATACAAAACTCCTGGATGCTTCGCTTCATAAAAGGGCCCTGCCCCTTATATTTATCCCTTACAAAAGTAATCCTTAATTTTCTAGTGAGTGCATTCTCCAGTTCAAGCACCAGTATATACAGATTTCAAAAGAAATATACAAAGAGATCCCAACCAGTGAGATTTAAGGTCTTTTCCCTTTTTAAAAAACAGATTCCATGAAAACCTGTCCACTGAGCTCCTCTCCCCAGATTCACGCCCTGTTTAACGTTGCTCTGCAAAACAAAAAGAGAAACAAATGTAGTTTTATTGTAATCAAAATTGCACAACTGCTGTTGTACCCTTGAGCAAGGTACTTTACCTAGATTGCTCCAGTAAAAACCCAACTGTATAAATGGGTAATTGTATGTAAAAATAATGTGATATCTTGTAACAATTGTAAGTCGCCCTGGATAAGGGCTTCTGCTAAGAAATAAATAATAATAATAATAATAATAAAATATCCATCATAGGCTTGGAACAATAATCAGTTCATCACACTATTATCTAGACTTTATTGCCACTTGCTTAGTAGTGAAAAGTAATCCTGATGATAATATTGTTTTTGACAGTTAAAGCTAAAAAGCTTAAGTACCACTGCAACCGAGGATGTGGTGCTCCCTTATAAAACTTAATGTGTTCCACAGATCAGCAGAGAGGCCATGATGTCACAGATCAGCAGAGAGGCCATGATGTCACAGATCAGCAGAGAGGCCATGATGTCACAGATTAGCAGAGAGGCGATGATGTCACAGATTAGCAGACAGTGGAGCTTTGTTCTAATTAGATATCGATATGGATTAAGAAAGATGAAGAAAGCATTTTTTTATTGGAGGTGATTCACCGTGAATTTGTAAGTACTGCATGTTTAAAAGGGAGTGTCAGTATGTTACCTAAAATGAAAAGTATTCCTGATAATATGTTAAAGACCTTGCAACCTTATTTCCATGTGTTGCCATCAGTAGAGGCTCCTTAGAGGAGGCAAGGGAGGCAGTAGTAGTAGAAGTAGTAGTAGTAGTAGTAGTAGTAGTATAATGATGATGAAATTCACACTATGCAGTTAGATTTCCACAAAAGGTGCAGGTAGGCAGCCTAAACTAACGCAGTACAAGAAGATTCTGGAAAGTGTCGTTTATTTCAATTTAATTGGTATGAAAGAGTAGATCAGCTTACTGGCAGCGCTGTTACAATCGCCTACATTGCAGGCCGTGTTTACTTTTTAATATCTCTTCATCTACGCATACATGGATAAAATAGGGATGTGCTGATTTTAAAAACTTGGACCATGCTGAAACGGTACACCAAATCAAAGGAGCACATCCATTCTGAGATGCAACTTCTGCTGGTGTGGAAAGGAGCTTTTCGTGTCTCAAGAGACCAAAAAGTTATATGTGGATTGTGGCTTTGCTGTTTGTGGATTGTTGTAGATTGTATGTGGATTGTGGCTTTGCTGTTTGTGGATTGTATGTGGATTGTGGCTTTGCTATTTGTAGATTGTATGTGGAGTGTGGCTATGCTATTTGTAGATTGTATGTGGATTGTGGCTATGCTATTTGTAAGATCGTTGTAGATTGTATGTGGATTGTGGCTTTGCTGTTTGTGGATTGTATGTGGATTGTGGCTTTGCTATTTGTAGATTGTATGTGGATTGTGGCTATGCTATTTGTAAGATCGTTGTAGATTGTATGTGGATTGTGGCTTTGCTGTTTGTGGATTGTATGTGGATTGTGGCTTTGCTATTTGTAGATTGTATGTGGATTGTGGCTTTGCTATTTGTAGATTGTATGTGGATTGTGGCTTTGCTGTTTGTGGATTGTATGTGGATTGTGGCTTTGCTATTTGTAGATTGTATGTGGATTGTGGCTTTGCTATTTGTAGATTGTATGTGGATTGTGGCTTTGCTATTTGTAGATTGTATGTGGATTGTGGCTTTGCTGTTTGTGGATTGTATGTGGATTGTGGCTTTGCTATTTGTAGATTGTATGTGGATTGTGGCTTTGCTATTTGTAGATTGTATGTGGATTGTGGCTTTGCTATTTGTAGATTGTATGTGGATTGTGGCTTTGCTATTTGTAGATTGTATGTGGATTGTGGCTTTGCTATTTGCTACATATTTCTATTATTAACTACTTTGATACCATAATTGTGTTTACATGTATGGAAGCCCATTTCCGCCAGTATATTAATTCCAATGCATTTGTGTGTTAGGTACTTTGTTTATGGTTTTCTGTGGTTCGTGTGACTTATGGTCTACCACCACACACACACACACACACACTCTTTATATATAAAAACCCAGTTCCCTTACAATGTGCCTCCTCTGTGTGCCACTGGTTGCCATGCTGAGGGCTGTGGGAACTGCTACTATTCAGCTAAGGGTTATCTTTATTCTGTGTTGAAAATCTTTTTTTTCTTCTACTTATGAATTTCAAGTCGACAGAACAATCACTATATGGTAATAGTGACAGGGAAACGTTGGCTAACCAAACACACTCCCACAACTAATTATAATTTTCTAAAGCTGGTCGCTCTGCAGTCCTCCCCCCAAACAAAGCACCCAGTGCAGTACCCCCCCCTCCAAACACAGCACCCAGTGCAGTACCCCCTCCAAACACAGCACCCAGTGCAGTACCCTCCAAACACAGAACCCAGTGCAGTACCCCTCCAAACACAGCACCCAGTGCAGTACCCTCCAAACACAGCACCCAGTGCAGTACCCTCCAAACACAGAACCCAGTGCAGTACCCCCTCCAAACACAGCACCCAGTGCAGTACCCCCCCTCCAAAACACAGCACCTCCCCCTACACCCCTACCCCCTACCCCCTCCCCCGTGCAGTGTGAAAGCAGCTTCAGTATCTTCCGAAGTGTGATGTGCAAACTCTGTAGGGGATGTGGTGCGAGGTTTTAAAATCTATAATGAATACTTATTAGCCTGTTGCCTAGCAACTTTGTACATTTCCTTTCAGTTCTCGCAAGTTTCCTGTGCATTCTTATCATGCAGACCTCTTACTTTCTGTTTATGTGCTCTACAAAAGCCCACAGAGCTGTGAAAAGTAATTCCTTCTTCTGCAGGTATATGCATTAGTGTGTGTTTGCCTAATTTTCTTAATACCAAAAATGTACCTCCGATGTTGAAATGAATGGTCAAAATGAATGAAGATTGTGATTAGAAACCATTTATAACCTTCAGATTGAAGAGTGATCACAATTTATCTTCAAACCTGTTGCTAGGTCCCCTCAACTGCAGTTTGAAAATAATTTTACACTACACTCTAATCTCAGTACAGCTATTCACACTGCCATTACAGTCCACACTGGCATCTCTGCAAACTGTTTGTTTTGCACTACCTACATATCGCCATGAAGAGCCATGTCAAAGCCCCATGCTACTGATTGGGAGTGGAAAAGGACTGGAATGGGGCAGTGATTGGGAGTGGAATAGGACTGGAATGGGGCAGTGATTGGGAGTGGGATAGGACTGGAATGGGGCAGTGAGTGGAATGGGGCAGTGATTGGGAGTGGGATAGGACTGGAGGCAGTGCGATAGAGAAAGAATGAATCTTGGTTATAAATCTTCCTCCCGACTTGTGAGGGCCTGTGTAAAGGAAACAGTGTGCCCCAGACTGGATGGTCTGACAATTAATTCCAGGGAAAGGTGGAAGTTGGCCATCTAGAAAGGGGGCGGAGCTACGGTACATCAAGTCATCGCCCCAGAAGGGAAGTGATGTGGCAACCACAGATTGGAGGAGAAACGGTTGTACTTGCTAACCAAGGGGGCGTGACTGACGGTACAAAAGGGGACGGGCTAAGCGATCTGTTCCTTTGTAATGGTTGCGAGAGAACCCATGAAGGAAAATAATAAGGTTTAAGGCCAGCACCAACCCGGACAACACTTCACCACTGTGCACTAATAAATGATATTTCACCACTTGCATGTTAGCACTCACTCTGGACTTGTGATCATGTGTGTGTCTTTGTGTGTGTTATACTGTGCTTATTATTTCAGACTGTAACCCATTGTTTGGAACAGTGCAATACACATTGCTGTGCATTGCCTGGGATTATTCCTTGCGGTCGCCAGACCAGGATTACAAAAATAAACGTCTGTTTCTTGTCTGTCTTCTGTTTCGTAATCACATCACCTCTACACCTGCGCACTGCAAAACACTTTGCCACAGGCAGCGATTGGGAGTGGAATAGGACTGGAATGGGGCAGGGTTATAAACACACAGTGACCCAGGAATACTACAAGCTGAGCAGTCCATATATAAAAAGAATCAGAAAGCATGGTCTCATACCTGAGTGTTTTCCAGCTATCCTTCTCCATGTGATTGTCTGGTCCTTCACTTTCAAAAGAGGCCACGTAGAGAGCTGGAATCAGAGATTTTAGACAAGCAAAAGAATTAGCCACAGAAGTCTTGGGCCATATCTGTATGTGTATGACAGTATTGTGAAGCTACATGTATGAATGTGCATTTTGTGCATGCCATTAATGTAGTATGAATAAGAGGCACAGACCAGGAAGCTGTGTGGGCTCCTGCAATCTCTCCTACACACTGTAGTGAAAGCATGTGGGCTCCTGCAATCTCTCCTACACACTGTAGTGAAAGCATGTGGGCTCCTGCAATCTCTCCTACACACTATAGTGAAAGCATGTGGGCTCCTGCAATCTCTCCTACACACTGTAGTGAAAGCATGGCTCAGGCGGTTCCCATGGCAATCTGGCTGTGAGGGTTGAAGGATCACAGGCTGAGAGAGGGATCAGGGTTCTCACCTTCTTCTGCGTAGACTGGTGCGGTGAGGAGATAATTCTGGACTCGCTTCTCTTTCTCAAATGGGCACTCCACAGCTTTCCACGTCATGAAGTCATTGATTTGCCGAGAGATCTCCAGAAATTTCTGCGCCGGGATTAAAAAAAAACAAAAAACAGACTGAATGCAGGACCAATGTCTTCATAATGAGATAGCTGTAGAGGCAATACAATTCCATCCCTATGCTCCTAGACCAGGTGGAGAGATATCAGTCATATTGTGTTAGTATTGAAATATTATATACTGCAGTAATAAATTCAATGGCTTCAGTCCGACCATCCAATACTGGACATCGCTTAACACTGCCTGATTTCTTCTTACTATATTTTATTTCTTACTATTCTTTGAAAATGAAAAAGCATCTGAATATTGGTCTGCATTTAGATTAGGCTGTGTGAAGTACAGAGCTGGACTAGTTTGAACAAACAGAGCCTCATAAGGGTCCAACAGCACCATGCCAAGAGCTGCTGCTGTTTAAACTCACCTTGAAGTTAATCTGCCCGTTGGGAAGCCTGTCAGAATGAATCTTGTTCAGGAAGTAGATGTCTTTGATGAACAGGTTGAAGACCGGAATGACAATCTTTTCCCTGCTGCTCCGTGCTGTCTGCGCACGCTGTGCTGCCCCCTGCAGGGCTGTGCGGTAATTGCAGAAATTGCTTGAAGGGTCCATGTGGTGCTGGAAGGAAGAACAGTGCAAAGGCATTGAGCAGAGGAAGCCAGAGCAGGGGAAGCCAAAGCAGTGCAAAGGCATTGAGCAGGGGAAGCCAGAGCAGTGCAAAGGCATTGAGCAGAGGAAGCCAGAGCAGGGGAAGCCAAAGCAGTGCAAAGGCATTGAGCAGGGGAAGCCAGAGCAGTGCAAAGGCATTGAGCAGAGGAAGCCAGAGCAGTGCAAAGGCATCGAGCAGAGGAAGCCAGAGCAGGGGGAGCCAGAGCAGTGCAAAGGTATTGAGCAGAGGAAGCCAGAGCAGGGGAAGCCAGAGCAGTGCAAAGGCATTGAGCAGAGGAAGCCAGCATGGGCAGCCAGAGCAGTGCAAAGGCATTGAGCAGAGGAAGCCAGAGCAGTGCAAAGGCATAGAGCAGGGGAAGCCAGAGCAGTGCAAAGGCATAGAGCAGGGGAAGTCAGAGCAGTGCAAAGGCATTGAGCAGGGGAAGCCAGAGCAGTGCAAAGGCATTGAGCAGAGGAAGCCAGAGCAGGGGAAGCCAGAGCAGGGGAAGCCAGAGCAGTGCAAAGGCATTGAGCAGAGGAAGCCAGAGCAGTGCAAAGGCATAGAGCAGGGGAAGCCAGAGCCGTGCAAAGGCATTGAGCAGAGGAAGCCAGAGCAGGGGAAGCCAGAGCAGTGCAAAGGCATTGAGCAGAGGGAGCCAGAGCAGTGCAAAGACATTGAGCAGAGGAAGCCAGAGCAGGAGGAGCCAGAGCAGTGCAAAGGCATTGAGCAGAGGGAGCCAGAGCAGTGCAAAGACATTGAGCAGAGGAAGCCAGAGCAGGAGGAGTCAGAGCAGTGCAAAGGCATTGAGAAGGGGAAGCCAGAACAGTGCAAAGGCATTGAGCAGGGGAAGCCAGAGCAGTGCAGAGGCATAGAGCAGGGGAAGCCAGAGCAGTGCAACGGCATTGAGCAGAGGAAGCCAGAGAGGTGGAAGCCAGAGCAGTGCAAAGGCATTGAGCAGAGGAAGCCAGAGCAGTGCAAAGGCATAGAGCAGGGGAAGCCAGAGCAGTGCAAAGGCATTGAGCAGAGGAAACCAGAGCAGGGGAAGCCAGAGCAGTGCAAAGGCATTGAGCAGAGGGAGCCAGAGCAGTGCAAAGACATTGAGCAGAGGAAGCCAGAGCAGGAGGAGCCAGAGCAGTGCAAAGGCATTGAGCAGGGGAAGCCAGAGCAGTGCAAAGGCACTGAGCAGGGGAAGCCAGAGCAGTGCAAAGGCATTGAGCAGGGGAAGCCAGAGCAGTGCAAAGGCATTGAGCAGAGGAAGCCAGAGCAGGGGAAGCCAGAGCAGTGCAAAGGCATTGAGCAGGGGAAGCCAGCCAGCCGCTAGGGCCAGCAACGCTACGCAGCATCTTTAACGACAATGTTCTTCATGTCTAGTCCATAATTTCATCTCAGTTCATTCTGCGCCGAGTGAGAAATACACATCTTGAAATTAAAGCACATACCTCTAAAACATCAAACTTTGCAGTTTTAACTTTGGACCAAGTTTTCTTTAACCGGGCAACTGGACTCAGATTCATCCCAGCTGGAAAGAAGTGGTTAAAAAAAAAAAAAAAGAAATGTTAGATCATTATCATAACCCTAGTTCCCTGAAATACAAATGTAACCTTTACTGAATGGGATATATCTGTAATAGCCCAAATTACCTGAGCACTTATAGCAATGCTGCTCCTTTAAGAGCCCTGCTTGCATCAGGCACTGTCTCCACCCCCAGGAGATATCGATGACCGTCGCAAGGGAATCAGCGCCATTTTCTTTATAGGCCTACTGCATTGGAGTGAATGCAGCGACCTTGAAGGGTAATGGTTGATAATAACCTAACCTTCCCTTTCAAGTACGAAATGTAACCATTACCAAATGGGATACAATAGCCAAGCCGTCGCAAGTGAAGGACTTGCAGCACCGGCACATGGGCTAAAAGGCAGATAAAACTGCAGAAGACCGATTGAGGGTCCATGGCATTTGGTACACAGTACAGTGAGGGAGGGCCCTCATGCAATGTATATGCCACAAGGTTACACTGAGTAACCTTAGCATTTAAAACACCAGAAGTCCAATTAAGGTGTGTGGCTAACTACCTCAGGACTTAAAGTGGAACACTATAAAAATGTGTTAAATGAGTGGTTGCCCTTAACACTGGTCCCAAAACCAGGGACATTCAGGTGCTAGAATCTGGCAAAAGTATGAGGAGTGGCCCATACTGCAGCATTGCAAATGTCTGTGACAGATGCGCCCTGGAATAATGCCCAGGAGGTTGCAAGTCCTTTTGTGGAGTCACCAGTGACCTTCTCTGGTGGGAGCAGGTTGGCAGATCGTAGACCATGTCTACAATCCACCTCGACAGCCAGTGTTTAGATAGGGCTTGTCCGTGGAACTTAGACCCAAAGCAAACAAACTATTGCTCTGATTGCCGCTAACTCTAGGTGCGGTCAACATAATACGCCAGTGCCTTAACTGGACAGAGCATATGGAGCTTTCTCTCCCTGTCAGACTAGAAAGGAGGTGGATGGAAGGCCTCCATTTCCACTGAGTGGTTGTTATGGAAAGTAGAAATGCTTTTAGGGAGAAAGCAGGATTAGTAACTTTGTGTAACCTTTGTTCTGGCCTCCGCAAAAAACAAACAGGCTTTCACCGTAGAGAATGCTTGCATTTTACCTACCCACTTCACGGAGGTAATAGCAAGCAGGAAAGCTGTCTTTAAGGACAGGAATGTAGGGGCTCAAATGGCATTCTTGTAAGTGTGTCCAACAATACATTGAGCCACCAGTGAGGGACAAAGTCCTTTCAGGGGGTCTTAACCTCCGAGCACCCTTCAAAAAACGGTGCTCTTGGGGAGACCGAGCCCATTTTAATATGGCAAGCCGATATAGTTGCCAGGTAGAGAAAATTGTGGAGGGAGATTTCCCTTCATCAAAAAGGTCCTGCAAAAATTGCAGTATATCTGCCATGGGGCAAGTCATGGGGTCCAGTGCATGCGACTGACACCACGTCGCGAAGAGATCTATCTCCATCCACCCGAACTTCCTCCTTATGACACAGCCCAGAACTGTGCCAGGCGGTGCCGGTCCAAGACAGGGTGAAGGACCCTGTGGTAACCAGGCTTGGAGAGGGCACATGTGTAGGAGCCCTAAAGGGAAACTTAAGATGCTACTACCATTAGGCCCAGAAGTCTCTGGAAGGTCAGTACCCTCAACGCTGCATTGGGCTGAAAAAGTTCCAAGCAGACAGTTTGCCTCTGGATGCGATGATGTTTACTGAATCGAGGCTTACACAGAGATAGACAACCCTTTGAGAGGGTGTCAGCCGGCTTTCTGAATGGTTCATTGTGACGCCTAGCCGTTGGGGGTGGCTGGTGACCAGTCCCTGATATGTACTAGTGACTCAGTACATATCAGCCAGTGATCCAGGTAAAGGAGCCAGTATAGCGTCCATGAACTTTGAGAAAGTACAAGGAGCTAGAGAGAGGCTGCAAGCATTTCCTGTGGCCCGGTTTTACAGGGATGTGAAAGTATACGTCTTTGAGGTCCACCGTAGTGAACCAGTCGCCTGACCTGACTGACTGCAACAGCTGTTGCATTGTCAGCATCTTGAACCTTCATTATCTCAAGTACAGGTTGAGATGTCTGTGGTCGAGGATTGGTCAGAGACCGCTATCCCGTTTCGGCACCAGGAAATACCTGGAGTAAAACCCTTCTCTTTCATTGACAGGATGAACAATTGCAATGACCTATTTCGGCAGCAGGGCCGCCACCTCCTGAGACACTAATACAGTGTCTTGAGGGTTCATGACTGTTACGTTCATGCCCTGAAAGGGAGGAGGGCCGGAACAAAACTGCAGAGTAGCCGACCTTGATGGTGGTAAGCACCAAGGTGTTTGTGGTGCATGATCGTCAACAACTAGGGATGCACTGAATCCAGGATTCGGTTTCAGATTCGGCCTGAATACCTACTTTTTGAGCAGGGTTCGGGTATAGCCGAATACTTAGGATTCGGTGAACCGAATCCGAATCCTACATCCGCCCAGATGCACATCCATTTGAATACATCCCTCCAATGTGTACAATTATTCTTTAAATAATACACGAATCCGGTATTGAACATAACTGTTGTACTTAATAACAAGAACACGTTTGATGAACTCTGTCGCAGCTCTCAACTCCCTAAATTACTGGTGGCGCACACACTAAACACGTCACGCAGATGCTGAATGCAAACATACCCCCGTATGCAACAGCACAGTCACATCACACTTTTCATGGAGTAAAGTTATGCAGAAAACCTGTAATATATAGTAACGGCAAACTGTTATAGACTTTTGTGCTTTGTTGCCTTGTCTGTCAAACGTGTTCTAGAGATCATACTGAGATAAAAAAAAAATAATAATCGGTGCACAGAAATATATATTTTTTATAACTTTACAACTGTCAGATGTGCAAGACGTTGAACAATATGCTTTAGTAAATTAAATTACGTTATTGTAAAGTGCCAATACAAGTTGAACCATTTGGGAACTGCTGTGTTTTATTTCGTAGCCTATTTGATATGTGTTACACACACGGTGCATTTAAATCAATGTGGGTTTTATTTCGCAGGGAGATTCAGGTCACTCATCACGGTAATTTTTCCCTCATGGCTCTCAGATAAGGTTGTCAACAGGCTCCAGAATCTCAGGACACTTTAAGGCAGGTCAGGTTTTTTAACTCACCTCTCTAAACTGCAATGTATTCGACATGTAAAGTGAGTGTGAATTGCTTCAGCAGTTTAGTAAATTTATTTAATTTTTCATTGTGGTGGCAATTCTATCCGGAGAGCCTTGTAACAACAATTAATCGTATTGCTTTAACTTTTTTATACAGTAAACAATATCTATCAAAATAGCGCAACACTATTACTATAGATAACTTTGCACTCACTTGCACTCTTCCATTTAACCTTGTGGCAGCAGGTAAAGTTTCTATTTGTTTAATATTTCTTGCTTCTACAGTCCTGCCCAGTCAGAGACTCAGAAAGCCAATCAGCTGCTCTATAGGTCTGATTGATGGAAACGATCCTCGCAGGCAGGTGTGTGCTTTTGGTAAACAATTCAGTAAAACAATTAAATTAATTTAGCGACAGTTCGCACAATTCACACTCGCTTTACTGAATACATTGCAGTTTAGAGAGGCGAGTTACAACACCTGACCTGCCTTAAAGTGTCCTGAGATTCTGGAACCTGTTGGCAACCCTACTCTCTGATCAGGTGACACAGGTTGAAACGTCATTAAAGAAAATAGAGGGTTATGGCAAAGATGCAGCTCTCCTTTCTTGTAAAGGTAAAGTAATCGGTTCTGTATTTTGAGAAGTCCCTTTGCAGCACAGCAAGATTGGACATCTGCACCAGAGAGGCGATGGGGCCTCAACAGATGGAAACTGGCCAAGGCCCAGTTTATCTGCGTCGTGTACCCTATATAGGCTGTCCAAAGATCTGGAGGCAGCAGGGGCAGTCACCCGACGTACCCAGGATAACTGTACCTCATGCAATTATCAGGAGAACCTGGGGGGCCAAATGCTGGCGTATAGCAGCAAGAACCCGACCAAAGATGAAGCGTTTGGGCTCATCTTCCGTCAGCCAAGGCACGTGCAAGCCGGGGTAGCACGTCTGATCGGGGCAGTGAGCTACTCTGATGGAGGGGCTTACTGTGGGAGCCAAGACATCAGATTCTGCATCCACAGACAGGAAGATTAATTCTTGGGCATCCATGTCCTCAGATTATATATATGAAAAGGTACTAGCAAGAAATGATATGAAGAGCTGAGCAGCAAGGAACTGAGCATGAAAACTTTGCCGCAGAAGGGACTTAATCCCAGGGAAGGGACAAGCAGCACCGCCAGCTTCGCGCAGCACACAAGGCTGCGGAGAGAACTTAATCAGAACCTAGGCTAAGAAAGAATTACACGCTTAAAATGAATACAAAATTATTTCAAATGAGAGAAAACGTGAATATATATAAAGTCCTGCATAAAAGATTAATTCTCAAACTGAACGCAGTAGGGATTCAAGGAAATGCATGCACATGGATTAGGGAGTGGTTAACAGGTAGAAAACAGAAAGTACTGATTAGAGGAGAAACCTCAAAATGGAGCGAGGTAACCAGTGGTGTACCACAGGGATCAGTATTAGGTCCTCTGCTATTCCTAATCTACATTAATGATTTAGATTCTGGTATAGTAAGCAAACTTGTTAAATTTGCAGACGACACAAAAATAGGAGGAGTGGCAAACACTGTTGCAGCAGCAAAGGTCATTGAAAATGATCTAGACAGCATTCAGAAAGAGTGCAAAGAATTATCCCGGGTTTAAAAGGCATGTCGTAAGCAGACAGGCTAAAAGAATTGAATCTATTCAGTCTTGAACAAAGAAGACTACGCGGTGATCTGATTCAAGCATTCAAAATCCTAAAAGGTATAGACAATGTCGACCCAGGGGACTTTTTTGACCTGAAAAAAGAAACAAGGACCAGGGGTCACAAATGGAGATTAGATAAAGGGGCATTCAGAACAGAAAATAGGAGGCACTTTTTTACACAGAGAATTGTGAGGGTATGGAACCAACTCCCCAGTAATGTTGTTGAAGCTGACACCCTGGGATCCTTCAAGAAGCTGCTTGATGAGATTCTTGGATCAATAAGCTACTAACAACCAAACGAGCAAGATGGGCTGAATGGCCTCCTCTTGTTTGTAAACTTTCTTATGTTCTTATGTTCTTTTATCAACGTATCTCCTTAGTTTTGACTTAAAGTAATTGCTCACTCCTTCCTCAGGCAGGCTGGAAAAAGAAAAGCTGCTGATCCCCTTGCGACGGTCGCAGCCATCTCCTGGGAGTGAAGACAGTGCCTGACGCAAGCAGAGCTCTTAAAGGAGCAGTTTTGATGCAAGTGCTCAGGTAATTCGGGCTATAAGAGATATATCCCATTCAGTAATGGTTACATTTCGTACTTGAAAGGGAACTACATTACTAATAATCGCATTTCTATAATGTCAGGTCAGAATATAGTAGTACAAAATAGTCAAATAAAGTTGGCATTGGGCAGCAGTGCAGCAGTGGTAGTTGACCAACATGCAACTTCGCAAACTCTGCTCTGGTAATACACCCCCGCCCCGCCTCCAAATGACTCAGCTCTGTACACTGTGTTGTCCCAGTTAAACAAGCTCTTATTTGTGACATAATGGGCTCCATCCTGTGCCATGCAGTCAGAACCAAGAGGCTTTTGTAAAGATCTTTGCTGGTTGTTCATTTTGTTGGATGCTTCCCAGAAAAAAAAAGCCATGGCTGTATGATTCTTGAACCAGAATACAATGATGTTTTACAGGGGGAATTAGAAGAATATGAATCAATACTAGCTGGTAAAATACACACATGCAGTAGCTTCTGGGTCAACAGCTGAAGGTAAAACCCAAATATAGCACCCAGGGGCAATTGCTCTGGAAACAGGGCCAATGGAAAGCAACATTAATGGCATTAGCCTAGATGCTAGTCCCAAAAAAGAGCAATATCTGTTCAAAGAAAGGGAAATTCTATTTGCTAGAAAGGGATTACTATGGACTATTGGACAACAGTTTAGCGCCCAGTCAATTAAATATGAGTCCACCAAATTCAGCAAGAGAAACGTGCAGCACTGCTGTGTGCCCTAGAGATGATAGACTTGATATTTAAATGCAAATGCCCAGTGGAACAAAAGTTCTCAAAGTACTAAACACCTGAACATTGAAAACACCCAGCACAGTGCAGGGATGGGAATGAGGAAATAGACAGTCCTTACAGATGATGGCCATCATGCAGTTGAAGTTGCCGATGTTGAAGCATTCTCTGGCCACGTCGATGAAAAACTCCACCAACCGAGTGCGCTGCTTCTTCCTGCAAACCTGAAAGAGAAGACAGCGGCGATGTGAGAAATCATAATGAACAAGCACTGCACCGCAACAGCGCTCTCCTACACCCTCACCTGAACCCCCACTGCCTACCTGGACTAAAGAGAAGGCTAAACTTGTGACCCGAGCAGCTGGATTCAAACCCATGTCTCTACAGGTGAAATGCATGAAAGTCTGGTGAATTATCCCACTACCCTTTGCATAGATAACTTCTGACCAACATATGGATATCTTTTATGTACCGATAATCATGATGCCTGTTTACAATATTGTGTAGACTTACTGGAATGTCTGATGTACAGTCACAATGCATTCTGATAATTATATTTAGATTGTATTTTTAAATGTAATTGAAGTTGTTGTTGTACCTCCCTCATCCTTGTGGAGATCAAGCCTTCAAACAAAGAGAACCCAAACCCATGCTTGCCCTCCCTCGCCAGTAATTAAACTGCTTCAAAAGCATTTGCATTTATATTGAATTGGAGCCCGCTACCTACTGAAATATTATATTTCACTCACCCTGCATATTTCTGTAGCTACCAGAGTGCTCAGCCGGTTAAACCAGTTGTCATAGGCTTCCAGGTTTTGAGTCTTCTTGATATCACAACACTGAAAAAGACCATGCAAAACAAACATTAGACACCCCTTATCCAGCCCTGTCTCTTAGGTACAAAGTTAACAGGGCTATTTTTTAATGATCTAAACAGCTCCAAATAATGCCATTACAAAACTTTAACCTGCTTCAAGTGTGTCGGTACTCCTGACCAGAATTGGGGTAACTCACTACTTAATAATGCATTGCTGTAATCTTACTTTTGTCACTACAAGGTCATGAAACACGTTCGATTTTTAATCTGTGTAATAATATGAGTTACTTTCCGTAAATAAGAAACAAGTTCGTCCCTTACCTTTTCTTTGTTGTACACTTACATCGTTTTTTACCTCAGTTCCGGGATGTCTCACGGCAATAATAAGCCATAGGGCAATCAAATCAGTCTTTCTGAGACTTGTCTTCAAATAAGACTAGGCACTAGGCACCAATTTTGATAATACACTTCAAAAACACAGAAACCACGTCTACCACTGCATACACCGAGTTCAATAGGACAAGATCAAGAGGAGGCTTACCTGACTGTACGTACCACTTATTTATGTGTTTGCTTGTTTACACAGTTGTATTTATTGTATCACTCCATCATTTCTACATTTACTGCTTTATCACCATATAGTTTGTTTATCTACAGACTTTTTTGTTATTGTTGATTTGCTATTTGTGGTTTTATCATTGGTATGATTTTCTCTTCATAATGCAAAATTATTGAGT
Source organism: Acipenser oxyrinchus oxyrinchus (assembly GCA_030684275.1). Lineage (NCBI taxonomy): Eukaryota > Metazoa > Chordata > Actinopteri > Acipenseriformes > Acipenseridae > Acipenser > Acipenser oxyrinchus. The sequence goes on from CM060259.1 coordinate 23,777,256, forward strand.
CAGGAAATATACAGTACATTGTTTATATGCCAAAAATTAAATAAATTTATGACTACAAACATTGCAAAAACCTGTTTGACACATTTAATAAATTAATTACCAAATATATACAATAGTACAATAGTCACAACAATTGTTTCGCAGGACAAGAAATATAACGAGTAATATAACACGCTCCTTTTTTTATTAAGTAATAAGTAAGGACATTCTATAATTTTTTTCTGAAGAAACGAGTAGCGAGTAATAAGTTACCTTTCAGTAACATGCCCAACTCTGCTCATGACAAGTACATTGCCATGATCTGCCGTCCACAACTGGGAAAGAGGTTTTCTAGATTTATTTAAAACGATGATTACCATGACCTGCATGCTGCATGTCTAACCCTAACAAATTAACTGTGTGACTAGTGAAAACCTAATCCCAGAACACACAGAACCAAACCAAGCACACCAATGGCAGGTCTGAGGGAATCAGGCATCTAAGAATGCACCTAATGGGCAGCAGCATTACCAAATAAGGAACCTTGTCCACAGAGTAGGAGAATCCCATTGATGGTGTCTCTGTCAAACTGGTTGTGTTTGACCAATAGCATCACTAAACAAGTTGGGCTGCATTCTGTCACTGCGTCATGCATGAAACCTCTATAGCTGTCAGGAGTCAGTGATACACAGGCATGTACTGTATGTGTGTATAGTACTGATTGTCTTACCTTATGATTGTCTAAACTCTCAGCGTGACTGACAAGCTGCATCAGATCCTCAGGGTAAATATTTTTTATCCTTTCCTAAAAAACAAAAAGGTATAGCCTGTGACTGGGGTGGCTAAGAAACCATGACTGCAACATTCACAGGGAAGAAAGGGTTTCTATGCAACATTCAGGTGAATAGTTCTGGTATGAGATTTCCACACCCAATACAACTTCCCTAAAGAAATGTGGGGGTTAGAGAAAGGGGCTTGTTTGTTACCAGGAGGTTCCCAGTTCAATCCCAGCTCAGCCACTGACTCAGTGTGTGTGACCCTGAGGAAGTCACTTAACCTCCATTCGCTCCATCCTTCGAATGAGATGTAAAACCGAGGTCCTATTGCAAGTGACTCTGCAGCAGCAGTTATGATGCATAGTTCACCCTGTAGTCTCCAAGTCGCTTTGGGTAAAAGCATCTGCTAAATGACTCATTAATAATAAAAAATCACGGAGGAAAGGTCATGTACCCTGCAGAACACCTTCCCTGCAGAACACCTTGCAAACTGCAATGTGGAATCAGTGGTGTTCTGGCTGCCCAAGGTGACCCTGCACTGATTGACAGGGTCAGCGAGTGTCTCAGTATCTCACAGCACTGATCGACAGGGTCAGCGAGTGTCTCAGTATCTCACAGCACTGATCGACAGGGTCAGCGAGTGTCTCAGTATCTCACAGCACTGATCGACAGGGTCAGCGAGTGTCTCAGTATCTCACAGCACTGATCGACAGGGTCAGCGAGTGTCTCAGTATCTCACAGCACTGATCGACAGGGTCAGCGAGTGTCTCAGTATCTCACAGCACTGATCGACAGGGTCAGCGAGTGTCTCAGTATCTCACAGCACTAATCGACAGGGTCAGCGAGTGTCTCAGTATCTCACTGCACTGATCGACAGGGTCAGCGAGTGTCTCAGTATCTCACAGCACTGATCGACAGGGTCAGCGAGTGTCTCAGTATCTCACAGCACTGATCGACAGGGTCAGCGAGTGTCTCAGTATCTCACAGCACTGATCGACAGGGTCAGCGAGTGTCTCAGTATCTCACAGCACTGGAGATCCTCGGACACACAGGCTGGCTTGTGGAAAGGCGTGGGCAACACAGAGGTGACAGAACAGCTGTTGCTTCTAAAGGTGAGGCCTCTCTTTTGCTGCAGTTGATATTTGTCAGGAAAGGGATAGGGTGTGTGCATTTCCCTCACTCACCAGCTCCACGTGAGTGAGCTGCTGCGCCAGCACTGAGGCATCTCCACACACACTGAGGATATCTTTCTGGGAGGCCTGGGCCTTTCTCTTCAGCAGGCTCCCTTTCTCCAGCAGGCAGGGTAGCACCTTCTCCTGGATCTCATTCTGCTGACCACGGCTGAGCAGGGCCTTGTCCAAGCTCTCTGTCACGTGACTGAGGGTCTTCTTAATGGTGGAGTTCTCCTGGAGGAACAGGGTGGATCAGTATAGTACAAGAGGTTCACTCAACAACAACAACAACAACAACAACAACAACAACAACAACAACAACAACAACAACATGTAGTGCTGGGACATGCTTGAATACTCTTTCAAAATGTATTGTTAATTTCAGATGTTATTTATGTATTTGTTTCTTTTGTATAATATCTTTGATACATTCATTTTAAAATTTGATATGAATGAATATGGACATTTTTGCCACAGAATACATTTCAAGCTGCATATGTTTAAATATTTGCCCCGGCGTTACTTCTGTTATATATATTTTTAATGTCCTTAAAGCACCCTTATATTTTTATGGCTACAAATTGGGAGCACCCCAGTTGGTCCTGTTAAATACATTTTTAAAAAGCTATTATATTGAGATTCACCTTCTGACCCCAATCCCGTCCGCCTTGACTGTCAGATCTAAACAGTACCCAACACACCCTCATTCTCAGAGCCCTGAAAGAGCAGATGTGCCATGGGATTGGAGCTGCAGCGTCTCTAAGCGAGCTGACCCAGACACTGAGCTGTTCCTGCAGTCTCCCTTGTTAGAATAGCACAAAGAGGTAAATCTAGGCGTTATCAATACATGTACATGTTCCTGCAACCCTGTGGGATGCCACATGCAACTTCAGAAAGAAAGGAGTTATCTTCCCCAATTTTAACATATTGTTGCCTATTTTAACGGCTGATTTAAACCAAGAGAATACAGTGCCTGACAGTTCCACAAAATGCTTGAGACGTTCAATCAGGATAGGATGGTCAATAATGTCAAATGCTGCACTTAGATCTGAGAGAACAAGGACCGAGGATGAGCCTGTATCTGTAGATAGAAGCACATAATTTACCACTCTTATGAGTGCAGTTTCAGTACTATGCCCAGGGTGGAAACCAGACGGAAATTTCTCACATATGTCATGTGCTGCTAAGAAGGAATTTAGTTGGTTAGCTACCACTCTCTCTAAGACGTTAGGCATAACATTGTTCAGGTTTGGGATGAAGGGTAGATTTTGTATGGTCTGGTATAGACAAATCACTGGTATAGCAGAACCCAGACAAATCACTGGTATAGCAGAACCCAGACACATCACTGGTATAGCAGAACCCAGACACATCACTGGTATAGCAGAACCCAGACACATCACTGGTATAGCAGGACCATCACTGGTATAGCAGAACCCAGACACATCACTGGTATAGCAGAACCCAGACACATCACTGGTATAGCAGACCCCAGACACATCACTGGTATAGCAGGACCCAGACAAATCACTGGTATAGCAGAACACAGACACATCACTGGTATAGCAGAACCCAGACACATCACTGGTATAGCAGAACCCAGACACATCACTGGTATAGCAGGACCATCACTGGTATAGCAGAACCCAGACACATCACTGGTATAGCAGAACCCAGACACATCACTGGTATAGCAGAACCCAGACACATCACTGGTATAGCAGAACCCAGACACATCACTGGTATAGCAGGACCCAGACACATCACTGGTATAGCAGAACCCAGACACATCACTGGTATAGCAGGACCCAGACACATCACTGGTATAGCAGAACCCAGACACATCACTGGTATAGCAGAACCCAAACACATCACTGGTATAGCAGAACCCAGACACATCACTGGTATAGCAGAACCCAAACACATCACTGGTATAGCAGAACCCAGACAAATCGTTCTGTCTGTGTTGTTGAGTGGCTTGTTTTAGTTGTCAGTAGTAGAGATCTGATTACTTATATCAATGATTTTTTGGTTGAAATGGTTCATAAAATCATCACTGCTAACTGGTGACAGTGCACCAAGGAGAGCTCTTTCTGCTGATTAGTTGTCTGGCTATTGTTTTAAAAAGAAAGTGTTGGTTATCTATAAGATTTCAGTAATAAGCTGATCTAGCTGAAGACAGGGCAGCCTTATATTTCAAGATATCTTTCCAAGCGAGTAGGAAGACCTGCAGTATCTTTCCATCTACGTTCTAGTTTTCTACATGTATGTTCAAGTGCTCGTGTAGTTTCGTTGAAGCATGGGGAGAATCATGCAACAGCAACTTTCTTATTTTTGATAGGTGCTATAGCGTCAAAGATAGTGCTCAGGTGGTGTTGTAATAGTCCACCAACATGTCAACTGGATGGGGGCTTGAGTAGGCAATGCTTCCAAAAATAAATGAGTGGCTTGTGAGTTACATTAGGGCAGGTTTAATATAGTGCACTGTGTGTTTAGTAGAGCTAGGTAGTGATATTTCAAAGAGGATAGCAGAATGGTCAGAAACGTGAGGTTTGTGATTAATATATTTAGAATATTTAAACCGCGTATGATGATTAAGTCCAAGGTATGGACATGAATATGGGTGGGACCAGTAACACTTTGAGAAAAGGGAATCTAACAGCGACCTAACAGTTCTAGCAAGGGGATTTAGATCCATATCAACATGTATATTAAAGTCGCCTAGTATTCAAATTCTATCATGTTTGACAGTCATTGCAAATAATTTGGCAATTTCAGAGAGAAAAAACAGAATTTGGTCTAGGTGGTCGGTAAATTATTATGATATAGGTTGTGGTTTTTTGACAAAAGCAGTAAGTAATTCAAATGATTTATAACCATCTCTGTTTTCAAGATAAAGATCAAGCTCTTCCCCTCTTCAATGGTCGCAATGCCACCACCCCAACCTAGATTATGTGCCTTCTGGTAGAAGGAGAAACAGGCCTCTATTAGTGGCACAGTCTCGTCCTGTTTCAGCCATGTCTCAACGAAAGTCAGGATATCTATTTCTGAGTCCAGAAATAGACTCCCAGTCAAAGCACATACGAATTCTGTCCTTTGGTTAAGGTTCTTCGGTACTCCTGGGAGGTTCCAGCACAATTGGGCTCAAAAGTCCTCTAAAAAAAAAAAATCTGACTAATGGCACTCTCATGATTAGGAGCACACTACAGTTGTTTGTATAGCTTTTTATCACACATAGAGGGGTTCTAAATAAGACACAGCCTGAGACGTACCATTAAATTGATAACTTTTTAATGTATTTATTTTTTGCTTGGCCAAGTCAGGGCTTTTTCATAAAGCATTTAATTGTGAATTGAAAATGTTGCTTTAAACCGATAAGTGTTCAATAGATTTGATCCAGGCCGGAGCTTCATAAAAAAACTTCACTGAAACACTTGTTTGAGCACAGTGCTTTTTTTTCTTTCTTGCTGCAATCTGAATTTGAAAAGTGCTACTTTTGGTTGGACTCTGCTTGGACTACAGTAATAGTTAAATCAATGTACATAAAAGGCATTTGTAATGTACAGTATAATGGTAATTATTCCTTTGCTTGACAGGGTAAACATTCACAGCAGTTCCATTATAATACCTTGATTTGTTTAAATTTAATGGGAAACATTACTGCAGCACAATCCATCTCAAGCAGAGACTCGTTCTAAAACACTGGGGTCTGACTGAGCGCTCCACCAATCTGCTAGCTGCTCCGGTTACTGCAGCACAATCCATCTCAAGCAGAGACTCGTTCTAAAACACTGGGGTCTGACTGAGCGCTCCACCAGTCTGCTAGCTCTTCCAGTTGTCTGGACTGCTCCTGCATTCCTAAGAGCTGCACGGTTAAGTGTGCTGGAGTACTTCTAATGTGTCCTTCCATCCCCCTGTATTACTTTGGAAAATAGTAAACTGGTTACTCCCTGGATTTGTAACATTTGGCCATAAATTCACATTTCAAGTCAGTATCAGGAAAAGGAGGGTACGGTGACCTTCATCCACAGTGAATACATGGAAATAAGCGAGTTAACACACAGGCCTCCAAAAAAGAGAGGAGTTTTAAAACTTGGCCAAGCAGGGGACAGACATTCAAACACAGTGGTCTATGTAGAGTAACTTCTTTCAGAAGAGTTTAGTTCCTGCTCACCTCGTCACACTGGGTTATCCTCCATGCGATTTCCTTCAGCTCCTTTCTCGCCCTTTCATCCTGAAAGTCATACGGGAACGTCTCTGTCCATTCCCGGAGGAGCTGGATGATTTTGGCAGAGAAGGGTTTCATATTCACCTGTGTGAGAGGGACAGGGAGTGAGGTCATCACAGTAGAAACCAGTAATATGCTTTACGTCTGATAAACTATTTCACAAACAGAACTTTACTGTAGAGGTGTTCCATTCTGTTTTAAATAGGTTTTAAGGAGAGCTAACAAAAAAGGTTTTAAGGAGAGCTAACAAACTTTAACCCCCACTCTTGTTTTATTATAGCAATATTATTACTGATTCCCTTATTGTGCTGAAGATGTTTGTTCTTTTTTTTATTGAAGATATGCACATGTTATAAGCACACACTGAAGAAAACACAAGTCTACACTTCCTCTTTCCTGGTACCAATCCCTTCCTGTGGTAAAGGCAATTTCCACAACGTGCAAAGTGTGAATTTTATTGTTTCAGTGTTACTTGGCAAAAAGTCCAAACTAATTTTTTCAAATCAGACTGGAATTTTTGAAAAATGTATTCGCTGTGCGGTCTGGTTCTTGTCCCGTTGGGTATTGGCTGTGCAGTCTGGTTCTTGTCCCGTTGGGTATTTGCTGTGCGGTCTGGTTCCTGTCCCGTTGGGTATTGGCTGTGCAGTCTGGTTCTTGTCCCGTTGGGTATTTGCTGTGCGGTCTGGTTCCTGTCCCGTTGGGTATTGGCTGTGCAGTCTGGTTCTTGTCCCGCTGGGTATTGGCTGTGCAGTCTGGTTCTTGTCCCATTGGGTATTGGCTGTGCAGTCTGGTTCTTGTCCCATTGGGTATTGGCAGTGCGGTCTGGTTCTTGTCCCGTTGGGTATTGGCAGTGCAGTCTGGTTCTTGTCCCATTGGGTACTGGCTGTGCAGTCTGGTTCTTGTCCCGTTGGGTATTGGCTGTGCGGTCTGGTTCTTGTCCCATTGGGTATTTGCTGTGCAGTCTGGTTCTTGTCCCATTGGGTATTGGCTGTGCAGTCTGGTTCTTGTCCCATTGGGTATTTGCTGTGCAGTCTGGTTCTTGTCCCATTGGGTATTGGCTGTGCGGTCTGGTTCTTGTCCCGTTGGGTATTGGCTTGCTTATTATTTTAACCACAGCGGTTTAAGTATACCATGACTGCCAATAATACCGCCTGTTTTTTTATGTGTCAGGAACCTGAGTAATTTAGAGCCACAGAAAGAAATAATAATGGATTTAATATGTATTCATAGTAATATGTTGGGCTGCAGCGGCAGGCTTTGGGTCTGTTCAGACCATTTCTATTTTTTGCAATACAAGAAAGATCGATCTCTAAATCAATCATTGGAATAAACTATTACACGTGCCCTAATATTTAACATAAAGTAAAAGCTACAGCATGCAAAGAAAAATATGATCAATTCAACGCTGTTTCAATTTGTCCAAAATTGCACCAGTCAATATGACCCGAAACAAAACAGATGTATTTAGATTCTGAACATAACAGTTGGGCTCCCCCTAGCCACACTAGTAAAGACACTCCTACCTTAATTTTAATGATTCTAACCTGAATATGCAATTATCTCTGGCATGCTCAGAGACTGACCCCAGAATCACAAGCTCTCAGCATAATCTTTCTAGTGAAAACATACTGCAGAAACGAAGGCGTGTAACTATGGTACATTAACAACAGGAGAGAAGGAGGCGTTACCAAGCAGCAGAACACATGACTGTACTCGGAGTGTTCCACTGTCAGAGAAACTCAGCACTGGGTAAACAAAACCACCAAGACAGCAATACAGAGTGGAAACGGGTACTTTTTACACAGGAATTTCCTGTACTTTCCCTGGTTCCTCTTTTCGTGGCCTTTTCCTGCAATAAATTGTGTCTGCTGATGTCTTAAACTGGGAATTACCAAGTGTTTAAAAACCCTTCCTCATCTCACACCAGCATTGTCACTGCCTGCTGACAAGGGCTAAAGTATTAATATAATAGTCATAATATATTAATGTCACGATTTGAACCAGGGTATGCAAGTCATGATCTGGATCACTAAACATGATGGCCTTATGGACTATTTTTCATCAGCATCAACGATGGACTTTTTTTATTTATTTATTTATTTTATTTTTTAAAGCCCAGCTTGGAACTTTTAGAACTGCTGTCAGATTCACTTGACTGCCAGTTCACTTAGGAGGGATGGGGGATGCCATTGTATAAACACAACAACACTCCAGGGTGTTCAAATATGGTCCAAATCCACAGGCATGTGGTGAAGCCAAGTTATAGCTTTAATATATTCATGAAAATTATAAATATTTTATTAATTATCCAAGAAAGATCCAAGGTTCTACCTTGGGCTACATTCATAAAGCATAAATATGACTACGATGTGTAGGATTCTTTGAGCTGCTTCCCAGAGCAAGTACAGGCTCTTTAGCAGGTCTGGTCACTCAAGTTTAAGGTCATGACATCAGCCAAGAGGTGGCAGTTTAATACATTTCCCAAACTGCTTTTCATGTAGATGCTGCTGTAATTACACACAAGTAAAGCATCTCCAGTAAACACACACCCCTGTTTGTCAGCTACTCCGGGCCAGGCTCCTGCATCATCTGCCTTTCCTTTCCAATCACAAGCAGGCCTGTTTCCTGGCAGCACCCTGTCCTGTCGCTTCGCCCTCACCCCCAGTTCCTGGTGTCAAACAGCAGCTGCAAGGCATCCTCCTGGCCCCAGATCTGCCATTACAATTACCAATTTGGGTGGAGCCATCTTACTTGCAAAACATCCTTCCCATCGACGCACATCAGATGGCAATTTGCATATAAACAAAGTCTGTAGCTTTCAGCCTTCTTCAGTGACATCAGTGTTTGTTCTGTTTCCACAGCTTCAATAACCACGGAAGTTGGTTGGGCGTGGAGGCACTGTCACTGTTGTAAAGTTCAAACCAGATTACTATGTTCAACCCAAGAGCCTGCTCAACACAGTAAAGCCGACTAGATGCATTGACAGAGGAAAAACTAAACAGCTGAATGTTGTGAACATTGGGTCTATTTGAATAATCTACATTTTTTCTGTAAAGGTGATGTTAGTTTGTAAACCAGCTCAGGTTTCAAAAGTTGGGTGGAAATGTATTTGTGTTTTACTGTACCAGATGAAAACTATATGTACAGGTTTCTCTGACTCTTATTATAATATAAACCTTGAAAATATGTGGTTAGGGTTGAAAATGATGGGTTAAACAAAACAACTTTTTAAAATATCGATATTTATATATCTATATTTATGATGGCCTAACACTGGCCCCTATCACTCTATATTAATGTTCTCTCTCCTTCACAATAACAATACTGCGCAGACGTGTTGGAGTGGCCTAGGGGCTACATCATTTCATTATCATGCGTGTCATTAAAACACACATTGTACTGTATGATTATTTTATTGATGAAAAACAAAAAAGTACCAGATAGCATGGAGATAGTGTGTGTTTAAAACAGGACTGGGAGGACCCCGATGTGAGCAGGTCTTTATTCTCTTAGAACATTTTCCATCGAAGCATAAATATTTGAAAATGTACCTTCAAGTCAAAAAAGGGAAAACTTCCACAGACACATACGCTGCAGATCCTCAGGAAGTAAAAGCAGATGTGGTTATGCAACATATTGCTCCGATGTGAGAGACGCCACAACAAAGTATCAAAACAACATGTGTTCCTAATTTGTGGTCCGGACTGTTCTTACACTGACGTCGAGCCCCCAAGAATGCGCAGTGCAGACCAGTACAAGGCCTGGTCTCAGTCTACAGCAGCACACCAATTCAACTGTCTCGTCTCTTATCTGTCATGTCCACTGTTTTTATTATTAACTTTCTTCTTTCCCTTTGACCTCATTGATCCTGTCACCACACTATAAATTAGCAGTGACTATTAATTATTATTATTTGTTAATTTCGCAGACGCCTTTATCCAAGGCGACTTACAGAGACCAGGGTGTGTGAACTATGCATCAGCTGCAGTCACTTAGAACAACGTCTCACCCAAAAGACGGAGCACAAGGAGGTTAAGTGACTTGCTCAAGGTCACACAGTGAGTCAGCGAGTGAACCGGGATTTGAACCAGGGACCTTTACTTTAACCACCGGACCACACAGCCTCCATTAAGGCAGCTTGGATGATCCACTCCTATTCCGAATCTAGTGAAAAACAATGGCAGCCTTTCAGAGCCAGGAGAGAGTGTTTGCATTGTAATGCTGCCTTGAAGCATCATCTACAGTAATGAGATCACAGTTCTACACAATACTCTGTGAAAAGCCATCTCTGAATTATTGATCTCATGGTTTCTTTAAGGGAATTTTTTTATTTTCTGTGCAATTGAGATTCACCTAAAGTCCAAGCTGCAAATTCAAATATAACTAGGGTGTGTGGGAAGTGAAGCCTCCCACTCTTATCTGAGGGAGTAAATCTATTTAAAGCAATAGAATTCTGAACAAGGACTTTGTACACTACTTTCCCGCATTATGAGGGATATTCTGGTCACCTCTGAACTAAAATTTGTTTTTCAAAATACATTTTTATCCAAGTTTTCATACTATCAGAAAAGTGCCTTTGATAATAAGCTTTCTCTAGAATTAAGAACTCCCTTGCAGCTTGACAATGGCACTGTAGAAGAACAGGCATTTCTACAAAGCCCTCCTCTGGAGCTGAACAACACAGCTGGATTCCAATTGTTATCTTCTAATCACAACAGCTGGATTCCCCTGTTATATTCTAATCACAACAGAACCATGAAACAGGGCTCATCTTCCTGCAAGTGTGAGTGTGCATATACAGTACTGTGCAAAAGTTTTAGGCAGGTGTGAAAAAATGCTGTAAAGTAAGAATGCTTTCAAAAATAGACATGTTAATAAATTATATTTATCAATTAACTAAATGCAAAGTGAGTGAACAGAAGAAAAATCTAAATCAAATCCATATTTGGTGTGACCACCCTTTGCCTTCAAAACAGCATCAATTCTTCTAGGTACACTTGCACAGAGTCAGGGATTTTGTAGGCATATAGTCAGGTGTATGATTAAACAATTATACCAAACAGGTGCTAATGATCATCAATTCAATATGTAGGTTGAAACACAATCATTAACTGAAACAGAAACAGCTGTGTAGGAGGAATAAAACTGGGTGAGGAACAGCCAAACTCAGCTAACAAGGTGAGGTTGCTGAAGACAGTTTACTGTCAAAAGTCATACACCATGGCAAGACTGAGCACAGCAACAAGACACAAGGTAGTTATACTGCATCAGCAAGGTCTCTCCCAGGCAGAAATTTCAAGGCAGACAGGGGTTTCCAGATGTGCAGTCCAAGCTCTTTTGAAGAAGCACAATGAAGCGGGCAACGTTGAGGACCGTGAGCGCAGTGGTCGGCCAAGGAAACTTACTGCAGCAGATGAAAGACACATCATGCTTACTTCCCTTCGCAATCTGAAGATGTCCAGCAGTGCCACCAGCTCAGAATTGGCAGAAAACAGTGGGACCCTGGTACACCCATCTACTGTCCGGAGAAGTCTGGTCAGAAGTGGCCTTCATGGAAGACTTGCGGCCAAAAGCCATACCTCCGACGTGGAAACAAGGCCAAGCGACTCAACTATGCACGAAAACACAGGAACTGGGGTGCAGAAAAATGGCAGCAGGTGCTCTGGACTGATGAGTCAAAATTTGAAATATTTGGCTGTAGCAGAAGGCAGTTTGTTCACCGAACGGCTGGAGAGTGGTACATGAATGAGTGTCTGCAGGCAACAGTGAAGCATGGTGGAGGTTCCTTGCAAGTTTGGGGCTGCATTTCTGCAAATGGAGTTGGGGATTTGGTCAGAATTAATGGTCTCCTCAATGCTGAGAAGTACAGGCAGATACTTATCCATCATGCAATACCATCAGGGAGGCATCTGATTGGCCCCAAATTTATTCTGCAGCATGACAATGACCCCAAACATACAGCGAAAGTCATTAAGAACTATCTTCAGCGTAAAGAAGAACAAGGAGTCCTGGAAGTGATGGTATGGCCCCCACAGAGCCCTGATCTCAACATCATCGAGTCTGTCTGGGATTACATGAAGAGAGAGAAGCAACTGAGGCTGCCTAAATCCACAGAAGAACTGTGGTTAGTTCTCCAAGATGTTACCTGGGTGAGTTTATTGGTATGCAGAATAATTGTGCCGTCAGCTGTTCTTAGGAACTCATATGACAATAACAAGACAGAGAAGCACAGTTTGGTCCTCATTCTCCATGGCACTGTTCTAGAAAAAAAAATCTACCCTTTTACTGAGTGAGACACATATTCAAATGCATTTGGTAAACCAATGGTCTTGGATAGATATGTGGCAATGCCAGTGGCAAGTGTGCCAACTTTTGCATTGGAAGTAACAGTACTAATTATGCAACACCTACATCACGTCTATAGACAATAGTGCAAAGAGTGACCTGAGTGACAGTGAGCGCAATGACAGTGTTCTTGTTTTGTCTATGATTGTGTCTCGTTGGCACGTACGCCAAGAAGCATGATAGCTACAGTCCAGCACAGAGAATTTTTTTTTTTTTTTTCAAGTGGAATGTCTATCTGGGCAGACTTGGTGAAGCATTTGTTATGCGATTAGTTATGTCAACATTCATGTTAAATTTAATTGCAAAAACAAAAAACATATTCCTCTAGACCAGTGGTTTTCAACCTTTTTATCTCAAGTACCAGTGTTTCCAGCAGGAACCACCAGTGTACCAGTAACTATGTGCAATCTTAAACTTATGGAATTTGTGCTGCTATGTCTGTTGGTAGTAAATCGGATTTCTGACTGTCTTGGAGAATATGGTGCTATTTCTGACAGTATAGAGTCAAAGATCTTCTAGTTACTATAAAGATCTTTGATAGAGTGTCTTCAGTACGCATATTAGTAATTACGTCATTACGTTTACGTCATTAAGTCATAAACGGCCCTTCCATGAAAATCTGGGGCCCAGCCAGGAATGAAATCCTGCAGCTGCTACTGACATACTGTTTTGCATAATTGTAAAGGTGCTCTTAAATTACTGTGCCTGCATCTTTAGCTGAATAGCTATTATCAGCACATCATATAACTATGGAATCTCGTGCAATTAAATCATACTTAAACTCCTGACGGTAAACAATGTAATCAAATCTATTGTAGCGACCTCGGTTAATGCCGGCAGGCGCATCACACAGGGCGAGGCAATCCACATGCAGGTGGAGCGCGGGCGCGAACCCGGGACCTCTCGCACTAAAGCATAGCTGCACAAAAAGAGCCGGCTCCTTTTGCAAGGAGCGTATATCGGGCTCATGTCTCTGTGTGTGATTACGTCACCTACCAGCCCTGCTGCTGTCTTCCCCTGTGCACCCTACACTATTATATCTGGGATGCAAGACGCAAAAGACGAAAAAAAAAAACCTTTGTGTGACTCAAAACTTTCTGCTGGTGTTAATATACTTTTACAAGCATTTTATTCAGTCAAATTGTTACCATCCTTTTCGCACTTCAGTTTATTAAAACGTTTTTTTTTTATATACAGACTGTCATGTCGCATTCGTAAATATTGACACTTGCTTTTAAAGGGAGATGCAGCATTTTTATGCCTAACCCCTAAAAAACAGTTGTCAAAATGTTTTTTTTTGTTGCATTTGTAACCATTTTAGTTGCAGTCTGGAGCCCTGCATCATAATTTCTCATTTCTCTGTGATTCAGTGGTACAAACAGATTGATATATTACAATGGTGCGACTGAGGGAGCGTTGTGTTTTGAGGAATCATATTGCCATAAAGAACTGTCGGTGCGTACCAGTGGCAAGCATGTTGCGTAACAGTAAAGGTACGCGTACCACAGGTTGAAAACCACTGCTCTAGGCGATTACATTTGGCTAACAGTAAGAAAAAACGTCGTTAAGTGAATGTTAACTTGGCAGGCGGTCAGGAGAGACAATATTAATACTTAAATAGAGGCATATATTTTTTATTTATTACTCGCAAAAATATCTGAAGGAAGAGTGAGCCATTATTAGAAGAAAAAAGGTAAGGAAGAGAGTATCAGACCGTTATTAAATTAAAAAATGTTGGGTTTTAGAATTAAAAATGAGTTTAATGTTGCCGTGGTGCCATGAACAAGTTCAAGTTCAATTCCCACCAACATCTTTTATTTTTTTAATTTTGATTAAGCAGTACTAAACATATCAAAAAGTGGCATTTCAAAATCACATAAATCTGATTTTACTTTTGTGAAAAAATTGGCTACAATTAATTCATTAAAAACTTGTAATTTAGTTGTTCTTCAATAATAAACATTTCAGTCTATTATTCCCTGAATGTAGAAATAAATGCTAATTGATAAAAAGGGCGACTCAATATTTACCAGCGTAGCTCATGATATACTGAAATCTCTTAGGTTTCAGTATATCCTTGACTCCATTGGTCTGGGGCAGATACATTTCACATACTTGGCGCATCAATTTTTATGTATTTATTTATTTAGGTGCCTAAGGATGCGTGAAGTGGGTGCTGTTGGTGCGGCCGAACACAACTGTTCTCTTGTTAACGTATGAGCAGTGAATGGTTGATCTCTCTCTCTCTCTCTATCTATGTATATATGTATATATACAGTACTGTGCAAAAGTTTTAGGCAGGTGTGAAAAAATGCTGTAAAGTAAGAATGCTTTCAAAAATAGACATGTTACTAGATTATATTTATCAATGAACTAAATGCAAAGTGAGTGAACAGAAGAAAAATCTAAATCAAATCCATATTTGGTGTGACCACCCTTTGCCTTCAAAACAGCATCAATTCTTCTAGGTACACTTGCACAAAGTCAGGGATTTTGTAGGCATATAGTCAGGTGTATGATTAAACAATTATACCAAACAGGTGCTAATGATCATCAATTCAATATGTAGGTTGAAACACAATCATTAACTGAAACAGAAACAGCTGTGTAGGAGGAATAAAACTGGGTGAGGAACAGCCAAACTCAGCTAACAAGGTGAGGTTGCTGAAGACAGTTTACTGTCAAAAGTCATACACCATGGCAAAACTGAGCACAGCAACAAGACACAAGGTAGTTATACTGCATCAGCAAGGTCTCTCCTAGGCAGAAATTTCAAGGCAGACAGGGGTTTCCAGATGTGCTGTCCAAGCTCTTTTGAAGAAGCACAAAGAAACGGACAACGTTGAGGACCGTGAAGCGCGGTGGTCGGCCAAGGAAACTTACTGCAGCAGATGAAAGACACATCATGCTTACTTCCCTTCGCAATCGGAAGATGTCCAGCAGTGCCATCGGCTCAGAACTGGCAGAAAGCAGTGGGACACTGGTACACCCATCTACTGTCGGAGAAGTCTGGTCAGAAGTGGCCTTCATGGAAGACTTGCGGCCAAAAGCCATACCTCCGGCGTGGAAACAAGGCCAAGCGACTCAACTATGCACGAAAACACAGGAACTGGGGTGCAGAAAAATGGCAGCAGGTGCTCTGGAGTGATGAGTCAAAATTTGAAATATTTGGCTGTAGCAGAAGGCAGTTTGTTCGCGAAGGGCTGGAGAGCATACACAAATGAGTGTTTGCAGGCAACAGTGAAGCATGGTGGAGGTTCCTTGCAAGTTTGGGGCTGCATTTCTGCAAATGGAGTTGGGGATTTGGTCAGAATTAATGGTCTCCTCAATGCTGAGAAGTACAGGCAGATACTTATCCATCATGCAATACCATCAGGGAGGCATCTGATTGGCCCCAAATTTATTCTGCAGCATGACAATGACCCCAAACATACAGCGAAAGTCATTAAGAACTATCTTCAGCGTAAAGAAGAACAAGGAGTCCTGGAAGTGATGGTATGGCCCCCACAGAGCCCTGATCTCAACATCATCGAGTCTGTCTGGGATTACATGAAGAGAGAGAAGCAACTGAGGCTGCCTATATCCACAGAAGAACTGTGGTTAGTTCTCCAAGATGTTTGGGCCAACCTACCTGCCGAGTTCCTTCAAAAACTGTGTGCAAGTGTACCTAGAAGAATTGATGCTTGATGCTGTTTTGAAGGCAAAGGGTGGTCACACCAAATATGGATTTGATTTAGATTTTTCTTCTGTTCACTCACTTTGCATTTAGTTAATTGATAAATATAATCTATTAACATGTCTATTTTTGAAAGCATTCTTACTTTACAGCATTTTTTCACACCTGCCTAAAACTTTTGCACAGTACTGTATATGTATATCTATATATCTGTATATCGATATATCTATATATATGGTGAAACTTCAATTAAACACCTCCGCCGTTTATTTACAATATTTACCAGCAGATATTATTATTATTATTATTATCATCAATAATATATATATATATATATATATATATATATATATATATATATATATATATATATATATATATATATATATATATATACACTACCGTTCAAAAGTTTGGGGTCACTTAGAAATTTCCTTCTTTTGAAGAAAAGCAAATTTTTGTCCATTAAAATAACATCAAATTGATCAGAAATACAGTGTAGACATTGTTAATGTTGTAAATGACTATTGTAACTGGAAATGGCTGATTTGTAATGGAATATCTACATAGGCGTACAGAGGCCCATTATCAGCAACCATCAGTCCTGTGTTCCAATGGCACGTTGTGTTTGCTAATCCAAGTTTATCATTTTAAAAGGCTAATTGATCATTAGAAAACCCTTTTGTATTATGTTAGCACAGCTGAAAACTGTTGTGCTGATTAAAGAAGCAATAAAACTGGCCTTCTTTAGACTAGTTGAGTATCTGAAGCATCAGCAATTGTGGGTTCGATTACAGGCTCAAAATGGCCAGAAACAAAGAACTTTCTACTGAAACTCGTCAGTCTATTCTTGTTCTGAGAAATGAAGGCTATTCCATGCGAGAAATTGCCAAGAAACTGAAGATCTCGTACAACGCTGTGTACTACTCCCTTCACAGAATAGCGCAAACTGGCTCTAACCAGAATAGAAAGAGGAGTGGGAGGCCCCGTGCACAACTGAGCAAGAGGACAAATACATTAGAGTGTCTAGTTTGAGAAACAGGCGCCTCACAGGTCCTCAACTGGCAGCTTCATTAAATAGTACCCATAAAACACCAGTCTCAACGTCAACAGTGAAGAGCCGACTCGGGATGCTGGCCTTCTAGGCAGAGTTGCAAAAAGCCATATCTCAGACTGGCCAATAAAAGAAAAAGATTAAGATGGGCAAAAGAACACAGACACTGGACAGAGGAAGATTGGAAAAAGTGTTATGGACAGACGAATCTAAGTTTGAGGTGTTCGGATCACAAAGAAGAACATTCAGAGACGCAGACCAAATGAAAAGATGCTGGAGGAGTGCTTGGCGTCATCTGTCAAGCATGGTGGAGGCAATGTGATGGTCTGGGGTGCTTTGGAGGTGGTAAAGTGGGAGATTTGTACAGGGTAAAAGGATCTTGAAGAAGGAAGGCTATCACTCCATTTTGCAGCGCCATGCCATACCCTGTGGAGGCGCTTGATTGGAGCCAATTTCCTCCTACAACAGGACACGACCCAAAGCACAGCTCCAAACTATGCAAGAACTATTTAGGAAGAAGCAGTCAGCTGGTATTCTGTCTATAATGGAGTGGCCAGCACAGTCACGGATCTCAACCCTATTGAGCTGTTGTGGGAGCAGCTTGACCGTATGGTATGTAAGAAGTGCCCATCAAGCCAATCCAACTTGTAGGAGGTGCTTCAGGAAGCATGGGGTGAAATCTTTTCAGATTACCTCAACAAATTGACAACTAGAATGCCAAAGGTCTGCAAGGCTGTAATTGCTGCAAATGGAGGATTCTTTGACGAAAGCAAAGTTTGAAGGACACAATTATTATTTCAATTAAAAATCATTATTTCTAACCTTGTCAATGACTATATTTCCTATTCATTTTGCTATATTTCCTATTCAAACTCATTTCATGTATGTTTTCATGGAAAACAAGAAAATTTCTAAGTGACCCCAAACTTTTGAACGGTAGTGTATATATATATATATATATATAGACACACACACACAAACTGACTATTAGTAGAACATTGCAACTCTCGCCAAACATATCTATTTTAAGAACAATTTTCATTACTTATAAGCCAAAGAAATAAAGAAGACGAGATTGGCTGTTCCTTGAGTTGTGCCCATTCTGTGGGGTCTCCAAGGTTACCTTGTCTGCCTCGGCTCCCGTCTCCAGCTGCTGTTTCCTCTTCAGACAGAGCCTCCCTACCCGAGCCAGCAGCTCATGAGGGGAATGAACGCCATGAGCTCAGCAGCAAGGTGAAGATGAAGGTTCGCTGGGGGGACAGAGAACACCCCATTCAACAAGCAACCCAGGCCACAAGAATCAATATGCTGGCATGCAATCAACCTGTCCTTTTAATTATGCCTCAGTTCACTTACCGTACACAAACAGACACACAAGCTTATACACCAGCATCTGAATTTGTGATGGTAGCATTTAGACAGCACACTACCTATATAAGCGCATGCACCTATTTACATAGTTATACAGTACTATAACTACGCAAATAGGTGCATGCGCTTTTTTAATGGTAGTACAGTACAAGGAGGCTAAAACCAATTCCAAAAAGTTTTTCCAATATTATAACCGCAAAAGAACATTCAAGGAGGAAGTAAAATGTCTAAGAGATACACATAGCAACATCATAGGTGAACAGAAAAAAATAGCAAATATATTAAATGATTACTTTTCACAAGTTTTTAGAAAGGAGGATACGGACAACATGCCCCACATGTCGACCTGTCAGATTGGAGAATTGCAAACATAATACCGATCCACAAAAAGGAAGACACAACCGAACCAGGTAACTACAGACAAATAAGCCTGACTTCTATTATATGTAAACTTATGGAAACTATAATAAGATCAAAAATGGAAAATTACCAATATGGTAACAGTATCCTGGGAGACAGTCAGCATGGTTTTAGGAAAGGGAGATCGTGTCTAACTAACCTACTTGACTTTTTGAGGATGCAATATTGACAATGGATAATTGCAAAGCATATGACATGGTTTATTTAGATTTCCAGAAAGCTTTTGACAAAGTCCCGCATAAGAGATTAATTCTCAAACTGAACACAGTAGGGATTCAAGGAAATGCATGCACATGGATTAGGGAGTGGTTAACATGTAGAAAACAGAAAGTACTGATTAGAGGAGAAACCTCAAAATGGAGCGAGGTAACCAGTGGTGTACCACAGGGATCAGTATTAGATCCTCTGCTCTTCCTAATCTACATTGACTTAGATTCTGGTATAGTAACAAACTTGTTAAATTTAGGAGGAGTAGCAAACACCGTTGCAGCAGCAAAGGTCATTCAAAATGATCTAGACAGCATTCAGAACTGGGCAGACACATGGCAAATTACATTTAATAGAGAAAAGTGTAAGGTACTGCATGCAGGCAATGTGCATGATAAATACCATATGGGAGACACTGAAATTGAAGAAGGAATCTATGAAAAAGACCTAGGAGTTTATGTTGACTCAGAAATGTCTTCATCTAGACAATGTGGGGAAGCTATAAAAATGCCAACAAGATGCTCGGATATATTGTGAGAAGTGTTGAATTTAAATCAAGGGAAGTAATGTTAAAACTTTACAATGCATTAGTAAGACCTCACCTAGAATATTGTGTTGTTCTGATAACCTTGTTACAAAAAGGATATTGCTGCTCTAGAAAGTGCAAAGAAGAGCAACCAGAAATAACCCGGGTTTAAAAGGCATGTCGTATGCAGACAGGCTAAAAGAACTGAATCTATTCAGTCTTGAACAAAGAAGATTACGCGGCAATCTGATTCAAACATTCAAAATCCTAAAAGGTATAGACAATGTCGACCCAGGGGACTTTTTTGACCTGAAAAAAGAAAAAAGGACCAGGGGTCACAAATGGAGAATAGATAAAGAGGCATTCAGAACAGAAAATAGGAGGCACTTTTTTACACAGAGAATTGTGAGGGTCTGGAACCAACTCCCCAGTAATGTTGCTGAAGCCAACACTCTGGGATCCTTCAAGAAGCTGCTTGATGAGATTCTGGGATCAATAAGCTACTAACGAAATGAGCAAGATGGGCTGAATGGCCTCCTCTCATTTGTAAACTTTCTTATGTCCTGCTACCTTGCCAAGACACCTCTTCGGATGTACTGTATAAACTAGTTGACATTACTGGATATTGAAAGGGCGAGGGCGAGGGCGGGGGATGAAGATTCTGGTAAAATAATGTTTTCCTTCTACATTTTCAGTCCATCTGGGAGTGCTTGTTTGGGAAATGTTTGTCAAGACTCAGTCTCCAAACCACAGCAGTTTTGAACAGAACATTCCTACACTGAATTGTTCTCAGAAAAAAAAAAACTGAGACATTCCAAAAACGTTTCAAAATGAAAATCAGCCAGTCGTGATAACAAAAGCAATACAATAGGATTCAAAACATGATCACAGTTGCGGTAATGAAAAGGTGTAGCCTACGGTTCTTCCTACCAGAAATGTAATAAATGAAACACCTTAAATCAGTTTCAGTATTAATACATTTACTGAAACAGCCGTCTGTCTTAGGATTTTAGAGTTACAATGTAATGCAAACTATTCATAAATAGTTTCTTATATTAGAATTGTATTAATGCATGTGATTGTATGATATGTGAAGCATGTTTGTTTGTGTATATCATTGCAAAAAACGATGTTAATGTAGCAGTTAGGGTTGAACTCATTGCCACAAAAGCAAGGAAATGTGGCGTTGGGGTTTTAACCCAAACTCGCCATTCTCACCCCCACACAAGCAGCCAAAGGAACCAGACAACACAAGCAACCACAGACTGCCACCATCAGGGAAGACATAGAACATGCAACTCTTTCCAGAGGACACACGAGACACCCATCATCATGGTCCACTGGTGCTGTAGCCATGGATCTACATGTACACTCCAACACATACACACCCACATCAGGCTGCAGAACCCTATCAACTTTACAAAAATAGAACTATATTTGCATGCACTATTGATCTCAATGCAACTATGAAAGTAATTGACATGTCTCAATGCACTATTACCATTTTTCAGCATTTCAAAGCATTCAAATAACCATAAGGCTCATTCCACCAGATATACTGTTGCCTCAATGGCTGCTTCCAGGGATATTCCTATTCAGAAATCTGCAGGGCTGCTACCTGGAAGTCAGCACACACCTGTACCTCCCATTACCATATCGACCTTGAGTTATGCTGGGATGCTTGTCTTGCAGCCTTGATTCTGCAGTCTCTTTTTCCTAAATAGGGGTATGCACCTTTACCCCTCCTCCTGCTAGGAGTCTGCCATAAGTGGATAGTGTACCTTATTCACGTCCTTAGAAATGAGTTACTCACATGTAACTGTAGTTCTAGGAGTGGTATATGATGCACATCAAACAACCCACTGACCTCCCCTGGCATATGGCACATCGATTCTTGCTTCCAGCGTGTAAGATCTGACATCACAGGCCTGATCTCTCCCATTCTCCACAGATTGAGTATATACAATAGACTATACAGCGTGGTAGCATTGTAACATATTAACTAACTATCTCTACTTACTTTACTATAAAATACCTGTCTATTCCTTTCGTGCCACCAGTTGAAAGGGAGCTACACCTGTGATTTCGCAAAGATGTACCAGTTTTGTGGCTGTGGTTCACAAAAACATGACAATGTTTTACAAGCAACGAATCCAGTCACATGTTCATTATTTTCATTTGCTATGATTCCAATTCAGTTTTTATTAAGTCTCTGTTAAGATGTCACCAGAGACACACAACTATGATAAAGGCTCTGTGATACGCAATAGGCACTTTCAGGAATACCTGGTACATAACCCTGCTGGGGTCAGCTCAATGCACCTTCAGGAATACCTGGTACATAACCCTGCTGGGGCAGCTCAATGCACCTTCAGGAATACCTGGTACATAACCCTGCTGGGGCAGCTCAATGCACCTTCAGGAATACCTGGTACATAACCCTGCTGGGGCAGCTCAATGTACCTTCAGGAATACCTGGTACATAACCCTGCTGAGGCCAGCTCAATGCACCTTCAGGAATACCTGGTACATAACCCTGCTGGGGCAGCTCAATGCACCTTCAGGTATACCTGGTACATAACCCTGCTGAGGCCAGCTCAATGCACCTTCAGGTATACCTGGTACATAACCCTGCTGGGGCCAGCTCAAAGAAGAGGCTGCAGAGTTGGAAGAGTAGCACCGCCAGTAGGGGTGTGCCTCGTATTGGACAGCTGCTTACGACAGCCTTTAATAAACTACTGTTAAAGCAAGAGTACTGCAAGTATACAAACTTCACTTGGCTGGCAGATTTTAGATGAGACCCAATTAAGGAGGGACCTTCCTGACCAAAACAAACACCACATCAAAATGAAAAACATGGCAAAATAAAGCAGCCTTTTACAATTTTGTAACAATTGTTTTGTTTCCTTTATCGTTTTTGCATTAGCTGTGTTATCGCAACAAGAACAACAATGCTAGAATTAGGCAGCATCTATCAAACAGGCATGCTAATTACAGGTATATTTATATCTTCAGTTAATGTGACATAGCTGGCTGAAAAACAACTGGTTTTTTTTAGAAGCAATTCCTCTTGGGTGTAATTGTGTCATTTGAATGTTAAATGATGTTAATACTGTATATTTTCTGTAAAGAATAAAGACCATGATTATAAAACCCTTTTTCTAATGGTGGCTGCTATATAACCCAGGCTATGCTGAAGTGTGAAGCCTGCCCTGCCTAGCTATTGTCTCACTCTGCTCCGGGAATCTCATTGCTCCAAAGGGATAGGCTACAGGGCTCAACTAACTTCTTGAGAAGCAAACTCACTGTAGGGCAGACATCCCCAAGCATGGGCAGAAAACTACCAGGAGAATAACAAAGCCTATTTTCAGGTGTACAGCTAAAGAAAGAAACTGGAGTACAAAAGATTCTCCCTACAGTACTGCTTTCTGTGACTATCTGAGGAGGACAGAACCTGGCAGCAATGGTATTCCCCAGCACTGCCCATGTTACAAGAAACAACACTATCTGGTCTATGACTCTTAATGGTATATTCGAGAAATTTCTGTGTGGTTTTCATGCTGCATATACCACCGAGGTGGCCCTTGTCAGAGTTGTGAATGATCTGCTGATAAGCGCTGACTCTGGACTTCCATCAGTTTTAATTCTTCTAAATCCAAGTGCTTGCTGCCTTTAATACTGTAGACCATTCCATCCTACTGAATCATCTTGAAAGCACAGTGGGACTGTCTGGCCTTGTCCTATCCTGGTTCAAATCTGGGAGGTAAAATCAGCATTATTGGAAGTTGTCTGTGGTGTTCCACAGGG
Organism: Acipenser oxyrinchus oxyrinchus; assembly: GCA_030684275.1. Classification (NCBI taxonomy): domain Eukaryota; kingdom Metazoa; phylum Chordata; class Actinopteri; order Acipenseriformes; family Acipenseridae; genus Acipenser; species Acipenser oxyrinchus. The sequence continues at coordinate 23,800,817 of CM060259.1, forward strand.
CTCCATTCTAGGTTCCTTGCTGTTTTCAATATATATGCTACCGCTAGGTGACATTATCCGCAGACACAGAGTGAACTTCCATTGGTATGCTGATGATACCCAGCTATATATTGTCCCTAAAGCCAGGAATTTCTTCTGCCTGGGTGTTATTAGCTACTTGCCTTACAGACATCAAGCATTGGGTGTCACAGAATTTTCTAATGTTGAATTCAGATAAAACAGAGGTTATGCTAGTGGGCTCACATAAACCAAGTAAAAGGAAATGGGGGGTTACATGAGCTTGCAGTCTCTCATCAAAACTTAAACTAGAAATTAAGAGTTTAGGGGTTGTTTATTTTTTGAGACCCATTTTAAGGATCTCTTTACCATTTTAGAAATATAACCAAACTTATTTCCGTATCTGATGCCGAGAGACTGATGCATGCCTTTGTTTAATCTAGAATTGATTATTGTAATGCACTTTTTTCTGGTGTCCCAAAACGTGTGGTACCCCGCTTGCAGCTTGTTCAGAATACCACTGCTAGAATTCTGACAAAAACCAGTAAGTGAAAATATTACCCCTGTTTTGGCCTCTTTACACTGGCTCCCTGTGCAGTATAGAATTTTAAGATTTTGCTGTTAACTTATAAGGCTCTGAATGGATTAGCACCTAGTTATTTGCAGGAGTTACTGACCCTGTATCTTCCAAACCGCACTCTAAGATCACAGGATGCAGGGCTGCTGGTTATTCCTAGGGTCAACAAAAGCAACACGGGAGGTAGGGCTTTTTCTTGTAGAGCGCCGAAATTATTGAATGTTCTGGGAAGCTGGGACCGTTACAGTTTTTAAGTCAAGACTAAAAAAGCACTTTTATAAAATGGCTTTCTTATCGTCGGTTTTAATGTAACTGTAAAATTGCTGCTTTTGTATTGTGTATACTCTTATTTAAATGGTCTAATTGTGGCAGTTGTATGTGTGACATGCTATACAAATGTATTGTGGTTTGTTCTTTTTTCTGCTATATACATAAGAACATAAGAACATAAGAAAGTTTACAAACAAGAGGAGGCCATTCAGCCCATCTTGCTCGTTTAGTAGCTTATTGATCCCAGAATCTCATCAAGCAGCTTCTTGAAGGATCCCAGGGTGTCAGCTTCGACAACATTACTGGGGTGTTGGTTCCAGACCCTCACAATTCTCTGTGTAAAAAAGTGCCTCCTATTTTCTGTTCTGAATGCCCCTTTATCTAATCTCCATTTGTGATCCCTGGTCCTAGTTTCTTTTTTTCAGGTCAAAAAAGTCCCCTGGGTCGACATTGTCTATACCTTTTAGGATTTTGAATGTTTGAATCAGATCACCGCGTAGTCTTCTTTGTTCAAGACTGAAAAGATTCAATTCTTTTAGCCTGTCTGGATACGACATGCCTTTTAAACCCGGGACAATTCTGGTTGCTCTTCTTTGCACTCTTTCTAGAGCAGCAATATCCTTCTTGTAACAAGGTGACCAGGACTGAACACAATATTCTAGGTTAGGTCTTGTAAATGCATTGTAAAGTTTTAACATTACTTCCCTTGACTTAAATTCAACACTTCTCACAATATATCCAAGCATCTTGTTGGCCTTTTTTAAAGCTTCCCCACATTGTCTAGATGAAGACATTTCTGCGTCAACATAAACTCCTAGGTCGTTTTCATAGATTCCTTCTTCAATTTCAGTATATCCCATATGATATTTATAATGCACATTTGTATTGCCTGCGTACACTTTTCTCTATTAAATGTCATTTGCCATGTGTCTGCCCAGTTCTGAATGCTGTCTAGATCATTTTGAATGAACTTTGCTGCTGCAACAGTGTACTGTACAGTGCTTTGCAATGCTTTTATATAAAAAGCACTATATACATGCAATAAATACATACATACATACATACATACATAAATAAATAAATAAATAAATAAATGTGACAGAGCAGGTTCATGCCGTCTACTCTACTGCACAGCCCCAGCAGTTGCTTGTCAAATGAAGAGACAGCCCAGCACACACAGGGATGGATCTTACATCAGGATAGTACTCCACGGTGGGGACGAGGCGCTCAATCAGTGCCTCCAGGGACCCTGAAATCAGACGGCCGTCTTGAAAAATGGGGTCTGCACTCCTCTCCGCCATATCGGCCTGAACCTGCCCGCTGCATCCAGAACCAAGCATGCTGGTAAAGATCACAGTCTGGGGCATACTTTCCTGTTGAAATATTAAGAAAAACAAAGTTACTAGACAATGTATGCAGCTCCATTTGAGATGTAGGCTCAACTAGCTGCAAACCATACTTAATACCATATGAGATATTGGGGATAAAACCATTCTTGCCATTATAGTTTGGACTTTTACCAACATCATCCTTATTGCAGGACACGAAATAACCGACGGCAATTGCCGAAGTGTCCAAACCACTTGCCGCAATGCCACTCAAATAATAAAAAAAAAAACTTACGGCAAAACTTGCCTGTAAGCCTGCCTGTCATTGCCACTGGTGCCCATCAACACCAGCACATCTGATCTACAACCCATTCACAAACTTGCTCCATGTCAGCTGGCCCGTTCTGTCACAATTCAATAGAATTCTGTCTAATTTCGTCCTGCGAGAAAATGACTCCTTATCATAATGTATTATTGTTGTCATTCTTTTTACTGTGCTCCTCCCAGCACTAAGCCACGATAAAGACTGTATCATTGGTTAATGACGTGCAAACAGAGGGAGGGATGCTGTTAGACTGAGCTCAATATGACCAGACTTCCAGGAATTTTCAATCACACGTGTGCACTGGCAGTGTCACTGTGATTTTTCCATCTGTGAGCTCCATGCTAACTCAAAAACTTTAAAAAGAAAGAAGGAAGAAGAGCTGTAAAGTGGCAGTGAAGTGTTCAGATTTACCTGATGTTCAGGTAAGCAATGGCTGCACAACAATTCATCCCCGACAATAATAATAATAATAATAATAATTATATTAATGTGAATTTACAGTTGTCAAGTACTGCAGAAAGGACAAGATTAGACAGAGTTAAATTTGATTGTGAGAGAACAGGCTTAAAATACTTAAAATACAACGGTGCAATCCACATTCTGACTATATATAGCAATGCCCACATAGACATCTTCAAGGACACCCCTGATATAATCCAAATAGAATCACAAACTGAACCATGCTGAGAACTCTCCAACTGAGAACACGATGTTTCAGATTGTGTTTGTGGATTTCAGAAAGAGGGTTTGCAATGTTTCAGATTGTGTTTGTGGATTTCAGAAAGAGGGTTTGCAATGTTTCAGATTGTGTTTGTGGATTTCAGAAAGAGGGTTTGCAATGTTTCAGATTGTGTTTGTGGATTTCAGAAAGAGGGTTTGCAATGTTTCAGATTGTGTTTGTGGATTTCAGAAAGAAGGTTTGCAATGTTTGGCACTGTTGTTTGGAAGCTCTTCTCTTCCTACAGCTGTATCACAGTTAGCTTTGGCTTTCAGTCAGTAGTGTCACTAATCTAGTGTACTACTGAGAGATACCCCCCCCCCCCCGGACTTAAACTGTACATAAAGGACACTACAGTGGATCCTAAAATGAGAAGTTTGCATATGTTTTCAGCAGACATCACATAAGGACACAGTTAGTATTATTATTTATTTCTTAGCAGACACCCTTATCCAGGGTGACTTACAATTGTTACAAGATATCACATTATACAGATATCACTTTTTTTTTTTTTACATACAATTATCCATTTATACAGTTGGGTTTTTACTGGAGCAATCTAGGTAAAGTACCTTGCTCAAGGGTACAGCAGCAGTGTCCCCCACCTGGGATTGAACACTGCTGAGTATCAGCAACTCTGGAGGGGTGCTGTCTTTGGAGAATGGGGAGCTGGTGCACTACCATTACAATGGGGAGATGTCGGGTTGCCTTACAAAATATTCAGGTTATTCAAGTCAAAGTGTTTTTCACTGAATCGGTTAATTGCTAATGGGCTTCCTCTATGAAAATTGTTAGGACATACCCTATATACCACATAGAACTACTAATGCAATTAACAAATGTGAACTATGAAATACTGGTTCCTACGATTAGAAAGACAGATAAGCAGCAAGTCGTGTCTGACGTTTACATCCTTAACATACCCGTTTACACCACTTGTCTCCTCCCTGCTGTGAATCGCACATCAAGAGAACTTGTTATCGACGTGTAACCTTAGTGTGGTGGACATCTGCAGAATGTAATTAAGTTATCCGTTCATCTAACTCTGGTCTACACACACACTGTTTACTGGTGAAACAGATCTCTCATTGTGTAATATTCTTATGCAGTCAATAGTAACACAAAGTTGCAAGATCTCGTTTTTTCGCTGAACATTAAAAGGGCCGCTGACAATCTGCACTTGTAAAGCAAAACAAGTTTAAAATCAGTTAATGCGAAGCCACATTTAAACCGTACAAACACACGCATATTGCATATGTAAACAGCACGATATTTGAAGTTTAAGTACTGGAGGCATGTCCGGTTTACCAACTGGCAAAGTAAAGCGCACAGTCAAGAGCTCCATAGGCACTCGCGCAGCGGCAAGCTAGATTATTCTTCTTCCAATGTGGTTTACTGAAGCGATGGCTTTCCAAATGGCTACAGCTATCAAAGTGCCACCCAATGTAATGAAGAAAAAAATTCTATTACCTTTCTTTACATTTTTTTTTATCAATAATTACTTTATTTACTTTAGATTAAGCAACACAATTACTAAACACACAATGACCACAGTCTTACCCTCATTCTCTTCCAAAATGAATGAAGAAACCAATTAATAATTCGTGCTTTTGCTCTCAATTGTAATCCAAACACGATGTCTAGTTTTTCTTTCACGTTCAGACTCCTATTAACCCGACTACCCGACGGCTAGAAGGAAATTTCAAACTACGACTAACACACCCCACACTCCCCACAGTGTTGAATTTCAGCTTCGGTTACATTTCCCAGCGCGCTCACACACTGCTCCAGCCCCTTTTCCTCTTTGGCACGTAAACCAGTCTGACAGGTTCTTATAGATTCCACCAACCCACGTCTCGTCTCGTAAACTTAACCCATTGTGTGTTGCGGTTAAAAGAAAAGTTTGAAATTCATTTGAAAACATGTTGTAGTAAATGGAAGAAATGTTCGCAATCAAAATTAGATTATAGTGTTCCAAAATTGCCAATTACCCCCCCTTTTCAAAGTACGTAATGCCTTCCGGTGTTATGACAAATAGTGTCGCGGCCAGGGGTGTAGTGCTGAGTCTGGTCGGAGCGCCGACACCTCACTCCTGGGCAAGGAGAGTACTATTTCTATACTTCACGTGTAGAATATTAACTGTATTAATATATCGATATATACATGTGTATAACTTATACTAATAAGCAAATAATACAATAACCGTAAGAAACCCTTGAGAGATAAATAATGAAACAGTTTGAATGCGTGCCTGGTCTGGAACAACAGGTGTAAATAACGTAGAGAGGTGAAGGGAACCTGCATTAACGCTGTGCTGACGTGTCAGCGTTTTACAATTAGATGTAATAATTGGCACAGTTCTTATTTTTAGACCCATATATCAGAAATCAAGTAATAAAATAAGATAAACATTTATTTAAAATATCAAACTCAATCGCAACAAACAAATAAAGGGTACCTGTGGCCTTACACAAATCTTTTTTTTTGCAAACAGGATGCACTTATGTTTCAAAACCTCAGACTCATTCGCTCTTAAGCGGCTGCAATAAGACAATGGGTGCGTTCACAGAGATCATTCTTAGATCATTGGCTAAACTGACCAGATTCTGCACAGAATCTGCGCAGAATGATCTCCGTGAACGCACCCAGTGAGACAAGCTGATTCTGGACCAAACCATTCATTAACGAGAGGGGGACTCGGGTGTTACGTATAGGATTATTAATAATAATAATAATAATAATAATAATAATAATAATAATAATAATAATAATAATAATGACAGTGTTTTAATCATGTGTGTGAAAGTGTATGAAACCGGTTATTTAATAGTTATTTATTTATGTATTTATTTATCTTAAATATAAATAGCTGTAAGTCTAGTGCCTTGCATATATTATTGTGTTACAATAATACCTCAATACCTGATTGTAATGAATTGTTAAATACAGTAACTACTGTAGTAATAAACTGCTGTTCGTTGAGGTTAGGGGAAACGGGGTCGGCAGGCGGCGTTGTAGGGTTGAGGGAGGTAGGGGGGTAGATAATAGTGACCCCTCACTTCTGAATATCCCACTACACCACTGGTCGATGCCAAATAGTGTCACCTGGCAGTATTTGGCAATATTTTCCACCTGCACACTCCAGCCCTTGACGGCTCCAGCCTCGCAACATATCTGACTCGGGGCCGAAGCAGGCTGTGGGCGGGGTTTCCTTTCAATTCGAAGACGACTACCAACAATATTATGTATGGGATATGCCTGCCAATTGAGTAGGTATTACTGAGCTCTTTATATCAGAGGTGCCGATAGGCCCCTTCCTGGGATGACGCACTCGATCCCGCCCATTGAGGGATTAAAACTGTCATCCTGAGGAAGCCATTTCTCTTTTTCCTTCTCAAGACGGTAAGGTAAGAACCTCTGTGTTTAACTGAGCGTTATTGTAAAAAAAGCTTCCTGAGTCGACTGCAGTTCCCCTGCATTCATGCTGAAAGCTGGCTTGCCGCTTTCCCGGAATCAGTGACTCCAAACTGAAGTTTATTTTTCTGTCTTCCTCACTTCCAGCAGCCTGCTCGCTATTTGCTTTTCAGCTCGCCCGCCGTGGCTTCGGCCCTTGTGTCTCCCTGGTGCATGCTACACACTGACCAGGTGTGTGACCATGCAGTTAGGGTAGGCACCGTTGCATAGCTGCCCCCTGGTGCTTCGGTACCTTGGTGCACGCTCAGCCCTCGTACCGGTACCTCTGTGCGCACGGTGCTCATTATACACGGTGCCCGGTGCTAACAGTGTCATGCATTGCTCACAGCGCTCGGTGCACGTGCATACTGTGCTGCACCGTACTCGGTGCGCACGGTGCCTGGTGCGCACGGTGTACAGGGCTTCAACGCACACAGTGCTAGTGCCTCGTGCATATTTCACTCGGCTCACAGGTACACACGGTGTTCGGTGCGCATGATACATGGTGCAGTCAGTGCCTGATATGCACGGTGCTCGGTACAACTGGTGCACACGGTGCTCAGTGACTGGTGCAAGTGGTGCCCTCGGTGCTTAGCGCACTCCACACACACGACACGTGGCGCTCAGCGCCCCAGTGCTTGGTATAAACAGCGCCCGGTGCACCCTTCGCGCCCAGGGCTTATTGCACTTGGTGCGCGCAGTACTAAGTAAGGATGCTCGGTACACCCGGTGCGCCTGGTGTTTAACCCTTTGCGGTCCTATGTTGGACCAGGTCCAACATTACAATTTTCCCTTTCTGGTCTGATGTCGGAACCTGTCCGACATCATCAAAAAGACGTAAAACACAGGTCTCTAGTCGTTTTTTCTCAGGAAAAAGCAGAGAAAACCATTCAATGGGTGAGACAGATAGGAGCCGAGAGAAGCCAAAAAAAAAGGGACGGATCTGAGCAATACACCACAGAGATAACACAGACATAAACAAACAAGACAGCTGCTTCTGCATCCTTGCCTATACCCATCCAGTAAGGAAATGTCTTTTTTTGAGTGTATTAAATTCATTCCTGGATCACTGCAGCCGTTCCTAAGACTTCTGCTTATTGGTAAAGGTGTTGATGTAAAGCTGGCATCACTTGGACAAGCACTCATGGAAGCAATAATACCCAGGATCCTTTTGGCACCACTTCAGCTTGGCCTTGGGGTGCAGATGCATCACTATTTTGCATCAAGGTTCCTAATCGACTCTCTTCACTCCCACGGATTCTTCTGCTCAAAAGTTGAAAAAGTTGAAGTGCTGCAACAAGGCAAGACATACCAGGTTACATAGCAGGGAGCTTTGTTCAGTATGTTGCAGGCAGTGTAGACCACAATGTCCAAAGACTTGATGGCCTGGGTACCTTCCCTGGCATGGGTATTACTGCCACTATCACGCCACAAACCACATCTACAGCAGCAAACCAGTGCCATAAATATCTGTAACAGCAGAGGACATAGCTGCAGTCGGGCATATCAACATCCAATGTTTCAAAAGTCAATGCAGTGACATGGCATCACTTGTCTACAAATAACTTGTGGACATGAAAGTCCAGGAACCAACCTCAAAGCTTGATCTACTCTGCGAAGTATCACGAAGTATCAAAGTTCGTTCTCCAAGGCTGCGTGGTCTGAGATGATGCAAATGGTTCGTCAGGGGAACTATCCAGTCCAATCAGCAGTTATGTTACTGCCATGTCATGCATCTATTCAGCACTGAAATTTGTATGTGCACAATCCAAGCGTTAAAATGTCACACTAGTCATAACATTTGACCAACCATTATGGTGGAAAGCTCTGATGATATTTCTAATTGAGCCCAAAGGTAGTGATTTGAAATCTTTTGTTCTGAGACTGGGGGTTCTCCACATTGAAATTAGCTTCTTAGGATGCATTGGGCATCTGATGGTAGGATCTGGTCTCCAAGAACTCCTAAAAGTCGTGTATGCCAGCAATGCTGTGGGGCACATGCATAGTGGAAAGGCAATTGCAAGAGCTACCCGAGGGCACTTTCCTGTTGATGCAGCTCTCAATATGTTGGTAGCCAATATTTTAACCTCCTACTGCCACTCCAGATGGAAAACACAGATACAAAATTCCACCTAAAAGTTTTTTTCCCCAAGAAGCAGCTGCTAAGGAGACAGAAGAGACAATAGAGGAACTAGATAAACCACATGTTGTTGACAAGGACTTGGCAGAAATAGTTGAACTGTATATGATCAGTTAATGGCTAATTAAATCTTAGCTGATGAAGTGTGCTCAGCAGAAGCACTAGACAGAATCTTGGAGAGATTAAACAATGTAGGGCTGTAAGGGTTTAAACATTTAAATGGTAAACGTGGATTAAGAATATTTTTGTTTAAAATTTGTATTATACAGTACGTTTAAACGCAACTTAACAGTAAAATATATTATCAAATTATTTTTGCATATTTTCCGCAAAGATGTTTCCCTTTCTATGGTTTTCCCCTTTAAGGAAACCTGACCTGTTCTTCCATGTGCTCACTCTAAATACGTCTTGCATAAATTAAGGACAGACCAGCTTGCTGCGTTGTTGTGTATCTCCATCGCATTGGCTTTTTTCAGGTGTTATAGGGCCCTATGGAGTCTGTGTTAACAAGAGCACGGACGGAATCACGGAATCAAAAGAAGTTAACGCTGAATTAAGCGCTGTACGAAAAAAATGCATTTAGCAGTAGAGCATTAAGCTTGAGATTTACATATTTGAAGGAAAATGTGAAACTAATGGTCAGTACAGGCAGTGGCGTAACTTTGATTTCAAAAGTGGGGGAATGGGTGGGGGGGGGCGGTTTCTGTAGCTGGGTTAGAAATGAGACGGGGTATTCTGTAAGGGACAAACAACGAGAAGGGCTGAGTCAGTGAAAATAATTCACAGTTTGAGTGCGTTAAATACATGCAATCATGAAAATTAAATAGAAACCTTTTTAAGGACTTAAACAATTAGACAACGTTGCAGACTATTTTTAACGTCTCTGTTACAACACAAAAAGTACTCCTCACACAGACTGCTATTACAGCAGTCACTTTGAACAATACAATCACAATGCTCACACAGAATATTTATGGTAGTGAAACCATGGGCATAGCAGTAATATAGAATTGATCAAGCTCAAAACAAAAAGTTATGAAACATGCCTATCTGTTTGCTTTGGAGCTCCCCACACTGCACTAAAACAAATACAACCCGTTTTTAAAGTTAACACTATTTTTCAATACAATTAGATAAAACAATACTTAATCCAATGAAGACGAACGCAAACCAAATGGAAAAAGCAGAAGCCTGTAGGTTAATGGTTTTGTGTTGTTCACCTTGCCTGCGGTGTGCATAAGTTCATTTAAATTAACCTAATTACATTTTTTTAAACCGTAAAAACGGAAATCAGAAAAAAATAAAATGGGAATCAGAACAAAATAACACGAATTCCATAGGGCCCTAGTCTTAGTACTGTACATTATTTCAGTAAAGTGAATAGCCTGTGTGATTAAGGCACCTCACGGCTCCATTCACGCCACAGTAAAACACTGTAACACATTGCAAAAGAAAAACATGTAACTACTATTTATTTATTTATTTATAAAAAGAATGGCAAATAAGATGTATGTTACAACGTGCTTACACCTCTTTATTTGTCCATATTTTATTGTGTGTGTTCAACAGGACATCTGCAATTACAGAACAGCTTTTAATTATTCAAGCGAGCTGAACCGAGAAGCCGGGAAAGAGAGGAATGCTGGGAAATGAAGTCTTTATTTTTTCACGTGAATGCGCAAGCGCCGCTGTGAAGTGCAGGGACACTGGGAACTAGCATTGTAGCAGACAACGGCTTTGATTTGATGAAAAAAAAAATAACATGTTTTGTTTCCTGCCAACAATATGCAAGTGAATGAAACTAAAAATGAAGTCTTGTCTCTGTGTTTAAGTTTAATTTAAAGAGTTGTTTTTTAATGTTTTTTTCGATGTTGTATACACACACTTTTTATGGAGCTTCTGGAGAAATGGTTCTTTTGTAAAATCGACTAGGAATGTTTTTTTTATGCTATTAAAATAGATTATATTTTAGTGCTAATTTACAGTCCTCCTTTATGCTTTTATGTTTAGCATTGTTTGTCTTTAAGTGGATCTATATGGTACGCGCTTTGAATAACAAACCGAGGTTAAAATATGACTTAAAATATTGAAAGTAAAATATAAAAATATGAAATGAGTGAAACATTAAATTTATGGCCGTTTTTAAACGGTTAAATGACTGGATTAACAATGGGTTTAAACGTGTAGTCAATTAAACGTAGATTTACAGCCCTAAAAGATTGAGAATGAATCTGTGAAGAACCTGCATACAGCTAGTCTCTGGTTACAGTACATGGACATGGTAGATGTTCTCTGCAGATTCATCAAAGCTGAGCGCACAGGAAACTGGAAACTACACCTGCAGACAGTGCATGACATGCTGCCCTACTTTGAATTTTCTGGCCACAACCTGTATGCTAAGTCTGCATATGTGTTCCTGCAAAATATGTGTGAACTCCAAGAACAGCATCCAGAGGTGTACAGAAGTTTCCAAAATGGACTTCATGTGGTAAGAAGAAGTGATCATTTCTGTGCTGAACTATCCACAGATCTTATTATTGAACAGGTTCTCATGAGGAGAGTGACGACAAATGGTGGCTAATGAGGGGCCTGTGAATGAGGGAGACTCCACGTCTGGTGTGGCTCCTTTCCATGCCAGCATGTGCAGAAGTTAATGGTGCCATGCAGAATTTCAGTGATGTAACAAGCACAAGATGTGAAGGACACCAAAAAAGAGGAATCTGTTCAGTCCCAACCCATCACTACACAGTATTGTGAGTGGTGTCACAGCAGATAGTTCAGTAAACATTGAAAAGGCCAAACAGCTGGGGTACAAGTCACTGGATTCACTTGATGAAGAAAATGTTCAGGACTACTCATTAAAAAAAAAACAAGCAGTAACTCTTGCTTCAAGGACAGCCGCCAGAATCAATGAGGAAACAGTACCAGTTGACTCTCACTGCTATTTCAGAGTTGTTGCAGGAAAAAGTTATGAAGACCGACCATCATTATTCAAGTATGAGCTGTGCTGTTTCCCACCAGCAATTTTTGACTCGTCTAAGGCAAGCAAATAAACCAGCGTTAGCAGATGCTATTTGGGCACTTGTGCAAAATGACCAGACAGGGCTCACTGGAGATTTCCAGTATGTCCTTGATGGGGGTGCCCTCCTCTGCCATGTGTCTCACTTAAAATGGCATCTGTAAGCTGTATGTTGATTATGTAACCCGCAGATATGGGAAGGCTATAATTGTTTTTGATGGCTACCAAGATACCCCTTCAATAAAGGATGTCACTCACTTGGGATGAACAGGCGTACACGTAGCACCAGTGCTGAACTTTTCAAGTGATATGGTTATCACATCAAAGAAAGATGAATTTCTTGCAAACAAGGTCAATAAACAGCGGTTCATCAGCCTTGGGATGCAGACGTGCTGATTGTTAAAACAGCAGTGGAATTATTATTATGGCAGGACGGTAGTCCTGCTGTAGTTATGGTTGGAATGTTCTTTCCATTATAAGCCCCTATTTTGTGCAGCTCCAAAAGTGGGGTTAAGTTCAATCAATCTGCTGTTTTGGATTTCAGGTCTGACTGGTAGGCTGAATTTTTTCTACAAGTTTTGTGTTATTCTGTGTGGTAGTTTTTGAGCTATAGCACTTTTTAAAAACGGGTGGTTTTTCGTGTAAGTTTGATGCCGGGAGAGCGTTGTTTATTATTCACCTGTAGGTTAAAAACTACTGGACAGTGACTACTCCCAGTTGGCAAGTTACTACAGCTAAGTAGCTTTAGTGCCTTCTGTGGGTGGGAGCTTTAAAAATGTGTATTTTAATATAAAAAAGTAATTTAAAAACAAATGCTACGCATGCACAGTTGTACGATTTGGTAACCATTTTTGTGTAGTTCTAACTGGACCTGTAACAATACAATCACTTAGGAACGCTCTCCAGTTTGAACTACATCTCACAGAATGCACAAAACACAACATTTTTCACAAGCGTAACAAAGCATCATATTGTACTGTACAGAGTAAGTAAATAAGTAATACAAACCAAGTCAGTCAGTGATAGAAGGTGAATGAATATTTAAAACCTACATATGCACTTAGGCTGAGAGACTGTGCACCAGAGCAGCTATAAATAATGGTGAAACATTTCAAATACTATGCCTAAAACGATCATTTACATTATATTAAGCTTACAAAAATCAAAAACACTCATCCATACAACCACAAAAGCCAGAAGAACTTCCAAAGAATTCTTTTTTTTGTTTATTTCTAACGTAAAATAAATAGCTATGCATTTTGATGCTCTAGTGTAAATAACATGGAATGTATAGAATTAAAAAAAAAATCTCAATTAGACATCATAAAACAAAAACAGAGAAATGCCAAATATACAAAACCATTTGAAACACTGTACTGTACAGTCAAGCTCGTTTAGTGCAACTACTGCAGTCAGGACCCAGCGTATTTTTATCTGTACTTATCAATTTCCTCACTAAATAGTGTCTTAGGACGTAGGCTAGACATTTTCAGAGATGCAGAATCATAGTCAAATTGTTCTTGCAGTTTAACAGTAGATTTATAGAATGACTTAAATTTAGTAAATAATATAGCAAACTAGGCTACTCTATGGTTTCATTCACAAGTTAAAAATAAAACAAATGGATGCAGACTTTATTTAAGCGATCACCAGCAACAGATCACCTGACAGCATTTTGAATAAACTTTATGAACACAACAAACAACATGATTACCAAAAACATTGAAAAAAAGGAGTGTAACATACTGAAATTTAGCTGGCTACACAAATATGCACTCAAACCCTATTAAAAAAAAAGTTACCGATAACAAACCCTTCACAAAACAAGGTATGAACAGCCGCATGTCAATAGAATATTTAAATTAAATACGGTACTGTATGAAGTTGCTATTTACACCGCAACTGGAAGTAGACTACAGGGTGCACGTCGATTAAACTGAAAGAACCTGAACAGACCGAGGATGTTTTCTGAGAAAACTGCATTACTCTGGAATACTGAGGTAAACGCTTAGCAACACAAACTAGTTCTTCATAAAATCGGGATAAAAACTATGTTTTATTTTTTAACAGATCCATATTCTAATAGCGCTCATTCGTGTTCAAATGCTTAAATAAGTTTAACATTTGCACTCAATTGTAATATTTATACAAAAGGCTACATTTATGTCTCATGTTCATCACACTGTATACACGGTATGCTGTATGGAGTATTATATATGTTTCACTAATAGATGATAACTAGCATGTTTTTGGAGTTGGAAAATGTTGCATACAAAAACAAAGCTGGTCTCATTACTGGATTGCTGTAGTGTATGAAAAAGTCATGTGCAGAGGGACAGATTTTTTTTTTCATAAAGACTGTAATAAGCCAGTTGACACATTTCAGTAGCTGATCTCACATTTTTATGTCCCTGACCCTGGGTAAAAAACAAAAAATGTGTTGGGATGCAGTATTTTACTTCGATCTCTGAGAACAGTCCTGTTTCTCCTGCATTATACCAGACTGGTTGTCTTTTTTGTGTGGTCTCCACTTCATGGGTTGCTGTACAACATATTTCCTTCCATGTGAGATAGATCTATCCGTTTGATGAGATAGTTCTGTCAGTTGGTGAAACTTTGCAATTTGTTTTTAGAATAAAATAATGAATATGGCATGAAACTAGAAGAGTTTCTTCATTAGCATTAGCAAACACAATTAGTTAATGGGATGATCTCTTAATGCTGATTTTACAACATGCACAATTGGATCAGAAAATTCTACCAAAATAAAGGGCTTGCATTTCATCCTTAGGTAATGATTGACAACACTGCAGGCTCCCACACTTAACCAAATAATCTGATGCATTTGGACAAATAAATTTTAAAATGCCCTTTTTATGAAAACTATGAGCTTTCTATAGTAGTTTTATAAGTCAGCCTCACCTGTGCCCTGGGTTGATAATGCAGCACACTGAGACAGCACGCCCGTTCTGTATGATGCAGCACACTGAGACAGCACGCCCGTTCTCTATGATGCAGCACACTGAGACAGCACGCCCGTTCTGTATGATGCAGCACACTGAGACAGCACGCCCGTTCTGTATGATGCAGCACACTGAGAGACAGCACGCCCGTTCTGTATGATGCAGCACACTGAGACAGCACGCCGCTCTGTATGATGCAGCACACTGAGACAGCACGCCGCTCTGTATGATGCAGCACACTGAGAGACAGCACGCCCGCTCTGTATGATGCAGCACACTGAGACAGCACGCCGCTCTGTATGATGCAGCACACTGAGACAGCACGCCCGCTCTGTATGATGCAGCACACTGAGACACAGCACACCCGCTCTGTATGCTGCAGCACACTGAGACACAGCACACCCGTTCTGTATGATGCAGCACACTGAGAGACAGCACGCCCGTTCTGTATGATGCAGCACACTGAGACAACACGCCCGTTCTGTATGATGCAGCACACTGAGACAGCACGCCCGCTCTGTATGATGCAGCACACTGAGACAGCACGCCGTTCTGTATGATGCAGCACACTGAGACAGCACGCCCGTTCTGTATGATGCAGCACACTGAGACAGCACGCCCGTTCTGTATGATGCAGCACACTGAGAGACAGCACGCCCGTTCTGTATGATGCAGCACACTGAGACAGCACGCCCGTTCTGTATGATGCAGCACACTGAGACAGCACGCCCGTTCTGTATGATGCAGCACACTGAGAGACAGCACGCCCGTTCTGTATGATGCAGCACACTGAGAGACAGCACGCCCGTTCTGTATGATGCAGCACACTGAGACAGCACGCCCGTTCTGTATGATGCAGCACACTGAGACAGCACGCCCGTTCTGTATGATGCAGCACACTGAGACAGCACGCCCGTTCTGTATGATGCAGCACACTGAGAGACAGCATGCCCGTTCTGTATAATGCAGCACACTGAGACAGCACGCCCGTTCTGTATGATGCAGCACACTGAGACAGCACGCCCGTTCTGTATGATGCAGCACACTGAGACAGCACGCCCGCTCTGTATGATGCAGCACACTGAGAGACAGCACGCCCGTTCTGTATGATGCAGCACACTGAGAGACAGCACGCCCGCTCTGTATGATGCAGCACACTGAGACAGCACGCCGCTCTGTATGATGCAGCACACTGAGACAGCACGCCCGTTGTGTATGATGCAGCACACTGAGAGACAGCACGCCCGTTCTGTATGATGCACAACACTGAGACAGCACGCCCGCTCTGTATGATGCAGCACACTGAGAGACAGCACGCCCGTTCTGTATGATGCAGCACACTGAGACAGCACGCCCGTTCTGTATGATGCAGCACACTGAGACAGCACGCCCGCTCTGTATGATGCAGCACACTGAGACACAGCACACCCGTTCTGTATGCTGCAGCACACTGAGACACAGCACACCCGTTCTGTATGATGCAGCACACTGAGAGACAGCACGCCCGTTCTGTATGATGCAGCACACTGAGACAACACGCCCGTTCTGTATGATGCAGCACACTGAGACAGCACGCCCGTTCTGTATGATGCAGCACACTGAGACAGCACGCCCGTTCTGTATGATGCAGCACACTGAGAGACAGCACGCCTGCTCTGTATGATGCAGCACACTGAGACAGCACGCCCGTTCTGTATGATGCAGCACACTGAGAGACAGCACGCCCGTTCTGTATGATGCAGCACACTGAGACAGCATGCCCGTTCTGTATGATGCAGCACACTGAGAGACAGCACGTCCGTTCTGTATGATGAAGCACACTGAGAGACAGCACGCCCGTTCTGTATGATGCAGCACACTGAGACAACACGCCCGTTCTGTATGATGCAGCACACTGAGACAGCACGCCCGTTCTGTATGATGCAGCACACTGAGACAGCACGCCCGTTCTGTATGATGCAGCACACTGAGAGACAGCACGCCCGTTCTGTATAATGCAGCACACTGAGACAGCACGCCCGTTCTGTATGATGCAGCACACTGAGACAGCACGCCCGTTGTGTATGATGCAGCACACTGAGAGACAGCACGCCCGTTCTGTATGATGCACAACACTGAGACAGCACGCCCGCTCTGTATGATGCAGTACACTGAGACAGCACGCCCGCTCTGTATGATGCAGCACACTGAGACAGCACGCCCGCTCTGTATGATGCAGCACACTGAGACACAGCACACCCGTTCTGTATGCTGCAGCACACTGAGACACAGCACACCCGTTCTGTATGATGCAGCACACTGAGAGACAGCACGCCCGTTCTGTATGATGCAGCACACTGAGACAACACGCCCGTTCTGTATGATGCAGCACACTGAGACAGCACGCCCGTTCTGTATGATGCAGCACACTGAGACAGCACGCCCGTTCTGTATGATGCAGCACACTGAGAGACAGCACGCCCGTTCTGTATGATGCAGCACACTGAGACAGCACGCCCGTTCTGTATGATGCAGCACACTGAGAGACAGCACGCCCGTTCTGTATGATGCAGCACACTGAGACAGCATGCCCGTTCTGTATGATGCAGCACACTGAGAGACAGCACGTCCGTTCTGTATGATGAAGCACACTGAGAGACAGCACGCCCGTTCTGTATGATGCAGCACACTGAGACAACACGCCCGTTCTGTATGATGCAGCACACTGAGACAGCACGCCCGTTCTGTATGATGCAGCACACTGAGACAGCACGCCCGTTCTGTATGATGCAGCACACTGAGAGACAGCACGCCCGTTCTGTATAATGCAGCACACTGAGACAGCACGCCCGTTCTGTATGATGCAGCACACTGAGACAGCACGCCCGTTGTGTATGATGCAGCACACTGAGAGACAGCACGCCCGTTCTGTATGATGCACAACACTGAGACAGCACGCCCGCTCTGTATGATGCAGCACACTGAGACAGCATGCCCGCTCTGTATGATGCAGTACACTGAGACAGCACGCCCGCTCTGTATGATGGAGCACACTGAGACACAGCACGCCTGTTCTGTATGATGCAGCACACTGAGAGACAGCACACCCGTTCTGTATGATGCGGCACACTGAGACAGCACACCCATTCTGTATGATGCAGCACACTGAGAGACAGCACGCCCATTCTGTATGATGCAGCACACTGAAAGACAGCATGCCCGTTCTGTATGATGCAGCACACTGAGAGACAGCACGCCCGTTCTGTATGATGCAGCACACTGAGAGACAGCAGCCCCTTCTGTATGATGCAGCACACTGAGAGACAGCAAGCCCGTTCTGTATGATGCAGCACACTGAGACAGCACACCCGTTCTGTATCTAGTTTTATTTTCACATGCCAATTACTGAATGCATACCACACCCATACATGTAAAGCAAAATGATTGACAACACTGCAGGCTCCCACACTTAACCAAATAATCTGATGCATTTGGACAAATAAATTTTAAAATGCCCTTTTTATGAAAACTATGAGCTTTCTATAGTAGTTTTATAAGTCAGCCCCACCTGTGCCCTGGGTTGATAATGCAGCACACTGAGACAGCACGCCCGTTCTGTATGATGCAGCACACTGAGACAGCACGCCCGTTCTCTATGATGCAGCACACTGAGACAGCACGCCCGTTCTGTATGATGCAGCACACTGAGACAGCACGCCCGCTCTGTATGATGCAGCACACTGAGACACAGCACACCCGTTCTGTATGCTGCAGCACACTGAGACACAGCACACCCGTTCTGTATGATGCAGCACACTGAGAGACAGCACGCCCGTTCTGTATGATGCAGCACACTGAGACAACACGCCCGTTCTGTATGATGCAGCACACTGAGACAGCACGCCCGTTCTGTATGATGCAGCACACTGAGACAGCACGCCCGTTCTGTATGATGCAGCACACTGAGAGACAGCACGCCCGTTCTGTATGATGCAGCACACTGAGACAGCACGCCTGTTCTGTATGATGCAGCACACTGAGAGACAGCACGCCCGTTCTGTATGATGCAGCACACTGAGACAGCATGCCCGTTCTGTATGATGAAGCACACTGAGAGACAGCACGCCTGTTCTGTATGATGCACAACACTGAGACAGCACGCCCGCTCTGTATGATGCAGCACACTGAGACAGCACGCCCGCTCTGTATGATGCAGCACACTGAGACAGCACGCCCGCTCTGTATGATGGAGCACACTGAGACACAGCACACCCGTTCTGTATGATGCAGCACACTGAGAGACAGCACACCCGTTCTGTATGATGCAGCACACTGAGAGACAGCACGCCCGTTCTGTATGATGCAGCACACTGAGAGACAGCACACCCGTTCTGTATGATGCAGCACACTGAGACAGCACGCCTGGTGTGTATGATGCAGCACACTGAGACAGCACGCCTGTTCTGTATGATGCAGCACACTGAGACAGCACGCCCATTCTGTATGATGCAGCACACTGAGACAGCACGCCCGTTCTGTATGATGCAGCACACTGAGACACAGCACACCCGTTCTGTATGATGCAACACACTGAGACAGCATGCCCGTTCTGTATGATGCAGCACACTGAGACAGCACACTCGTCCTGTATGATGCAGCACACTAAGACAGCATGCCTTTTCTGTATGATGCAGCACACTGAGACAGTACGCCTGTTCTGTATGATGCAGCACACTGAGACAGCACACCCGTCCTGTATGATGCAGCACACTGAGACAGTACGCCTGTTCTGTATGATGCAGCACACTGAGACAGCACACCCATTCTGTATGATGCAGCACACTGAGAGACAGCACACCCGTTCTGTATGATGCAGCACACTGAGAGAGCACACCCGTTCTGTATGATGCAGCACACTGAGACAGCACACCCGTTCTGTATGATGCAGCACACTGAGAGACAGCACGCCCATTCTGTATGATGCGGCACACTGAGACAGCACACCCATTCTGTATGATGCAGCACACTGAGAGACAGCATGCCCGTTCTGTATGATGCAGCACACTGAGAGACAGCACACCCGTTCTGTATGATGCGGCACACTGAGACAGCACACCCATTCTGTATGATGCAGCACACTGAGAGACAGCACGCCCATTCTGTATGATGCAGCACACTGAGAGACAGCATGCCCGTTCTGTATGATGCAGCACACTGAGAGACAGCATGCCCGTTCTGTATGATGCAGCACACTGAGCGACAGCACGCCCGTTCTGTATGATGCAGCACACTGAGAGACAGCAGCCCCTTCTGTATGATGCAGCACACTGAGAGACAGCAAGCCCGTTCTGTATGATGCAGCACACTGAGACAGCACACCCGTTCTGTATCTAGTTTTATTTTCACATGCCAATTACTGAATGCATACCACACCCATACATGTAAAGCAAAATGTAATTATAATCAGCTCCACGAGATTTATGAGTACTTGGTTTTACAGCGCTCTCTGAGTTATGTTTTTACTGCAGATATATCGATGAAAGGGATACTAACTAATGATAGTCACAGAAACCTTATATTGTGAAAAGCGCCAGTAACTCTGCTGGCGATTTAACACGATTGTGATTGAACCAATGTTATACTAATGTGATACTTGGGTAATAAGCCAATCTACTTAAAAGTGTAAAAAAAAATTGCGCCGCAAATTCTCACAGCTCCTTTTTTTTTTTTTTTACAAATAAAAGAAAATAAATACAACGAACGGGTTGAAAGAGCAACCGCTTACGTCCTGCAAGGCTAACAAAACCAAATATAAATCTCAATTGTTTAAAAGAACGCCCAGTGAACATTCCATCTTTTAACCCATCCTCAGACAAGCCCTGAGTAATCTGTGAAATTCGGCAGAAGAAAAGCGCTCTTTGAGTGGCACTGCAATTCCGCACTAGTATCAGACACTGCTCAACAGACCATTGGGAAGTGTGCTTGTCTATCTAATTTCTTTTCTCCCTCTATTTCTCTTCTATTTGGTGCCCGTGTAATCCCCGTTAATTGCATCTAAAATCCCCAAGGAGGTTATTTCCTTCAATCATTGGCTCTGGGTATTTCTGCACCTTTTCATCGCTCACCTCCCAGATTTGGGGAATCCCTTTCTCTGCTGGCCGTCCTCTCCTTGCCTTCGATTTCAGTCGGTGCCCTCTCGTCGTGTCTGTCAAACGTCATGTCTTGTTTTCTGCGGTTAGCATTTCTATCCCTGATGCTCCGAAGACAAATCTCCAAATAGGTTACCTAAAATTCACTCAGCTCAGTACTAAATCCTGGGTGCTTACGTTTACTGTCATATATGCTCGTCCACCCCACCCCCACATTCTGCATTAAAAAGGTGTTCATCCCCTCAGTCAATCAACACTTAATCCTTCGCCTGCTTTATTACTTTAAAAACGATAGCTGAAGAAAAAGGAAGAACATGATTTCATACATTTGCAATAAATAATTTATACGCCCACACGACAATTGGATCCAAATGTTATACTGGTATATAGAAACACCGTTTGATCACTTATGTGTTAGCTTGATTTTAGAAGTAAACTCTTCTTATTTGAATAAATGGTGTATGCAGGTAACATGCCCCCTACCAATGACTACTTAACAATACACTGTGAAACCCGATGTTATATTATTAATTGGGTGTGACTAAAACCGATCGGGTACCGTCCAGTATACCGTCCGATACACTTCTGTCCCGTCCCATACCGTCTGCTACACTTTTAGTCCCTCCCGGATCTGTCCGATACACCTTTAGTCCCGCCCGGTACCGTCGGATACACAGTAGTGGTTAGGGTTCTGGACTCTTGACCGGAGGGTCGTGGGTTCAATCCCAGGTGGAGGACACTGCTGCTGTACCCTTGAGCAAGGTACTTTACCTAGATTGCTCCAGTAAAAACCCAACTGTATAAATGGGTAATTGTATGTGAAAATAATGTGATATCTTGTAACAATTGTAAGTCGCCCTGGATAAGGGCGTCTGCTAAGAAATAAATAATAATACAGATGTGTATTTAAAGATTATTTGATATATTTTACATAGCCTAGTTTTTGCAGTGGCAGAACTCGAAGTAGGAACGTTGTGAACACGAGCTGTTCATGGTTCTGAAAGAAAGGTAAATGAACCTGCTTGTCTGTTTACATAGTAATTAATGAAATGAATCTGTACATATACATCTGTGTTAGTTATTGTATATATATATATATATATATATATATATATATATATATATATATATATATATATATATATATATATATATATATATAACATGTGCACAATTTTATCAAAAATATTCTTTATATATGTAACAGGGTTGCTCAAGTCAATTACATCGTTTTATTAACGATGGTTTGTAGTTGATTCACTGTTTGTCACTTTTGATTTAATGTTTGTCTTTTTGATTTTATTTCTGCACTTTACTTTTGTTACTATTATTGGGTTAGCTTAGCTACTACAACACCTCATACTAGCTGCTCATGTATAGTTTACTTTGAGTTGTGATCACATGTTTTTGAAGATTCTGATTAATGTGAATTAAAGCTTGCTAAATGACATGTTTGGTTTCTTCTCATCCAAACTAAGCTGTACTAATAGCAGTCAAAGTTGTTATAATAGTGGAAAACACTAGTGGAGGCTTTGAATAAATTGTTGATGCTCATAATATCCATATATTGTAACTCCTGAATGTGTCTTTTGCACAGCAGTGTATATAAGAATAAATAACAATACATATGAATAATAATAACAGCAGAGATGTAGGCCTATATTTACAGATTCATTAATTAATTATAAGGAGAGGTTTCACACAACTGGTACGGAGGTACGCACGCGCACCAATAAAAAAAAGTGAACTTCAATATTATTTTGAAGACGCAAAGGCAAACCCGTCAGGACATTTTTAACAGGAAAGCATTTTTTTACAAAGGCAGCGACGGTGCTCCCGCTTGCAAGTTGAAGCATGTATCTGGCTGTGACCTCGGCTAAAACCTAATAGTATTAGTAATACAGTCAGTAGTCACAGTTATGCCGGTTTCACAATGTATGCCCCCAATAACCACCAATTAAGTGTGACGCTAGGTCAAAAGAGACACACACACAAACACACACATGCTGATATAGTGACAGCAAAAACAGGAATAGAATAAACGGAAGAACAGATAAAAGTTGCCTACTAAATCGCAAAAATGAAATATGTGATACAAGAGGGCATATAAACTTATACTCTAGTCTCTACACCGAGTTTAAACTAGATTGATCAATTGGAAAGGAATTAGAAGCTTTCAAGAATATTGATGGACTCCAGTGGGTCGAAACGCAAGATGTGGATTTATAATCCTGAATCTGAAGTCTTTAATTGTATTTGCAAAGAAAGTCTCACTCCTACCTCTTACTCATACCAACAGAAAATACAAATAGCAGGTGGTTACGAACACTGTCAAATTTATCAGACTGGACTTAAGGTGTACGGTACCGGGCAGGACTATAGGTGTATCGGACGGGACTAAAAGTGGATCAGACGTAACTAAAATGTATCGGGTATCGACGGGACTAAAAGTGTATCGGACGGTACCGGATGGGTTTTAGTCACACGGGGACGAAAAGTGTATCGGATGGTGTACTGGACAGTACCGGATGGGTTTTAATCACACCGTAATGAATTCAAATGTTATGCGTCAGATTGTAAACATGTGACAATATACTCTTACACGCATAAAAAAAAAACCACGTGTTACCTAAAAATGACAGAGTGAAGTATCTAAATACTAACATGTGCTACATAAGATTTATGTTTAATTCTTAGCCTCTTGATTTATAGTTGAGATACATTATGTAGGTACAAATACACATACATCCTGGCTATAATAAGGCTACCCTTACAAAGCATTTAGTCAGTATTTTATCATTTTTTTAAAGACAAAAACACATTTATTTTACTAAAAGACTCGATGTATTAATAGAGGCTTGGCTAAAGAACAGGGTTTGATAGCAGGAGGTTTACGGCTCAGCCACTGACTCAATTCAATTCAATTAAAAAGTGCTTTGTTGGCTTGACTAACATAACATCGGCAGTATAGCCAAAGCATTTACAGAGTACAATAACAGTTAATGATAACAATAATAATTATACTAATAATACAAATACACCATTTATAAACATTATGAACATATTGACTGGTCCTGAATAGCTTTTGTGGCGGGATTTTAAGTTTCCGACTGTTTTTCGTGTTCGGCGCAAAAATTAAAAAATGACCAGGAATAATGAGAGCAGTCGCAAACCCCAATTTCAACAGTATGATGACTGATGCAAAGAAGTGGGTATCTAATTAACATCCCCCCGTGCAAAAATCAAAAGGGGTGATGTGGTCGGATTGAGTATATTCCATCTAAAGTGGTTCTGCCTGTTTCAAAAAGCCCGAATGGAGATAGAAACCTGTTTCAAACAGACTCCGTCTGAAAAAGGCTCTCATGTGGGTGCAGTGACTCATACTTTGGCGATGGAACCCAATGTGCTGCGATTCTGTAACACGGTATTTATATTTATTGTGTGTTTTTGATTTATCACATTGTTTTTGCACTTATTTACTATCACTGATTATTATAACTATTTACTTTTTGCGCACATTTTTAGTTTGTCGAGTGATTGTTGTTTTAATTCTACTTGGCCAACTTTTGTTTTAACTATTGTATTTTGTTGCTTTTTTAATTTCTGTATTGTAATCTTAATTGTGTTTTAGGGTAGGACTGGGGGCTATCCAGTTTAGAACATAAGAAAGTTTACAAACGAGAGGAGGCCATTCAGCTCATCTTGCTTGTTTGGTTGTTAGTAGCTTATTGATCCCAGAATCTCATCAAGCAGCTTCTTGAAGGATCCCAGGGTGTCAGCTTCAACAACATTACTGGGGAGTTGGTTCCAGACCCTCACAATTCTCTGTAAAAGTGCCTCCTATTTTCTGTTCTGAATGCCCCTTTATCTAATCTCCTTTTGTGACCCCTAGTCCTTCTTTGTTTTTTCAGGTCAAAAAAGTCCCCTGGGTCGACATTTATCTATACCTTTTAGAATTTTGAATGCTTGAATCAGATCGCCGCATAGTCTTATTTGTTCGACTGAATAGATTCAATTCTTTTAGCCTGTCTGCATACGACATGCCTTTTAAACCCCCGGGATGATTCTGGTCACTCTTCTTTGTACTCTTTCTTGAGCAGCAATATCATTTTTGTAACGAGGTGACCAGAACTGAACCCAATATTCTAGATGAGGTCTTACTAATGCATTGTAAAGTTTTAACATTACTTCCCTTGATTTAAATTCAACACTTTTCACAATATATCCAAGCACCTTATTGGCCTTTTTTATAGCTTCCCCACATTGTCTAGATGAAGACATTTCTGAGTCAACAAACTCCTAGGTCTTCAGAACAGAAAATAGGAGGCACTTTTTACACAGAGAATTGTGAGGGTCTGGAACCAACTCCCCAGTAATGTTGTTGAAGCCGACACCCTGGGATCCTTCAAGAAGCTGCTTGATGAGATTCTGGGATCAATAAGCTACTAACAACCAAACGAGCAAGATGGGCTGAATGGCCTCCTCTCGTTTGGAAACTTTCTTATGTTCTTTTTCATAGATTCCTTCTTCAATTTCAGTATCTCCCATATGATATTTATAATGCACATTTGTATTGCCTGCGTGCAGTACCTTACACTTTTCTATATTAAATGTCATTTGTCATGTGTCTGCCCAGTTCTGAATGCTGTCTAGATCATTTTGAATGTCCTTTGCTGCTGCAACAGTGTTTGCCACTCCTCCTATTTTTGTGTCGTCTGCAAATTTAACAAGTTTGCTTACTGTAACAGAATCTAAATCATTAATGTAGATTAGGAATAGCAAAGGATCTAATACTGATCCCTGTGGTACACCACTGGTTATCTCGCTCCATTTTGAGGTTTCTCCTCTAATCTGTACTTTGTGTACTGATTAGAGTTTATCGGAATATCACTGGCCAGCTAGCACCCCTGCCTGTAGTGGATGGTTAAGGTACTGTAAGTCAAAATCTGTATTCAGAATTGGCCGTACATTTGGACAATCTCTTGTAGGCTAAAAGCATAGTGCAATTGAGGCGTCTGAAATAGTAAGTGAATTGGGCAGTGACTAGTTTACTCTTATAGTTGCTAGCTTGATTTGTAGGGTGCTTCAGGGTGTCTACAAAAGAAACCAAATAAAAAGGCCCCATTGGATTTGTAATTTTATTCTGGATTTTAAAGTTTTATTGAATTTGTAACACTATTCTGCATTTTAAAATTTTATTGAAAATAAGCGTTTTTATAGTCTCCCCTTGAAAAAATAATTATTCTTAAACTTGCATTGTTTTTCTCTTGCCTAAATTCATTCCAGTGCCAAACAAAAGAACCCCAACCTATTTTTTTTTTAAGCTAATCTGAAGGTGGTGCCTTCAGTGGCGTAGACGGCTACCATAAATTTATGTTATTTGGGCATAAAATATCCTCCATAACTGAAACTATAATTAATACAGTATACATTTAACAAATAAGGCTACATTAAAATAATAGCTCTCTAACTTTCCTTTTACCTCTTCGTCCTAATGTACTTGTTTTATTATTGTGTTCTATTAAATGTATCTCCTGAAACACAACTCTTGTTTTCCTCTGCCTTTACTTGCTTTCAATCCCATGTGTCCATTGATTGAAATCCTGAAATGACGTAAAAACTGTAATTGCATCATTAACATATTAAAACAGCAGAAAAGGGTTTCATATTTTGATGGAAACAAAGTTTGGGTTAAGAGTTGGGTTAAAACAGATGCAGACACTGAGTTTCGGACTGTCGGAAGGCACTTTTGATATTCAGGGCCACTGTGTGGGACCCTGAGCAAGTCACTTAATCTCTTTGTACTCCATCCTTTGGATGAGATGTAAAACTGAAGTCCCATTGTAAGTGACTGCTACCGTTGTTGATGCATAGTTCACCACTAGTCTCTGTAAGCATAAAAGCGTCTGCTAAATGAGAAAATAATAATGTATGTAAAAAGTCGAGTTGTTTTGTAACTGATTTGAATTTTAAACAGGCAGAGAGAACTGGGAATTTGACGGATGTTGTAGGAATATCCTGTTCAATACAACCGGGACTAGACTGTATAGTACACAGTAAAACTAAGCACTTTGATTGATGAACTAAAAGTTAACTAAACATGCCCAACCCACATTCCAGTGCAAATGATTTTGACAAAGAGGTCGAAGGTTTACCAGCCAGGGCGTTCACTAATGACCCTTCTGCTCGAGTAAGGAGAGACGTCTGTGATGAAATATGAGACTGCGTGCCATGGGAACTACAGAGAAAGCATTTAAAGCACAGGACAGGGGTAATCCATTGCCCCTCACAACAAAAGTAGCAGAGACGGATCCAATAAGTATGCATTAGCCTGGCTGAGCTGTACTGGGGCTACGTTTGTGGTGTGCACCCCCACCCCCCTCCAATGAGTTTTGGAAAGAAGATATTAGCTCTAGTGGTGGAATATGGGGCCTAATAACATAAAACACTGCTTGCAGCTGCACATGGTTTTACAGTGACTGTTTGCAGTTGCACATGGTTTTACAGTGACTTTGCAGCTGCACATGGTTTTACAGTGACTGTTTGCAGTTGCACATGGTTTTACAGTGACTTTGCAGCTGCACATGGTTTTACAGTGACTGTTTGCAGCTGCACATGGTTTTACAGTGACTTTGCAGCTGCACGTGGTTTTACAGTGACTGTTTGCAGTTGCACATGGTTTTACAGTGACTTTCCAGCTGCACGTGGTTTTACAGTGACTGTTTGCAGCTGCACATGGTTTTACAGTGACTTTGCAGCTGCACATGGTTTTACAGTGACTGTTTGCAGCTGCACATGGTTTTACAGTGACTGTTTGCAGCTGCACATAGTTTTACTGTGACTTTGCAGCTGCACATGGTTTTACAGTGACTTTTTGCAGCTGCACATGGTTTTACAGTGACTTTTTGCAGCTGCACATGGTTTCACAGTGACTGTGCAACTGCACATGGTTTTACAGTGACTGTTTGCAGCTGCACATGGTTTTACAGTGACTGTTTGCAGCTGCATGTGGTTTTATAGCTGCACATGGTTTTACAGTGACTTTGCAGCTGCACATGGTTTTACAGTGACTTTGCAGCTGCACATGGTTTTACAGTGACTGTTTGCAGCTGCACATTGTTTTACAATGTAATGGATAAGTGAAATATTGTGTATACTTAGGTAAAACCTTTATTTTTAACTTTGACCTCTGACTGTGACCCCCCAAAACTGTAATGGCTATAACTCGGGAACCATGTCACGTAGAACTGTTCTGTAGAAGTTGTGATAAATTATATTACTTACATCACAGACAAGATTAATAACCGGTATTTATTGTGTATTAAACTTTAAGTGCTATTGTTATCATAATAATATAAAACACTTATGTGCATAACATTAACACAGTCGCCATGTGGCATTAAGTATGAAGTGCATAACTAATTCAGATACATAACAGCATTAGACTTAAAAATATAATATGAAAATGTTATATGAATTTGTTCAGTGCCAGTAAAACTAAAAAAAGTTAGTATTCTGTTAAGTTACTGAATAGTAGTAATTAACATTCTTGCAGCATAATTTGTCGTGCCCAATTTTTGTAATAGTTTATTATTGTATTAAAAAAAGAGATTCTTACAAATACACACATCTCTTGTCAATTGACATTAAAATTTCATAACAATATTTTTAAACTAAGTATAACAATAAGTGAACATATTATGCAATATAAAACCAAAAATGTTCTTGACCTTGACCTTTCACCTCTCTTTCAAGGTCAAATGCAAAATTCCAGGATGTGAAAGCTTGCACAATGATTTTGGCTATAGAATATCAGTATAGAAATGTTGTAAACGGTCAATATATAACAATTTATACTATTGAATTCACTTCTCTCTTTTAAGGTCAAATGCTAAATTACAGGACATGAATGCTTATAGAACAGTGTTGGCTATTGAATTCACTTCTACCACACTTTTAAAATTACACACTTACAAAACAACCATACAACGCAGACGAAGTTCCTCCAGAAAATGCCATTCTAGTTATTATTATTTTTATTCTTGTTTCTGACATGTTTTTCTCAGCACATCTCCTCCTACAGCTTTCAACTGATCAACTCGATATTCAGCACATCTATTGTACTATATCTGTATTTATGCTATTGTTTTTATTACCAATCAGACTTATGGATTTTGGGGCTGAGATCCCCAAAAATTGTAATGGCTATAACTCGGGAACGATGTCACATGGAACTGTTCTGTTTGTGCATGCTGGTAGCTCTCAACTGTCTCTATATACCGA
Organism: Acipenser oxyrinchus oxyrinchus; assembly: GCA_030684275.1. Taxonomy (NCBI): domain Eukaryota; kingdom Metazoa; phylum Chordata; class Actinopteri; order Acipenseriformes; family Acipenseridae; genus Acipenser; species Acipenser oxyrinchus. Next base: position 23,830,018 of record CM060259.1, read on the forward strand.
ATAAGTGAACTATTGTGTGTGCTTGATGTAAAACCTTTATTTTGAACTTTGACCTCCGGCTGTGACCCCCAAAAACTGTAATTGCTATAACTCGGGAACCGTGTCACTGAGAACTGTTGTGTTTGTGTATGCTGGTAGCTGTCAACTGACTCTATATAATGAATACGTGAAATATGGATTTGGGGGTCACAGGCTGTGCAGTTTTGATTGTGTTTTTGTGAAATAATCATTTTAAGGGAGAGGTTTGTTTTTGACTGCCGATAAATCAAGACAGATTTGGATTTCTACCTGAAGTCTGAGACAGGTGATTTATTTGTGCTATAAAAGTAACCCGCATCGCAACCACAACCACTGGAAAACACTTTCTCAAATGGACACTTACAATAACATTTTCGTGACAGTCTCACTTATTTTCCTGAGAAAATATGAATCTTTCTGTACCCTGGATTCACAAAGGTCTGAAAGGGTGTGTTTGCCTTTCTCAAGCGAAACCTTCTCTAATAATAAAGGGACAGGCCATTAGGTAATTGTTGAGGAGAAATTCCCTCTTGATGTGTGCGTTGCTAACACGGGGAAGGACGGGGGAAGAGAGGAGTCATGGGTAATCACTGCTGACGGTTAAAATAATTCAAAGGGTCATGCTGAAAATGTTTCCCAGATCAGCGCTCCAGATCAGGTTGTGGGTCTGTCTGGGAGTAACTTACCCTCTTAATTAACACTGAGAGAGTAAAATGTATTTTCAGGGGGTTAAATGCAACATTACCTTGAAGTCATGAGTAATCTCAATTAAATACTGTACAATCTTTAATGGTAATGAGCCTTCTGTTTTAACTGCAATGTTACTTTGAACTTCTGTACAAGCACACATGTGTTCTACAAGGTTCTTTATCGGCTCAGCGCATTTTTTTCGAGGTACATGTATCACACTCTGCAATTTAATTACATTACTTGTATTTTAACATTACATTTTTAAACTCAGTGAATATGTTTAAACTTCAATAAATAAAATAAGGAAATGCATTAATAAGTTATAAAACAGTTTGATTATTGTAGGCACCTTTTTTTTATAGCGGTTGCCTTTGATGATGGTTTAGTTGGACTGGAGTGTTTACGCTTCAACCTGTGTAGCTTCGAATTGTTCTCATTTTTACTGTGATTGGCTGCAAAGACAACAAGGCAGAGATTGGATAATGTTTGTTGGCTTGGTTTTTCTTGTGTACAGTTTCCTAGTAATTTTATATTTAGTGCGTATTTTGGATTTATTAATGCTTACAAATGGATGGCACTCAGCTTATCTGGACACTGTCCGAGATATTTTGTCATTTAGAAATCACTTTCCTTGTAGAGTGTCTCAGTTCTTTGAGGGCACATTGCAGTTGCTTTTCACTCCTTTTAATCACTAATATATGCATTGTTTTCTGTAATGGAGATAGTAAATACATAACAAAGATGTATCCTTGTGTTTGGGATGAATGTACTTTGGTTGGAGTAGCTTTGCTAAGCCCTCCAAGGTTAATATGGTGTAATTAATGAACTGCCCAATTAAGCAGGTGCATTTAAAAGAAGGCGTGTGCAGGTGTTGATGGTGCCTCAGGTTGTTCTGAAGCAGAGCAGCTTGTGAGAAACACACACAGTTTAACAGCAGCTTCCCTGAGCTATAACTTCTTTTTCTGTTTCTTTCATTGATCTTCTTTTGTTTGAATTAGCAGTACCACTGTATTACTGGATTGCATACTGGGTTGCTTTGTTATATCCTGACTGGATAGATGTTTATATGCATAGTTATGTGTATTATTTTAACCCCAACAGTAGAGTCAACTCAATTAAATCCCAAGGGAGGAGGGGGTTCCCAATAGGAGCACTTTGTTGTTTCATCCAGAGCCGAATGCTCCAGGAATATCCATGCCTTATTGCACAGCATTTTCAGGTTTTAATACAAGCTTGGTTAGCCACAGTGTATAGGTAACAAACACAGGATTGTCTTAATAAACTCATAGTAAAACCAGGAGTGGATTTCAACCTGTTATTCATAATTATGGCTGTCATTCCTAAAGCTCGTAGAGATATTTCAGAATTTCTTATAGATGCACTTCTGTTTCCTGGTACTTAATCACTTTGGGTTCAGAATCTCCAGGGCTAAGCCCGCAGTAACCCTGGAATAACCATGCAGAGCACACCCATGCTGTAGACTGAGCGAGGTGGAGGAGGAGGAGGAAGGAGACTTGACGAGCAGGTTGACATTTTCTTACACACACCCCCAGCTTCTATTAGAGACTGCCTACTGTAATTCAAAGGGACAGGCCCTGTTCAATACAAAGGAAACAAATGAACCTTAGTAAGTTGCTCAATATTAACAAAACTTGTCTAAACTAACCTAGAATGGTTGGACAAAAAATAGAAACAGTTGTAGCATACACTTGGTGTAAATGCACCATCATCCTTTGGATGAGACGTAAAACCGAGGTCCTATTGTAAGTGACCCTGCAGCTGTTGATACATAGTTCACCCCCTAGTCTCTGTAAATTGCTTTGGATAAAAGCATCTGCTAAATGACTAATTCATGATAATAATAATCTATCATATACCTTAACACAGGGATTTCAACTTATTTTTGAAACTGTACACCTGTCTGGAGGTTTCAGCTCAAGAACCCCTTTACAATTATCGCTTTACTGAATGGTACCACAGTTGCAAAAAATAATCTGATTAACATTTTGTTCCTGTTTATTTAATACATCATTTATGTCACAATAGTTTAGGACTGACAAACTGCTGGTTAAGGACAGAATACCAAACAGTTGGCTTTATTCTTAAAACATTGAATTATAAGTCTGGATGCAAACAAACAAAAGATAGTATTTGGGAATCTCTTTGGAAACAAAATAGTCTACACTGTAAATGCTTATGACGTTACTATTTATTTATTTATTGCATTTATATAGCTCTTTTTATACAAAAGTATCGCAATGCATAGCAGAAAAAAAGAACAAACCACAATACATTTCTATAGCATGTCACTACAACTGCCATAATTAGACCATTTAAATAACAGTATACACAATACAAAAGCAACCATTTTAAAGTTAAATTAAAACCCACTAAGAGCCATTTTATAAAAGTGTGTTTTTAGTCTTGATTTGAAAACTGTAACAGTCCCAGCTTCCCTGACAAACAAAGGCAGAGCATTCCAGAATTTTGTTGACCCGAGGAATAACCAGCAGCTCCACATCCTGTGATCTCATAGTGTGGTTTGGAAGATACGGGCAAAATCTTAAAATCAATTCTATACTGCACAGGGAGCCGGTGTAAAGAGGCCAAAACAGGGGTAATGTGTTCACTTTTCCTGGTTTTAGTCAGAATTCTAGCAGTGGTATTCTGAACAAGCTGCAAGCATAATTATGTGTGCCTTTTTAAAATGTTTACAACATCAAAAACAATAACCTCAAGATAAAACTATAATAACTAACTTTTTTATAAAGCCAACATAAAAATGATCCGTAGGGATTTGGTAAAACTTTTTGTGGTTTTTACTCTTTTTTATTTTTTTCTTCATTTGTTTTTTCTTTTGCAAGTATAAAATGTATCCATTACAAACACCGAAAACAAATGCAATCAGCCGCTATTGGTGTTACTAAAATACAGCCGCGTCTAATAAATAAAACAAAAAAACGTCAAGTATGAGTATTGCGATTATTATTTATGTTTACCAGAGCATTTATACTTCTAAAAAATACAACAAGATGGTGCTTCACTAATTAGTATTGAATTATACGACATATTGAAAACACCAAAATTAGTGAGCAGCACATAGCGCTCTCCACAGGCAGAATCGCCAGACTCCTGCTTCACCCACCCTATCAGAGTGGAAATTTGCTCAATCGCATGCGTATAGTTGGAAAGTACATACAGTATAGAATCTGTGTTTTTTTCATCTGCGGTTCAGAGCTTTGGCGAACCTTTGAGATGCTAAACAAAAATGAAATATTTAAGTACAGTAGTTTAGAGATAATATATAATGCCATTAAAAAAACAATTCAAGATCATTATTTTCTTTGACTTTCATTTTTGCATTTCTGAATTGTCCTTCATACCTCTATGACCCAGGGGTACCCCCCAGTTGAAAACCCCTGCCCTAACACTTGTGCATATATACAGTTAGATCTGTTTTCATGAAGTGCCAACCACTCATTTCTACTGGGCATTGCTGCTATTAAATATGTTGTTTGTATTGAGCTATAATCCCATGACGTCTTCTTCAAATGAGATATGAGGCTGGGGCTCACATCTGCTTGACCTTAAGGGTCACCACCTAGGAAGATTAGTTATGGTCAATGGGTGTGCTCATAGCCTGATGACTGTACTAAGAGGCTAATAGCAATAGTCTCACAATTTGCAAGTGACACGATTTTTACAATGATTCAAAGCATAAATCTGACTGCGCTCAAGACAAGAAATAATTACTTCCTTTTTTATGTACTTTTTCAAATATGTCAGCGTTTATTGAAATCATTGGATTTACAAGAAATGAAAGATATTGACAAAAATAACTTGAATTAAATGTAGATTTCCTTCACTGTAAACAATTCCATTCTTTTTTATGTGTTTGTGATTTAACATGACTGTATAATAGCCCTTCAAATCTGCTGCCTGCATATATATATATATATATATATATATATATATATATATATATATATATATATATATATATATATATATAGCATAGAAATACATTACACATTTACAGAAGGCAGTAGTCCAGTTTAATGGTCTCTTCACCATCCTGCTGACTCTATGAACTCAGATGCATGTATTGGTTCATTGTATTGAGCAGTGAGCTCAAGTGCCTGCCATCATTGCTCTCATGACATTTGACTTGACATGTCAATAGAGAGGAGTGCAATCCGGTCGACACACAGTGACACAGCAAGGCATCAGCATTAAGCTGCCCCACTATTCAATGATCTAAAGAGGGATGGATCTAAAAATAGCCCTGATTATATGATTGAAATGGAATGTTTGTGTACCAGTGCTACCATCTCAAGCCCTATAAGTTTCCCTTTGTGGAAAGCACCAGGGAGTCAAACAGCAGTGGAATGTAGATCCATTGAATATAACCCTTTGTCTGCTTCTTTACTTTTTTTTTTAATTGCTTATTATTGGTCTGCTGAAATTTTAGCCTCCAGTTCACAGTTCAAACCCAGTCACAATCCTCCAGGATGAAACGTGATTCAAATAGAGTTCAAACCCAGCCACAATCCTCCAGGATGAAACGTGATTCAAATCGAGTTCAAACCCAGCCACAATCCTCCAGGATGGCTAGTTTAAAGGTACAGACTGAAGGTAAATAGCTTCTCTTCATTTCTGAATCCCGTGCAAAATGGCCCTTGCTGAGAAGTCTGCATACTGCTGTATCATGAGAAAATGTCCCATGAAACCACATAATACAGACATTCGGATATCATCACTCACCGCTACCCACTCTGTATACTGATGAGTTAGTTGACAGATAACCTCTTTTTAACAACGTTTGATATTGTGAAGACGGCCCTTGCAGAATGTATCCCCTTACCAATACAAAGGGTTAAATGACAATGCAAGGGTTCTGTACTGAGCAAGAGTATATAACTGCAGAACGAAGGCTCCCACAGGGTAAATCACACAGGGAAGCTCACACAGGGTAGCTCTCGCAGGGTAACTCACACAGGGAGCTCACACAGGCTAGCTCACACAGGGTAGCTTACACAGGGTAGCTCTCGCAGGGTAGCTCACATAGGGTAGCTCTCGCAGGGTAACTCACACAGGGTAGCTCACACAGGGTAGCTCTCACAGGGGAGACAGACTGCAGTTCAAACAAAATAATTTTATTAAATAAAAAAGACACAAAATAAACAGGCACAAGGGCCAAACAAAGGTTCTTAAACACAAAGTAAAACTTACAGAAATAAGGCTTCCAGGCTATGCCTTCACTGGAATGCAAAAATTGAAAAAAAACCAACACACAAAAGAAACCCCCAAAAGGCAAGCACCACAAAATACCAGCTTCCTCAGCTACCTCTCCCTAATGAGGAGCTGAGGCCTCCTTTTATGTCAGGTGGCTGGGTGCTGATTGATTGTTAATGATTCCCATCTGACACAATAAACCTGGGCAGGGAGGGGAATTTAACCCCATCCCTGCCAATATTTACAAGGGCAGAGCCCTGCTCTGCCACAGTTACCAAAACACATCAGATAGCGGTTTTCACTGAGTAGTTCCCATACCTCGAGTCACATACATTGTGTAGACAGACACACATTTTAATGCCCTAGAGAACAGCTTATACAATTGTAATGACACTTAAGGATATTCTTTCAGAGCAATGCTACTGCATTTGTCAGAATCTACACCAGGAACAATTTCCTTTCCTAAATCTGTAAATCTGTATAGAAAAGCAGCTTAAATACTTTGCTAATAATAATATTCTTTTTTAGTATAGTGCCTTTCACAATACAAAATTGCTGCAAAGTGCTTCACATTAATAAAAAAACATTGACAAATATTAATAAGAGAAAACAGGAAAAGCTATAAAACAAAAGAAAAACCACATAGAACAGTAAAACAAGGCAGAGAATAAAAGGAACATAATTTTAGCATAAAAACACTACATTATAAAAGTGTGTTTTTAATCTGGTTTTAAAAGCAGTGACACTTGGTGCTTCCTTTACAGAGCTAGGCAGATCACTCCAGAGTTTTGGGGCCCAATAACTGAATGCTCTACCACCTCTTTTTTTAATTTATTTTTTTTAATTTGTGGGACAGTAAGCAACCTGGCATTCTCTGATCTGAGTGGACGTCTAGGAATGTATGGCATTAAAAGATCACTTAAATACGATGGTGCCAAGTTACAGCAACACATTAAAAACTATACTGAATTGGACTGGAAGCCAGTGCAGAGATGCTAGCACAGGGGTAAGTGATCTCGTCTCTTAGTTCCGGTTCAAATTCTAACTTGAGCGTTTTGTATAAGTTGCAGTCAAGATATAACAACATGGCTATGAATACCACAAAACAGGGCATTACAATAATCATTTCTATATGATATAAAAAAAGCATCATCAATCTCTCAGTATCTGAGTGGGAAACAATACTTCTCAATTTGGCAATATTTCTTAGATGATAAAAAAAATACATTTTAGTAATATTCCTGATGTGTGTCTCAAAAGAAAGATTTGGGTCGAAGATCACACCCAGATTTCTCATTTTGTCTGTAAGTTCATAAGAGAAGCCACCAAGGAGTAAATCAGACACATTACTTTGTTGCTTCTGAGATCCCAGAATCATCACTTCTGTTTTATCTGCTACTGAATTATTACTCACCCGTCTCTCACCAAAAGATGTTTCTGCTGCAGCCGAGTGTATAAATCCAGCAGTGTGAGCACTTCAATAGGAGTCCTATAGTATGAATACTACACTTGCAGTTTCTGTCACTGTTGTTGATCTCCCAGCCACTTCTGTTTTTATACCCTCTTTTTTAAGTACACAGTGTGTGACATGTGATTAACACACAAACGGAAAGAGCCCACCACAACTTCCACTACGTAGCAGCCATGTCATGTGCCTTGTGTGACCTAGTAGCAGCTTGAAGTTCTCTTTGGTATTAGAAAAAATCGATTTGAAATCTTAAAAGCAAGCGTTCCCTAATGCGCAGTGAGTGGAAGCCCTGGCTTGCCTCACCTCTTTGTTCCTGTCCTCTGCATCGTGATGTGCTCCCCCAAGCCGGGGACCACTGGGTCCACAGAACATTCTAAACTTCATCCAAGAAAATACAAGAGATACAGTACTGGGTCTATTCAACTGATCTAAACCGTAGCAAATCAGGATACTGTGATGGTCCCCATTGGCTCACTCAGTGAAAGCATCACTGTGTGGAATGCAGGGCAAGTAGGGTTCGAACCCAGTTTGCAAAAGTTGTCTGGGAGCCCACAGGAAGAGTTCAGTTGGCCTTTGTGTTGCTGTGTATTAGGGAGGAAAATCTGCTAGGGATGGTTCAGCTCCCCTACTGGTCACGCACCCCACAAGGATGAGACTGCGTGCCCCACGAGGATGGGACTGCTCCCCACAAGGATGAGACTGCGCCCCCCACGAGGATGAGACTGCACGCCCCACGAGGATGAGACTGTCCCCTCACGAGGATGAGACTGCGCCCCCCACGAGGATGGGACTGCTCCCCACGAGGATGAGACTGCGCCCCCCACGAGGATGAGACTGCGCCCCCACGAGGATGAGACTGCTCCCCCACGAGGATGAGACTGCTCCCCACAAGGATGAGACTGCGCCCCCACGAGGATGAGACTGCTCCCCCCACGAGGATGAGACTGCGCGCCCCACGAGGATGAGACTGCGCCCCACGAGGATGAGACTGCGCCCCACGAGGATGAGACTGCTCCCCACGAGGATGAGACTGCGCGCCCCACGAGGAACTGCTCCCCCCACGAGGATGAGACTGCGCCCCCCATGAGGATGAGACTGCTCCCCACGAGGATGAGACTGCGCCCCCCACAAGGATGAGACTGCTCCCCACGAGGATGAGACTACGCGCCCCACGAGGATGAGACTGCTCCCCACGAGGATGAGACTGCGCCCCACGAGGATGAGACTGTGCCCCACGAGGATGAGACTGTGCCCCACGAGGATGAGACTGTGCCCACGAGGATGAGACTGCGCCCCACAAGGATGAGACTGCTCCCCACGAGGATGAGACTGCGCCCCACGAGGATGAGACTGTGCCCCACGAGGATGAGACTGCGCCCTACAAGGATGAGACTGCTCCCCACGAGGATGAGACTGCGCCCCCCACAAGGATGAGACTGCTCCCCACGAGGATGAGACTGCGCGCCCCACGAGGATGAGACTGCTCCCCACGAGGATGAGACTGCGCGCCCCACGAGGATGAGACTGCTCCCCACGAGGATGAGACTGTGCCCCACGAGGATGAGACTGTGCGCCCCACGAGGATGAGACTGCTCCCCACGAGGATGAGACTGCGCCCCCCACGAGGATGAGACTGCGCCCCCCACGAGGATGAAACTGCGCACCCCACGAGGATGAGACTGCTCCCCAAGAGGATGAGACTGCTCCCCACGAGGATGAGACTGCGCCCCACGAGGATGAGACTGCGCACCCCTGCGCACTTTGCATTTCCATATCTGGAGAACCGTTTGTTTTAATTATCATAGAACTTGGTATTAACATTATTTAGCAAACTATATGGGGTATCTCTCTCCTTACATCACTCCATAAGAACATAAGTACATAAGAAAGTTTACAAACGAGAGGAGGTCATTCAGCCCATCTTGCTTGTTTGGTTGTTAGTAGCTTATTGATCCCAGAATCTCATCAAGCAGCTTCTTGAAGGATCCCATGGTGTCGGCTTCAACAACATTACTGGGGAGTTGGTTCCAGACCCTCAATATTCTCTGTGTAAAAAAGTGCCTCCTATTTTCTATTCTGAATGCCCCTTTATCTAATCTCCATTTGTGACCCCTGGTCCTGGTTTCTTTTTTCAGGTCGAAAAAGTCCCCTTGGTCAACATTGTCAATACCTTTTAGAATTTGAAATGCTTGAATCAGATCCCCGCATAGTCTTCTTTGTTCAAGACTGAATAGATTCAATTCTTTTAGCCTGTCTGCATACAACATGCCTTTTAAACCCTGAATAATTCTGGTTGCTCTTCTTTGCACTCTTTCTAGAGCAGCAATATCCTTTTTGTAACGAGGTGACCAGAACTGAACACAATATTCTAGGTGAGGTCTTACTAATGCGTTGTAAAGTTTTAACATTACTTCCCTTTATTTAAATTCAACACTTTTCACAATATATCCGAGCATCTTGTTGGCGTTTTTTATAGCTTCCCCACATTGTCTAGATGAAGACATTTCTGAGTCAACATAAACCCCTAGGTCTTTTTCATAGATTCCTTCTTCAATTTCAGTATCTCCCATATGATATTTATAATGCACATTTATATTGCCTGTGTGCAGTACTTTACACTTTTCTCTATTAAATGTCATTTGCCATTTGTCTGCCCAGTTCTGAATGCTGTCTAGATCATTTTGAATGACCTTTGCTGCTGCCACTCCTCCTATTTTTGTGTCATCTGCAAATTTAACAAGTTTGCTTACTATACCAGAATCTAAATCATTAATGCAGATTAGGAATAGCAGGGGACCTAATACTGATCCCTGTGGAAAAACCACTGGTTACCTCGCTCCATTTTGAGGTTTCTCCTCTAATCAGTACTTTCTGTTTTCTACATGTTAACCACTCCCTAATCCATGTGCATGCATTTCCTTGAATCCCTACTGCGTTCAGTTTGAGAATTAATCTTTTATGTGGGACTTTGTCAAAAGCTTTCTGGAAATCTAAATAAATCCATCTGTATTTCACACTTACATGTTTGCAAATATCTGGAAAACCGCTTATCCAATTGTGTCAAAAGTTGGTATTAACATAAAGGCACAAGATACTGAGAGTATTTGATTCTGGGAATATATAATTATTCTATACTAGTCGGTACATACAATGTATATACACCATGGCTCTTTAGACTTTACAGCTTTGTGGGAGGGGGTATTTCTTTATGTGTTCATTTCTTTATTTATGTGTTTGTGACACACACAATACAACATTCAAATGCCAGTACCAATAAATTTCTGTTTAACTCAAGTCTCTCAACTTTTCTATAATATATTCAAATCTAATCCTGATTATACCTGCTGAATTTTCTGGAAACACAGCTAATAAACATGCAGACCTTTCTGTGTTTACCTCCTCCACAGTGACTTGTATCAAGTTACCCTTTTTTCCATGTAGTGACAAGCTTGAAAAAGGCTGATCTGGAGAGTGTGGAGTGTGGAGTGGGGAAGTGCAGCAGGGGGGCGTTCGGAAAGTGAACTGTGTAGGAGTGAGCTTCTGCTTTTATTGCATTTGTGACATTCACCGCTGGTTGCCTAGCAATTGCAAATGACATCACAAGCAGCTGTGAATAGCACAGGACCTGTATTGAAAACTGTTTGGACTATGTGACTATTTCTAGAGCTATTTTTTTTCTGTTTATTTACAGAAAAGGAAAAGCACAAAAAAGCAGGAATGTCCTTCAAAACATTAATTAAAATATATACATATTAATTAATAATGTAACAAATAGACATGTCTGCTAAATAAACAAATAATAACATGTACAAAAACGGTTACAACAATGTAATGCTATTTTAGCATACACAGAGTAAAACCAAGCTTAGTTAAAACCACTCACACCGATTACTTACTAAATACCATGGTGTCCCTAAAACAGTAAAAGTAGGCAAAAGATTTTTAATAAGCAAAGTCAAAACCTTTTCCAAGCCTCAACAGTAAGTGAGATCAACTGTACATTAGTCAAGACAGAATTGGAAGGACAAGCTGAGATGAGTGAAGTTGTTTGATTATTGCCCTGTTCTGTACTTCACCGGGCTCCAGTATTGTAAAATAGATGTCAAACGTATCCACAAAAGTTTTTTTTTAATACAGTTGTGACAGGGTGGCTGTGCGGTGACGTCAGGTCAGAAGCAGGAACCAAAACAAACTGACACCAAGCAGTACTGCAGTTTAAAAAGAAAGACGCGGCCGCGCCATTTTATTTTTAAATAACAAAAATAAATAAAAGGTTTTAACAAAAAGACTTGCTCACAGAGCGAAATAAAAAAGGTAAACAAAACAAATCTCGTACACAAAATAAACAATAAATTATCCAGGTCAGGCTGGGCAGTAGCCTTCACTGATCCTGGAGTTTCTTTTAAGTTTACTTTCGTTTTCGCTCGCTCTCTCCGCTCTCGTTCCTCCTCTTGAACACCCACCACCAGTGCCGAGAGCTGCAGGCTTTTATAACAGGTGACCATCTCCCGATTAGCAACAAATTAAATCACCTAATTAATTCGGGAGATGGCCACCTTCTGCACAAGTTTTTAAATTATTCCTGGCAGAGGACGAGCACCAATCTTGCCTCTGCCAGAACACGTTTTTAAAAAATAAACAAAACAATAACACGGCAGTGCGCCGTCATATAAATACATAAATAAAATCATAATACTAATAATAATAAAATACAAAATAACACGGGAGCGGAGGGGGAAAACCCTGTTCTAAAAATAAATAAACAAAACAATGTACAGGGCACCTCGCCCTTTTACAACATTTTAATTTAAAATCCTGTATTTTACTGATAACATTCTATCGTTGTCCCTAAAATAAATGCTTTGGTGTTTTCAAGGAAGGCCCTTTTCTTTTCAGCATCTTTATTTCCAGTCTGACTTCTACCCAGCTAACATACCCTGCCACTGCAACAGCAGTACAAAAGTAGGAACTTTTAGCAATGAAGCACATCGTGATGTTTCTTGTTAACCTGATTAGAACTCCAGTAAACACCAAAGACCAACAGACCCCCTTGCTGAATTGACAGGTTTCTTTGTCTTTGATGAATACAAAGTACTAATTTATTTGAAGACTAGTCATCTTCCACGATGTGCCTGTGGGGAGATTGGATAGTCTTCAAGCTAGTCCAAGTCTCCAAAGACAAACTAGAGGAATGGTCAAAGCTATTTTTTTTTTTTTAATTTAGTCGTCGCCAATGGTTTTTACCCCGGTTTTCTCTCAAATTTGGAATGCCCAATTATTATTTTTGAACTGTGGATTGCCCTGCCAACCTAAGCCCTCCCTACCTGGGCGGCGCTCAGCCAATTGTGCACCACCCCCTAGGAACCCCCGGTCACGGTCGGCAGTGACACAGCCTGGAATCTCCAGGCTACAGGGTGCATCCTGCTCTCCATGCGGATCGCCTTTACTGGGAGCCACAAAGCTATTTGTACAAAGGCCACATGTGGAATTCCGAGAGACATCATTGAATTCATATGAACAATTATGGTACTGCAATAAAAGCCAGGTACAAGAGAGTTAGGAAATCAGACACACCTAATCTTAATCAGCAGGTCTAGATAACGATGTCAGAGTGGCCATGAAATTGCTGCATTCTGATCAGAGTAGTCCTATACCCTATTACACTAGCTACTTTTAAGCTGACTCTGAGGTGGCTTAGGTCTTTTTTTGTAGTGTAAAAACACCCAACCCAGGTCCAACCGTCCTAAAAGTGTCCTGCTCCAAAGAGGGCTCTACGACGGCTTTGATCTGTTTTTTGTTCAACTGTGAACGCAGGGGTCCTTGAGATGGCGCACGTTTGCCACGTACACTCGTGGGCAACACCACTATTGTCAGCATCAAACATGCACAGACAACAGCAACAGAAAGTTGGGATTGTTACTCGGACAACAACCAAAAAAATGTCTTTGACAGAGACAGAGGCAGAGAATTCCAAAATACAAACAGACTTTATTATTTGTGTTATAATGTGAAAAAAACATGTAATAATTCATGTGGGATAAATGTGAAACAAGCCTAGTTGCCACAAAACTTAATTGTCAGAAATATTATTTTTCACACATATCTACAAACATAACTTGTGATCGTATTTTGATATGTATCAATATGAGTAAATGTTCGGTTTTGTGGGAACCTCTATCTAGAATTAAACAAATCATTGCAGTAAAGTCGCTAAAAAATGAAAGGTTTCCTACATGGGGAGAATACAGTCATTTGTTTAAAAGTAACATGCTCTTAGACCTGCTGTGGCAAAGCGGCTGAGTGCGAACAGGTGCAGGAGTGATGCAGTGTAATTAAACAGACAGAGCCTTGTAATCCAGTTTGGAAAGTGAGTTTTATTTTTATCCAGGTCTGGTGACCAATAACAATAATCCCCCGGCAATATACAGCAATGTGTACTGCACAGGGTAGACAATAATGTGTACTGCACAGGGTAGACAGCAATGTGTACTGCACAGGGTAGACAATAATGTGTACTGCACAGGGTAGACAGCAATGTGTACTGCACAGGGTAGACAACAATGTGTACTGCACGGGGTAGACAGCAATGTGTACTGCACGGGGTAGACAATAATGTGTACTGCACAGGGTAGACAGCAATGTGTACTGCACAGGGTAGACAATAATGTGTACTGCACAGGGTAGACAATAATGTGTACTGCACAGGGTAGACAGCAATGTGTACTGCACAGGGTAGACAATAATGTGTACTGCACAGGGTAGACAATAATGTGTACTGCACAGGGTAGACAGCAATGTGTACTGCACAGGGTAGACAGCAATGTGTACTGCACAGGGTAGACAATAATGTGTACTGCACAGGGTAGACAGCAATGTGTACTGCACAGGGTAGACAACAATGTGTACTGCACAGGGTAGACAATAATGTGTACTGCACGGGGTAGACAGCAATGTGTACTGCACGGGGTAGACAGCAATGTGTACTGCACGGGGTAGACAATAATGTGTACTGCACGGGGTAGACAATAATGTGTACTGCACGGGGTAGACAGCAATGTGTACTGCACAGGGTAGACAATAATGTGTACTGCACGGGGTAGACAATGTGTACTGCACAGGGTAGACAATAATGTGTACTGCACAGGGTAGACAATACTGCACAGGGTAGACAATAATGTGTACTGCACGGGGTAGACAATAATGTGTACTGCACGGGGTAGACAGCAATGTGTACTGCACGGGGTAGACAATAATGTGTACTGCACGGGGTAGACAGCAATGTGTACTGCACAGGGTAGACAATAATGTGTACTGCACGGGGTAGACAGCAATGTGTACTGCACGGGTAGACAGCAATGTGTACTGCACGGGTAGACAGCAATGTGTACTGCACGGGTAGACAGCAATGTGTACTGCACGGGTAGACAGCAATGTGTACTGCACGGGTAGATAGCAATGTGTACTGCACGGGGTAGACAATAATGTGTACTGCACGGGGTAGACAATAATGTGTACTGCACGGGGTAGACAGCAATGTGTACTGCACAGGGTAGACAATACTGCACAGGGTAGACAATAATGTGTACTGCACGGAGTAGACAATAATGTGTACTGCACAGGGTAGACAATAATGTGTACTGCACGGGGTAAAGAATATTGTGTACTGCACGGGGTAGACAATAATGTGTACTGCATGGGGTAGACAATAATGTGTACTGCACGGGGTAGACAATAATGTGTACTGCACAGGGTAGACAATAATGTGTACTGCACGGGGTAGACAATAATGTGTACTGCACAGTGTAGACAATAATGTGTACTGCACGGGGTAGACAATAATGTGTACTGCACGGGGTAGACAATAATGTGTACTGCACAGGGTAGACAATGTGTACTGCACAGTGTAGACAATAATGTGTACTGCACGGGGTAGACAGCAATGTGTACTGCACAGGGTAGACAGCAATGTGTACTGCACAGGGTAGACAATAATGTGTACTGCACGGGGTAGACAATAATGTGTACTGCACGGGGTAGACAGCAATGTGTACTGCACGGGGTAGACAATAATGTGTACTGCACAGGGTAGACAATAACGGGCTTCTAGACCCCTAAACAATAAACAATAAGTATCTGCTCCACAATAATAACGACACAGTCACCAGTCCTGGGTGCGTGCAATAGTGCTCGTTTTGGGTGATACAGTTTATTTAGTGACAGTAGTGCAGTGTTGTTCCAGCTTTGTGCTGGCCCTCAGCGACAGCTCCGGAATCATGTTAGCCACCTAGTGATTCACAAACAAGACGAATTACACAAAGACAAACAAACAAATCACTCACAATACTGAAACAGTGGTTATGGGGTCTCAAACAGTCCTTCTCGGTTCATACACACAAAACCAATGCGAAGGAACAGATTGCGATTCTCCGTCCCATTTTATGCTGTCACACACGACCCTTTGGTAAACGAGTGCAACCGCCCCTCCAATCTCTGGCTGCCACGTCGTTTCCCTTCTGGGTCAATGCGTTATTGCAATGGTGTCCTGCCCCCTTCCAGGCTGGCCGACTTCCCTTCAACCATGGGAAAGAACTGTCAGGCCTGCCCATCCAGGGAACACTGTTCTCGCTGCTTAGCGCCCTCACAGGTCGGGAGTGAGATTTACAACCAAGAATCACTGTATTTCTGTCACACCTGCACATGGTGCTTGTTTATTATATGCATTACGACACTAACAAATATACAATTTCAAAAATAAAGCTGCATGCTTGTGGGAGTTTAATCAATTTAACTGTATAGGCATTATTTTTCAAGGCGTATCAGTGAAGAGGGTTACCCCACATCCCAGGAAAACTGGGATTGTCCCAGTTGTCAGTCTTAATTTTTAGTCCCGGTCAGAAACAATAAAATTGTTAAATCGTCCCAGTTTTGCTATTGTATTCACTTTTTTAAAGTACAAAACTGTATTTATCAGTGTGTTCAGCAAGTGAAGAGCAGAGTAATGTACTAGGTTGTGTTAGGGTTAGGGTTATTCAAAATAAAATAAACAATGCATTGTGTGTTTAATAATTCTGATTATGTGTACTGTAGGTGTGGGGTCATCAGAAAAATCAGAAGAAGGATTTGTATACTGGGTAAGTATAGAGAGGGCTTGTTTAGGACTGGTGCTTTTACAGGGAATCTTGCCAGAGACAAGGTCCGCTCAGCTTAATTTTTGTAATTTTTTTTCTCCCAGTGTTTCTGTTTTGTATTTTTTTATTTATTTATTTTTTGTCATTTTTTTGTCAGTGTGTGTCTGCGAGCACAGATTTACCAGTGTGTTCAATCTGCTTGTAAACCGGTCTACCATTGCTGGTAACCGGTAAGAACCCAGTTCTGCATTTTGCTGATTAGAGCAACTCTTTGCAAGTATGCTAAAACCATGCTGGACTCATGCCAGGTCAGCATGCTTTTAATAAACACAACACATTATCAAATTAAACACATAGCTCAGTAAAATGCAATACCTGCAACAGCTGCAAATACAAAAGTGGAACTTTCGGAACATGAAATGACAGATTACCAAATCACTGTATCACATACATGCAAAAAGACAGAGGCCCCTAGATTCAGATACTTGCTAAAGAATATCCGGACACAATTCTGTCACAACTGAAGCAGTGCTTTTATATTTAAAAGGTGATAGATAGAGAGAGCCACCACCCTGGAGCTGGAATATGCTTCTCTAGTGAGGGAGAAGCCGTGAACCATGAGAGGCAGCGATTTCAGGTGCAAGCATTCTGTTACCAAAAATACTCTTTGTGGTGATGCATTAGTAAGTACAAATATAAGCTCTAAGAAGTTACTGCATTAGAAGAAAGGGGAAGGGAATTCAAATCCAAACACAAAACATGCCATAATCTAGAAACAAAGGAACAACAGCAAAGTAAGAGAAAGTAATAGTCATGTGTGTGGGTAGCCGCTGCTTAAGCAATACAGAGACATTGGGGGGTGGAGTTGAAACGCCGGCACAGGCGCGCAGGATTTATTAACAAAACAAAGTAAATAAAGATGGTCATGTGACAAATAAAAGGTGCCCCAGAGGGCGAGCGCTAGCCTTAACACGAGGCGTCCCGCTCCAGGAAACGGCTACACTACGTAACCCTCGCTATACATCACATGGGATCACTATCCCCTAAACTAACCTACTGATGAGCCGGTATTCATACTACGACTCGTGCTGCTTCATACGGCCTTGGCTGGGCATTGCCTTCACAAGCACCTCTTGCAGTCTCAGGGTTGCTTAGCGGTCGTTCCTGCAGAGCGGACCCTCTCCTCCCGAGTATATGCCGCTCCCCTCTGGCATGGCGTTGCAGTCGCCCCGAGCCATCTCCCCCGGATGTTTCTGAACTGACGGACACTTGGTCAAGACCCGCCCACCTGCTGATTGAGGACCAGCACAGCCAATCACTTGCTGCCCTTCCCCTCAACCAAGCCTAGCAGGCAGCAAGTCTCAATCGAGCGCCCGTCTGTAAACAATAATTCAATCATACACATCAACTCCAAAACGACACAATAAACCCATTTCCCCACACAAATTATACCAACACTAATTTACACACGTGCAGGGCAATTGCCTTCCTACAGTATGCAATATAGTTTCAAAACCATCCTTATTCATGTGAAAATTACAAAAATCTTTATAAATTTCCCTTTTTCAAGCTATATATCTGTTTAATTTGAAACCTGTTTAACTATTATCGAAATGTGGATAAGGGCAGGTTTTGAAAATGAATTTCTTGTGGAAAAGCATATTTTGATGTTATCTAATGAAACCTAAACAAACCTGTACATAAGGTGTTACTTTTACAGTGTGCTAAAGGGAATTATTTGTAAAACATGGACATCTGCACACCCCAATATATTGTACCCACACACCCCATATAAGGTTTCGCCCCTTGGATAGGGCATACATGTGGAAAGAGAGGTCCGAGCTTTTATATATGAGGGGATAAAATTGCCCCCATTTGACAGCGTAGCTTGAAATGTCAGATCCTTGCACATCCTCATCACTCATATTAAGAGGGGTGTTGGATTTGCCCATTGTTCCTCACTCAGGCCCATTACTTATTAAATATATTGGTATCCCTGAACAGACAATCCTTCAGTGGTACCCTAAATATGATTAATTTACTAACAATGCTGAATGTCTGGGTGGAGCATTTGTTCTCTATTTTACCCAAAAATGAGTGTCCCGAGTGGTGACTGCCTAGACTGGTACAAAACGGACTGCACTTAAACAAAAAGGGAACCAATCTACTCGGACAAAGGATCCTTGAGGAGGTCCAGGCATTTAAACTAGAAAGGAAGGGGGGAGAAAACAAAAAAACAGAAGGGAGACCTCATCAAAACAAGGGCAACAACTCAGGTAAGACAGCCATTAAATGTATTCATCTAAATGCTAGAAGTCTCAGAAACAAAATGTTAGAACTTGAAGCTACTGCACTAACAAGTAACTACGATGTGATAGGTATTACAGAAATGCGTGTAGAAAAGGAGAAGCCATACTAATGGGGGATTTCAACTTCCCCCATATAAAATGGGAGAACCCGGTGGGGAGCACGACGGACGAAATTGAAATGGTGGAAATGACAAATGACTGCATCCTAACGCAATTTGTCAAGGCACCGACTAGAGGGGAGGCATGCCTTGATTTAGTCTTTTCAAATAACGAAGACAGAATAACTAAAACAGAGGTCAGAGAACCATTGGCAAACTCAGACCACAACATGGTCTCATTTGAAGTGATTTTTAAAACCCCAAAAGTAATGACTAAAGCTAAGGTTTACAATTTTAGAAAAGCAAACTATGAAGGTATGAAACAGAGACTAACAGAAGTAGATTGGAGTAAAATAGAGAACATCCGCAGAAAAGGGATGGCTGTTTTTCAAAATGTAGTACTAGAGGCGCAAAACAATTACATCCCAAAAGTAGACAAATCTAAATCTAAAACAAA
Source organism: Acipenser oxyrinchus oxyrinchus (assembly GCA_030684275.1). Lineage (NCBI taxonomy): Eukaryota > Metazoa > Chordata > Actinopteri > Acipenseriformes > Acipenseridae > Acipenser > Acipenser oxyrinchus. Next base: position 23,849,421 of record CM060259.1, read on the forward strand.
ATGGGCAAAATGGTTTAATAGATCAATTAAAAAAAAATATTCAGCGAAAAAAGGCACTTTTCAGAGTGTTTAAAAGGGACCAAAAACAAAGTACACAGAAAGAGTACTTGGAACTACAAACACAAGTCAAAAAGGAAGTTAGAAAGGCCAAGAGAGAGATAGAAATCAATATTGCTAAGGGGGCTAAAACCAATTCCAAAATATTTTTCCAATAATAGCAAGAGAACATTCAAAGAGGAGTGTGGCAGAGCAGGGCTCTGCCCTTGTAAATATTGGCAGGGATGGGGTTAAATTTTCCTCCCTGCCCAGGTTTATTGCGTCAGGTGGGAGAAATCAATTATTCAATTAACACCCAGCCACCTGGCATAAAAGGAGGCCTCAGCCTCCCATTAGGAGGAGAGTTCCAGAAGGAGAGGGAGGTTTGGGTTTGGGTTTGGGTTTGGGTTTGGGTTTGGGTTTGGGTTTGGGTTTGGGTTTGGGTTTGGGTTTGGGTTTGGGTTTGCTGTTTGTTTTTTGTTTGAAGAACCTTGGTGGCATTGCCGTTTATTTTGTCTATTATTTCTGTTTAAAACCCTTTTGTTTGGCCCTCGTGTCGGTTTATTTTGTATTTTTTGTGTATTAAAAGCTTTATTTTGAACTTTTCACACTGTCTCTGAGTCTCAACCTCTGTCATCCTGTCACATTTGGTGTTAGAAGTTGGATAGCACCACCTGGAGGATCAGGGCAGTATTTTTTTTGTTTTGTTTTGTTTTGAGGAAAAAAGGAAGAGAGCATGAGGTGGAAGAAGGACCAGGAAGCGAGGGACAGGGAGGAGGAGGAGGAGCATATCAGGGCCAGGTACCCGAGGAGCTGTAGGTCACCACTGTTGTGCCCCCTCTGTAACCAGCAACATCAGTTCGCCGCCTGTCCCTTCCGGTACTATGAGGAGCCGCTGTGTCCAGAGTCTAGAGGGGAGGAGTTGCTGCCGCCACTCCAAGAGCCCGAGTGGGAGGAGCCCGAACGTCCACAGCCTGAGTGGGAGGAGCCCGAACGTCTACAGCCCGAGTGGGAGGAGCCTGAACGTCCACAGCCCGAGTGGGAGGAGCCCGAACGTCCACAGCCCGAGTGGGAGGAGCCTGAACGTCCTAAGCCCGAGAGGGAGGAGTCAGTGCGTCCACGGTCCGAGATGGAGGAGTCGGTGCCACCTCCACCAGCAGGGGAAGATTACCTGCTGTTCCCACCTCCACCGGAGTGGGAGGACTGCCTGTGGCTCCCGCCTCCACCGTTGTGCGAGGACTACCCTTCGCTCCCACCTCCACCAGCAGGGGAAATTTACCAGCTGTCTCTTCCTCCATCGCTGCCACCAGCAGAGGGAGCATGTCTGCTGGTTCACATGGAGCTGCCGTCCCGAGAGCCAGAGGAGGTGGAGCTGCCATCCCGAGAGCCAGAGAGGGTGGAGCTGCCGTCCCGAGAGCCAGAGGGGGTGGAGCTGCCGTCCCGAGAGCCAGTGGGGGTGGAGCTGCCATCCCGAGAGCCAGAGGGGGTGGAGCTGCCGTCCCGAGAGCCAGAAGGGGAGAAGGCTGACGCCCCTCAGCAGCCCTTGCACATGCTGCTGAGAGGAGCTCAGAGGAGGCGCACCCGACTGCGATGGCAGGAGGTGCCAGCCCGACTTCAGAGGCCGCTAGAATGGCCACAGCCACCATCGCCAATGCCGGAGTGTCTGGAAGCGTTGCCACTGGAGGAGCTGGAACTGCCGTTGCCGGAGTGGCCACCGTCTCCGCCTGCTGTTCCCAAGGATCTACCATCTCAGCCTGCTGTTCCCGAGGGTCCACCGTCTCCGCCTGCTGTTCCCGAGGGTCCACCGTCTTTGCCTGCTGTTCCCGAGGGTCCACGGTCTCCGCCTGCTGTTCCAGAGGGTCCGCCGTCTCCGCCTGCTGTTCGTGAGGGGCCGCCGTTCACGCCTCCGCTGCCAGAGGGAAACGGGCCGCCATTCCCGCCTCCGCCACCAGAGGTGCCACCAGCGTTGCTCCTGCTGGAGGGTCTAGGTTCCCTGCCAGCGTTCGTGTGCTTGGAAGGTCCAGGGCCCCCGCTATTGAAGAAAGCTTGGGGAATTCGACATCAACCCCGCCCACCACCGCCCGCTGAAATAGCCCACCCGAGGGACATAAGGGGACTCTTGGGGGGAGGGCTTGGGTTCAAAGGGGGGGGAGGAGTTTGGCCGATTGAGGCCTGTGTACTTTGTAATGAGGGGAGGTGTATGGCAGAGCAGGGCTCTGCCCTTGTAAATATTGGCAGGGATGGGGTTAAATTTTCCTCCCTGCCCAGGTTTATTGCCTCACGTGGGAGCAATCAATTATTCAATTAACACTCAGCCACCTGGCATAAAAGGAGGCCTCAGCCTCCCATTAGGAGGAGAGTTCCAGAAGGAGAGGAAGGTTTGGGTTTGGGTTTGGGTTTGGGTTTGGGTTTGGGTTTGGGTTTGGGTTTGCTGTTTGTTTGTTTGTTTTTTTGTTTGAAGAGCCTTGGTGACATTACCGTGTATTTGTAAGTTTGCTTTGTCTATTATTTCTGTTTTAAACCCTTTTTGTTTGGCCCTTGTGCCGGTTTATTTTGTATTTTTTGTGTATTAAAAGCTTTATTTTGAACTTTCACACTGTCTCTGAGCCTCAACCTCTGTCATCCTGTCACAAGGAGGTTAAAAAAAATAGCAAATATATTAAATGATTACTTTTCACAGGTTTTTACAAAGTAGGACACGGACAACATGTCCCACATGTTGACCTGTTCCTATCCAATTTTAAATAACTTTAGCATAACAGAGGCAGAAGTGTTAAAGGGACTAGGAGCTCTTAAAATAAACAAATCCCCTGGGCTGGATGAGATCCTCCCAATAGTACTCAAAGAAATGAAAGAAGTTATTTACAAACCGCTAACCAAGATCATGCAACAGTCTCTTGACACAGGGGTTGTACCGACAGACTGGAAAATAGCAAACGTAATACCGATCCACAAAAAGGGAGACAAAACCGAACCAGGTAACTACAGACCAACAAGCCTGACTTCTATTATATGTAAACTTATGGAAACTATAATAAGATCTAAAATGGAAAATTACCTATATGGTTTTAGGAAAGGAAGATCATGTCTAACTAACCTGCTTGACTTTTTTGAGGATGCAACATTGACAATGGATAATTACAAAGCATAGGACATGGTTTATTTAGATTTCCAGAAAGCTTTTGACAAAGTCCTGCATAAAAGATTAATTCTCAAACTGAACACAGTAGGGATTCAAGGAAATGCATGTACATGGATTAGGGAGTGGTTAACATGTAGAAAACAGAAAGTACTGATTAAAGGAGAAACCTCAAAATGGAGTGAGGTAACCAGTGGTGTACCACAAGGATCAGTAGTAGGTCCTCTGCTATTCCTAATCTACATTAATGATTTAGATTGTGGTATAGTAAGCAAACTTGTTAAATTTGCAGACGACACAAAAATAGGAGGAGTGGCAAACACAGTTGCAGCAGCAAAGGTCATTCAAAATGATCTAGACAGCATTCAGAACTGGGCAGACACATGGCAAATAACATTTAATAGAGAAAAGTGTAAAGTATTGCATGCAGGCAATAAAAATGTGCATTATAAATATCATATGGGAGATACTCAGGGGACTTTTTTGACCTGAAAAAAGAAACAAGGACCAGGGGTCACAAATGGAGATTAGATAAAGGGACATTCAGAACAGAAAATAGGAGGCACTTTTTTACACAGAGAATTGTGAGGGTCTGGAACCAACTCCCCAGTAATGTTGTTGAAGGTGACACCCGGGGATCCTTCAAGAAGCTGCTTGATGAGATTCTGGGATCAATAAGCTACTAACAACCAAAGGAGCAAGATGGGCTGAATGTCCTCCTCTCGTTTGTAAATTTTCTTATGTTCTTATGATCTTATACAGTGGCTCTCAAAAGTATTCACCCCCCCTTGGACTTTTCCACATTTTATTGTGTTACAACATGGAATCAAAATGGATTTAATTCTGAGTTTTTGCCACTGATCAACACAAAAAAAGTCCATAATATCAAAGTGAAAAATACAATATACTATTTGGATAAGTCTCTACCAGCTTTGCACATCTGGATACTGCAATTTTTGCCCATTTTTCTTTGCAAAATTGCTCAAGCTCCATCAAGTTGGATGGGGACCTTTGGTGAACAGCAATTTTCAACTCTTTCCATATATTCTCAATTGGATTGAGGTCCGGGCTTTGGACCACTCCAGGACATTGACCTTTTTGTTTTTAAGCCACTCCAGTGTGGCTTTGGCTGAATGTTTGGGGTCATTGTCCTGCTGGAAAATGAATCTTCTCCCAAGTCCCAGGTCTCTTGCAGACTTCAGCAGGTTTTCGTCCAGGATTTCTCTGTACTTTGCTGCATCCATTTTGCCCTCTATCTTCACAAGCTTTCCAGGCCCTGACGCAGAGAAGCATCCTCATAGCATGATGCTGCCACCACCATGCTTCACGGTAGGGATGGTGTTCTCAGGATGATGTGCGGTGTTAGGCTTGCGCCAAACATAGCGCTTAGCGTTGAGGCCAAAAAGCTCTATTTTGGTCTCATCAGACCATAGAATCTTCTTCAACTTTGTCTCAGTCTCTCCCACATGCCTTCTGGCAAACTCTAGCCGAGATTTGATGTGAGTTTTTTTCAACAATGGCTTTCTTTTTCCCACTCTCCCATAAAGGCCAGTTTTGTGAAGCACCCGGGCTATTGTTGCCGTATGCAGTGTCTCCCAGCTCAGCCGTGGAAGATTGTAACTCCTTTAGAGTTGCCATAGGCCTCTTGGTGGCCTCCCTGACTAGTGCCCTTCTCGCCCGGATACTCAATTTTTGAGGACGTCCTGTTCTAGACAGATTCACAGTTGTGCCATATTCTCTCCATTTCTTAATAATGGACTTTACTGTGCTCAGGGGGATATTCAATGCCTTGGAAATGTTCTTATATCCTACCCCTGATTGGTGCTTTTGAAGAACTTTATTCCGGATTTATTTTGAATGTTCCTTCATCTTCATGATGTCGTTTTTGTTAGGAAATGTACTAACCAACTGTGGGACCTCCCAGAGACAGGTGTATTTAACCTGAAATCATGTGAAACACCTTAATTGCACACAGGTGGACTCCATTCAACTAATTATGTGACTTCTAAAGACAATTGGTTGCACCAGAGCTTATTTAGGTGTGTCATAGCAAAGGGGGTGAATACTTATGCAATCAATTATTTTCTGTTTTATATTTGTAATTAATTTAGAACAATTTGTAGATTTTATTTTTTACTTTGACATTATGGCCTTTTTGTGTTGATCAGTGGCAAAACTCCTAATTAAATCCATTTTGATTCCATGTTGTAACACAATAAAACGTGAAAAGTCCAAGGGGTGAATACTTTGAGAGCCACTGAAGCTGACACACACACACACACACACACACACACACACACACACACACACACACACACACACACACACACACACACACACACACACACACACACACACACACACACACACACACACAGGTACCAGATAGCTGACAGACACACACACATACCAGTTAGCTAACACACACACACACACACACACACACACACACACACACACACAGGTACCAGATAGCTGACAGACACACACACACACACACACACACAGGTACCAGATAGCTGACAGACACAGACACACACACACACACACACAGGTACTAGATAGCTGACAGACACACACACACACACACACACAGGTACCAGATAGCTGACAGACACACACACACACAGGTACCAGATAGCTGACAGACAGACACAGGTACCAGATAGCTGACAGACACACACACACACACCCACACACAGGTACCAGATAGCTGACAGACAGACAGACACACACACACACACACACACACACACACAGGTACCAGATAGCTTGTGGCGACTGCCACACAATGCATTGCAAAAAGCGCAACACCTGCTTAATTCTTAAATGAATTGCAGAGGACCTGGCCAGGTTCTGTCCTATCTTATATTCTAGTTGCTGATATTGTACTATATGCATACTCCCTTTATATTTTTCAACAGTGAATAATATTAAAAGGCATGTCGTATGCAGACAGGCTAAAAGAATTGAATCTATTCAGTCTTGAACAAAGAAGACTATGCAGCGATCTGATTCAAACATTCAAAATCCTAAAAGGTATTGACAATGTCAACCCAGGGGACTTCTTTGACCTGAAAAAAGAAGCAAGGACCAGGGGTCACAAATGGAGATTAGATAAAGGGGCATTCAGAACAGAAAATAAACTAAAAAAAAGAAAAATAAAACTGAAACCAACTCCCCAGTAATGTTGTTGAAGCTGACACCCTGGGATCCTTCAAGAAGCTGCTTGATGAGATTCTGGGATCAATAAGCTACTAACAACCAAACGAGCAAGATGGGCTGAATGGCCTCCTCTCGTTTGTAAACTTTTTATGTTCTTATGATCTTATATATAATGGATATTTTATTATAAACTAATACTATGCTCATTAGTTTATTTTTCTAATCTAATCGTTTGGCAGCAGTTCTGTGTCTCTGGTATTGCCTTTCTGAGATTTAGTTCTTTCTAATTACTGCTGCGCTTTTCTCGTTTTTTGGCCGTGTCGGCTTGCCATAGTGTTTAGGCTGATTTTTTTCCTCCTGTGTTTGGTAGCCGGGGTTTTTAAAAAGATGGTGATGACATTTCTGTGTGTGTTTTGTTTGGTATGTTGTGCGCTCTTAAGACTTGCCGTTTTCGATTTTTCGGTTAAGTTTGATTTTATTTCATTAGTCTGGGTTGTTTACAGGTCTAGTTGGTTTACGACACAGTTTCTTATGCTTAGGTATATTCGGTCTTACATAGACATTGTAGTGTCGACCCAGCTTTACTAATGTTTGTTCTTATACTCGAGTTGTATAATTTTATTATGCTGTTTTTTTGTGTGGCTGTTTTCATTTCGTCAGACCGAGCTTTGTATTTTTCTTTCTTTCTCATTTCATCTTGATGCGCTGCTGTGATTGCGGTAGCTACGGGTTTTTGAAGCATGGGTTAAAAGGTCCGTATCGTTTCAGCATTCTAAAGAAGACTCTACTCCACGAACCTGAACAGTACTGGCTGAGATCGTTTTTTTTTTCTCTTGCTGATGGATTATCATTTTGTTTTTGAATGGCCATTCTGTTTTTTTTTTTTTTGTGAGACATTTTTGTTCTGTTCGCGGATCTCTGGATTTGGACTGTTATTTGTGCTGAATATTGTTTTTTCTTTTGTTAACCCTGAACTGGACTTTAATTTAAAATATCGGATTATTTGCTCTTGCTGCTTTGTGAAGAACTATTTTACAAACTTTTACAACTGAAGCTGTTATTGTCTGGCGGTCCTTCTAATATCTCTGCATTTTGCAATCAAATGTGTAATTCTGTTAATGTTTTGCTGCATACTACGAAGTAGTGATTTCACTGTAGTGTCGAGTTTTCCTTTTAAGATCATTTCAGTGATTGTTCTGCAGTTTATCTACGCAGAAGGGGCTGAGCTGGCGTTTCTCTATTGTGGGTTTTATGCTAACGTTTATACTAGTATCTGTTTGCACGGTAGCTTATTTAAATTTAAAAAAACCAAACGTGTGTGTGTTTTTGTTTTTTTTACTGCCTTTAGCATTTGAATATGTTTTGATGTCTTCAGGCTTGGGCAAATGTATTATTTGTATTATTGGCATGGCAAGTGTGAGGATTGTTGTCAGTTATTTGGTGGGATAGGCAATAAAAAGAAGTAATTGCTGATGAATATTAATTGTCCTGGATTCCTTTTTTTCGCTGTAGCTGGTTACTACATTGTAAATTTAAGTGACCGTTACAAGCAGACACACGCGCGCGCGCGCGCACAGGTACTAGATAGCTGACACACACACACACACAGGTACCAGATAGCTGACAGACACACACACAGGTACCAGATAGCTTGTGGCGACTGCCACACAATGCGTTGCAAAAAGCGCAACACCTGCTTAATTCTTAAATGAATTGCAGAGGACCTGGCCAGGTTCTGTCCTATCTTATATTCTAGTTGCTGATATTGTACTATATGCATATTCCCTTCATATTTTTCAACAGTGAATAATATTAAAAGGCATGTCGTATGCAGACAGGCTAAAAGAATTGAATCTATTCAGTCTTGAACAAAGAAGACTATGCAGCGATCTGATTCAAACATTCAAAATCCTAAAAGGTATTGACAATGTCAACCCAGTGGACGACTTTGACCTGAAAAAAGAAGCAAGGACCAGGGGTCACAAATGGAGATTAGATAAAGGGGCATTCAGAACAGAAAATAGAAGGCACTTTTTTACCCAGAGAATTGTGAGGGTCTGGAACCAACTCCCGAGTAATGTTGTTGAAGCTGACACCCTGGGATCCTTCAAGAAGCTGCTTGATGAGATTCTGGGATCAATAAGCTACTAACAACCAAACGAGCAAGATGGGCTGAATGGCCTTCTCTCGTTTGTAAACTTTTTTATGTTCTTATGATCTTATATATAATGGATATTTTATTATAAACTACTACTATGCTCATTAGTTTATTTTTCTAATCTAATCGTTTGGCAGCAGTTCTGTGTCTCTAGTATTGCCTTGCTGAGATTTAGTTCTTTCTAATTACTGCTGCGCTTTTCTCGTTTTTGGCCGTGTCGGCTTGCCATAGTTTTAGGCTGATTTTTTCCTCCTGTGTTTGGTAGCCGGGGTTTTTAAAAAGATGGTGATGACATTTCTGTGTGTGTTTTGTTTGGTATGTTGTGCGCTCTTAAGACTTGCCGTTTTCGATTTTTCGGTTAAGTTTGATTTTATTTCATTAGTCTGGGTTGTTTACAGGTCTAGTTGGTTTAAGACACAGTTTCCTATGCTTAGGTATATTCGGTCTTACATAGACATTGTAGTGTCGACCCAGCTTTACTAATGTTTGTTCTTATACTCGAGTTGTATAATTTTATTGTGTTGTTTTTTGTGTGGCTGTTTTCATTTCGTCAGACCGAGCTTTGTATTTTTCTTTCTTTCTCATTTCATCTTGATGCGCTGCTGTGATTGCGGTAGCTACGGGTTTTTGAAGCATGGGTTAAAAGGTCCGTATCGTTTCAGCATTCTAAAGAAGACTCTACTCCACGAACCTGAACAGTACTGGCTGAGATCGTTTTTTTTTTCTCTTGCTGATGGATTATCATTTTGTTTTTGAATGGCCATTCTGTTTTTTTTTTTTTTTGTGAGAGACATTTTTGTTCTGTTCGCGGATCTCTGGATTTGGACTGTTATTTGTGCTGAATATTGTTTTTTCTTTTGTTAACCCTGAACTGGACTTTAATTTAAAATATCGGATTATTTGCTCTTGCTGCTTTGTGAAGAACTATTTTACAAACTTTTACAACTGAAGCTGTTATTGTCTGGCGGTCCTTCTAATATCTCTGCATTTTGCAATCAAATGTGTAATTCTGTTAATGTTTTGCTGCATACTAGGAAGTAGTGATTTCACTGTAGTGACGAGTTTTCCTTTTAAGATCATTTCAGTGATTGTTCTGCAGTTTATCTACGCAGAAGGGGCTGAGCTGGCGTTTCTCTATTGTGGGTTTTATGCTAACGTTTATACTAGTATCTGTTTGCACGGTAGCTTATTTAAATTTAAAAAAAAAACACGTGTGTTTTTTTTTTTTTACTGCCTTTAGCATTTGAATATGTTTTGATGTCTTCAGGCTTGGGCAAATGTATTATTTGTATTATTGGCATGGCAAGTGTGAGGATTGTTGTCAGTTATTTGGTGGGATAGGCAATAAAAAGTAGTAATTGCTGATGCATATTAATTGTCACACACACACACAGGTACCAGATAGCTGACACACACACACACACACACCAGATAGCACACACAGCTGTAGGAAGAAGTTGCCTGTAGCCGCGTGTCCAGCGTCAGTTTTGCCAATCGAGCGAGTTCCCGCCCCCCGCGCCTTCGGCCATCCCTCCCTTCAACAACGTCACTGAAATTTGAACGCTCCAGCGAGCGGGAAACCCCAAAGACAGCAGCAAAAGGTATGATAACGAAAAAATTATCATTATTATTATTATCACAAAATAGACAAACGAGGGAGTGACTGGATATAATAAAACATCTAATAAAATCCTCTTTGTACATATTTTCAATTTTGCTCATTTTGGTTGCCCATCACAATCAGTTCAAAAGACAACGTTTGCTAGCTAATGTCATTAGCTAACGTTAGCCAACAGCTATTAACCAGTACTAGGTAAAGTGAGCAAATTTATCGCGTCTGACTAGTTTCAATTTAAATATCTATTCTTGTTTTACTGTGATTTATTATTAGGCTATACCATTTATCTAGTCTTGTGTCAGTTATAAACAAATCTGAATTCACATCAGTTTTGACATCTGACCTGGTGTCAGTTTGTAATCAAATCTGAACTCAGACCAGTTTTTACATTTGGTATGTTTATAATGAAATCCGAACCTAGACCAGTTTTGACATCTGAGCTGGTGTCAGCTTAAAATCAAATATGAGTTCAGACCAGTTTTTACATTTGGTATCGGCTTAATCTGAACCCAGACCAGTTTCTATATCTGGCCAAGTGTCAGTTAATGATCAAAGCTGAGCCCAGACCAGTTTTTACATCTGATCTGTTGTCAGTTTGTAATTAACTCTATCAGTTTATAATTAAATCAGAGTCCAGATCAGTCTCTGTGCCTGACCTGGTGTCAGTTTGTATAATCAAATCTAAATCCAGACCAGTTTTCACATCTGATATTGTGTTAGTTATAATAATCTAATCTGTATCTGTAATTCTGAATTGAGACCAGTTTTCATATCTGACCTGGTGTCAGTTTGTAATTAACCCTGTATCAGTTTAAATCTGAGCCAAGATCTATTTCTATATCTGATCTGGTGTCAGTTAATGATCAAATCAGCACACAGTTTACACATCTGACCTGGTATCAGCTTGTATCACAACCTGAATTCAGTCCACTTTTTACACCACCTCATTTTATTAGGTCATGTTTTTGTAGTGGATTGTGGGTGATATTGTACCCAGTGTGCCTACCCAGTGTCAGTTTGCAACCTGTCAGTGTTTACAGATGATAAATTAATGTGCAACAGTATTACATTTCTAAACTTTCAACTGAGACCAATGTAGTTAACAGGTATAATTTCTATCAACCTTGACTATTCTCCTTACCAATGAATAAAAAGATCTTTTTCTTTTCACAGTATGTAGCAAAACTGCCACAACAACTCTTTTTTTTCAAGACTCAACCATTTCTTGAGACGGCAGAAGAAAGAATGGAAGAGAGATTCCTTGACTCTATCCGAAGAGGCATCAAGACTAAAGCAGGCATTGAGGTGGAGGTGGCTCTTTTGCATGCCAGTGAAGACAGTTTCATAGAAGAGTATTTGAAATCACTTCAAGAGCATGGATATGGATCATTTACCCATTTCAAACATGATGGACAATACAAACAGTATTTGTGTGAATGTAGTGGAATGCCCAAAGGAAAGTCAAGCGGTGACCCCATTGAAACACGAGCTAATGGTTGCACAGCTTATGTTTCATTTAGCTTTGTGAGTGCAAGGAAAGCTGTAATAATCAGAAGAAAATGCAAACATACTGGACATGACAATGAGGATACATTCCAGGATTGTACAAAGACTATTGACTTTTCCCTGCTATCTTTTATTCAGGTGCTCATTGCTCTTGACAAAAAAACAAATAAAATCCTGGTGGAAGTGGGCTGTTGGTCCAGAGAAAGAGGGTACAATGAGCATTTTATCCTTCTCCAACCGATATAAAATATCTATCCTCCAAATATAAGGCTGAAGGCAGATTTGACAGGAATGATGCTCCCTACCAGTGTGGATAGGCTCCTAAAACGTGACCTGAAGGAAGATGTACTCTACTGTCAGCCACTATCAAGAGAAACTGATCAACCCTTGATAATTGTGCTCCAGTCTGCATATCAGAGGAGGAAGGCTGAGGAGTATGCCCAGAACCTAGTATTCATTGACGCCACATATGCTGGTCATTTTTTATATAATTGCAGAACCCCATCCCAAGTCAGCCATGGTATACAGCTTAGTCTCTGAAGTATTGTGTTTAGTGCTGGCATATAATTCTGTCTATTTTGTGTAGCCCACAATGTACTTGTTATTTTTTTTAAAGAACCTTAATAGGTTTGATTGAAATTTAAAAAAAAACAAAATGATGCTAATAAAGTTAAATACTCTCCAGGTTATGCCAACAAGGCAACATTTGAGGACAGTATTTTCATGTTTCCTGAGTTTATACTATGATTGTGTATTTATTGTGTAATTGACAGTTGCTTCTTTTGTAGGTCTCTCCTCTTAGATATGCCATGGTGGCCAGGGATTCTTTTGGGCATGGATTTCCAATAGGTTACATTACATTAAGCACAGAGAAAATCCATGTGTTACAGCAAGCACTGCAGGCATTTGCTGACAGGAATCCTTCATTCCATCCAAGGTGCATTTTTCACCAAAAGAAGCATTAATATAACTGCCATTTAGCTGTTGCAGCAATTGCTGATTATCCCTTTTTAAATGTTTGAAATATGAGATTTATCAATACATTTTTTCAGAGTATGATGCTTATGAAACCACAGTGATTGCTTTGCAAGTTACTATTTCTTTTAAATAAGTAAAATAAGCAGAATAATGTATCATGTATACAAATTCTTTCAGGGCCTTCATGGTGGATATGACCTGAATGTTTATCCTGAAAGGTAACTGAATGAATGTCACAGGTGTATAGTGATTTCCTTTTTCCCTGCAGGAGTCAGTTTCAGGAGGTTTTTTCATCTCACTGCAAGAATGTCCACCCTAAGGCAGCCAATTACATTAAAGAAAATTGGGTTACATGTGGTCAGATGTGGTCGTCCTTTGGAAGGCGGTTCTTCCATGAGGACAGTGAAACAAATAATTTAGCTGAACGGTAAATAATTGTGAATACTGCTGTCAGACCTTTTGGTTTGAGATTAATATTGCTAGCTGATTGCAGCCTTACCTGATGGCTTTCATGAAATCTAGTTAAATGTATACTTCCAATTTCAGATTTTTTCTCACTGTGAAATATCAGTTTCTGAATGGGTATGCCAACCGCTGACTGGATGATCTATTACTGTGTAGACGTGTTATGGAGTATTACAGGTATGTTTACTATGTAGTAAGATTCAGGTTAGTATATACATAAATTATGTTATGTTTCAAACAAGTGTTATTTTGTCTTATATACTGTAGATACCTTGATGGGCTACAAGAAGCTGGACGTTTGACCAACCCAAGGGCAGAGAAGGAGTCAACAGGTCTGAGGGCAGCTGAGGAACTTCTACAAAAGGGCTGGATAGAGCGATGTCACTGGATGGATGACTACAGATGCCTTGTACTGTGAACCAGCAGAGAAAACTGGTGGTATACTGTGGTTCTTCCAGAGTACACTTGTGAATGTGTTGCAGCTTCTAATGGGAGGTATTTTGTTTCTTCTCATCTGCATAGTATTGACATACATTAGTTTTATGAAGTGTGTCCATGTGAATACAGCCTTGTATATTTACAGTATATATACACAGTATGCATGTAATTTTATTATTTTCATTTTCATGTTACACAAAAATGTAATTGTAGCATTGTTCATAGGTCTTTGCAAACACCTCCACATTGCTTTGGAAGCTGCAAAACAAAAGGGTCTTGACGTGGACTCTCTGCAGAAGAGACTTGTCCAGGAGCTGCTTCAGCGGGGAAAGACTTCCCAGTGCAAAGACATGGTCTTAGTTGAGAGTTGTTTTTCAAATGTGTTTAGCTGCAGTGATGTTAAGTACAAGAAATGTTCCTGCATTGGAGCTAGCCATGGGAGATTGTGCATCTATTCAAGTTTTTAATAGAATCTTTGCAGACACTGATGTACAGGACCTGGAAGAGCAGACCCCACATGACCTTGTAGAAGCTTGCCAGAGCAATGCCACACAGCAAATTATTGAAAGACTTTACTTATGATCCAAGGGTACAGACTTTCATGAAACAGCAGAATTAAAACAAACCTTGGAAAAAGCACAGCGAATTGCTTTTGGAAATTGAGTCAAAATACCATAATTATTATAAGTCCAAAAATACCACAAAAATTTTGAAAACTGAGAACATCGACAGGAATTTTACCATTAGCAGCTGTAAGAGGAAAAGGCAGACATAAAATGTCTGTTGTCAGAAAGCCATGTACTGATGTTTTTCAGCTCTGCCCTCAAGATGCTCTCTACTGTGTCTTTGTTCTTATTGGACACCAGAAGAGCAGAGTCATCAGCGTAAAGAAAAAGTTGGCAGGAGAAAGCTGATTTTATGTCATTAACATGAAACAGCAAGAACAGCAACGGATCCAGCACACTTCCTTGGGGAACTCCACATGTTATGGCTTTATCTACTGAAGGTGAAGGAATCTAACTGGACCCCTTTGTCTTCATAGAAATTATGTTCTTAAGTACTCCCAAATTAACCAGAATTGGCTGGAAGTGTGGCAACTAGGTTGTTTGCAACTGTAGTAAACTATATTAAATTCATTGGCTACCTGTTCTCTATCAAATACATTACCCTCCAATCAAATGCTACTGGCTTTATTTATACTTCTGCCAGTAGAACCCATTTCTTTGAGCGATAGCCACAACTTTTTGTTTCTTTAACATTACATTTTTTTATGCTCTCTGTAAATACTGTTCCTGGAGTCTGCTCCCATTCATGTGCCTAAATAATAAAAATCACCATCACAAAGAAAGCAAAAGTAATTGAGAATCATCAAATGTGCATAGAGTGATTATCTACTTCGATTCTAATGGTCTGTATATAAACATGATGAGCACACAAAATAAATGTTATCTTGTGAATATTGTTTATTTTCAGTCTTTGTAAGTTGTTTTACACATTCTAAAAACATCCAATTTTGTAATACACATGTTGCATTTCTGCCTACACCTGCTCCTCCATTTCTGTCTGCGCCTGCTCCTCTCTTTCTGCCTTTTCTTCTCTTTCTGCTACCTTCTTCACAATGTTCTGTCTTTTTTTGCTTGTAAGCTTAGCTTTTTCCCTTCCCTGCCATAGCTTTTTCTACTTCTCTTGTCTTAGAAAGAGCTGGGCTCATGTTCTTCAAAAAAAGACACTGCAAATGTGATACTGTACTTTACAATTAATTTATTACAAACACATTTATTAAAAAATTATCACAAACTTAAGTGATGCCAGTTAACTTACAAGTGTCATGTCAGTGCCATAAACTGAGACCAGGCGTCGTGTGTATTAAGCGTCTTAGAGTAGGAGTGCTGATCTAGGATCAGTTTAGCCTTTTAGCACATAATGAATAAGGTTAGGATATAGCCTTGGGAAATCAGATGCTTGATACATACAGACCCAGATCAGAAATTAAAGACACGGATCTGATATCATGGGCCTAGGTAAGACTGATCCTACAGTATGTCAATAATAAAAACTAAGCCCAGCTCAAAAATGTAAAGACAATGATTGTAGATATCAGAGGCAATTTACTAGCTAGCAAGAAAGCCAACTAATAAGCTAGTGTAGCTAGCTAGTGACAAACTGAGACGAGCTCAGATATAAAGGCTAGTCTGAGTAGAGAATTAGAACAAACAGACAGCAGGTCAAATGTAAAACCTAGTCTAGCACAGATATGATTACAAACTAACACCAGATGAGATGTGCAAACTGGTCTGGGTTCAGATATGATTTTAAACTGACACCAGCTCAGATGTGAAAACTGGTCTGGGCTCAGCTTTGATCATTAACTGACATTAGGCCAGATATAGAAACTGATCTGGGATTGGATTTCATTATAACTGACACCAGGTCAGACATAGAGACTGATCTGGACACAGATTTAATTATAAACTGATAGAGTTAATTACAAACTGACACAAGATCAGATGTGAAAACTGGTCTGGGCTCAGATTTAATTACAAACTGATGATAGCTGGGTTATGCAACTAGCTAGTTGTTAAAAGTTTTGCTGAAATGACAACAACTATAGAGAGGGGAGTTTCTTTTATCAATTTTTTCTCCGCTGTTTTTCCCCATTTTTATTCCCCTCCCTATTAAGTATCTGTGCATATTAGGACCCCTTCAACTCACATCGGGTTGCACGAGGGCACTTCTTAATGTTGCCGCCATAGCATTAGCCTTGCTCTAACACCGGTTGCAATAGCACTTTGACGTACTGGCACGTGTTCAGATATGATCTGACCATTTTCTGTATATACTGCTGTTCATGTGAACTTATGCACTGTTGTATATTGTTGTGTATATATTTATATAATATAATATTTCTATAATATAAATGTTGTAATTTTTGCACTGTAAGTCGCTCTGGATAAGAATGTCTGCTAAATGACTAAAATGTAAATGTAATAAACAGGGTGACATTAGCTAACGTTAACGAACAAACTCGCCTGGATAAAAAGGAACAGCAACACGATCTCAGGTCAGAACAGAGAAAAGCGATTCCAACACTGATGCTACTAATCATGCTTGTTATTTGGGATATTATTTAATCTAACGTTAGCTAACGTTACCCAGTTGACCACATTAGCTAGGTACCGGTGGTGCTTGCTAGCTGGTTAGATAACACTAGCTAGCTTCTAACATAAGTTAGCTAACGTTACTACTTCAATTTATCTGGGGGACGGCTAGCGTAGCAAGATATGTACAAGCATTGTTAGGTCAAGTCGTTGGTTTTTTATTTTTTTTTTATCGATACTACTGCTAACTTACCTGTCCTCTCATTCGCAACTCGACTTGCTCTCAAAAGCACGCTCTCGTTTGGCAATGCGTTGGCTGATGACGTTTCCAACTCATTTTCTATTGGCCAACTGACCACGTCAATCAAACATCGAATTTTCAGGCAATGCGATCCAATCTGATCTGGTTATGACACAGGCCCGGTTTTTGGGATGGAACCGCATAACAGTCTCGCGTTTTGATTGGTCCATGTCTGTCACATGAATATGTCGTCACACGAGTGGAAAAGCTTGCAGGCATTTTTAACATTGTGATCAGAGAGAGAGACTTTTGACTTTTAAGATCCTTTATTAAACATTCCAATTAAAATTCATTAAAAATCAATAAAGGTAAAACACAATAAAATTAAGATTTATCAATATTAAAACATCTTAAAATACATCATGTTCTCCTTAAAAATAGATTTTAAACAAAAAAAGGATTGTAAAAAATCAATTAAAAAACAGTGTTTTCTTTCTGTTAAAAACAGATTAAAGTCAAAATTAATAAAAACACTGTAAAGCAATAAAAATAAAATTAAAAACTAGAACAAAAACTGGAGTTCCCCCCTCCTCACTTACAGCACACAAGGCGTCTCCCACACACCACCTCTCCTGGAAGTCCTCCGGGTTATTATTGAGTTTAAAAAATTCAAAATCCACTCTTATCCGGCTGACCACCAACACCCTGAACTGCACCACAACATCAGTCAGCCCGGCCCCAGAGATACTGTTCTTTCTGGATTTTAAAATGGCCAATTTTGCCTGACCCATTATAAAATTAATTAAAACACACCTGTTTCTCTTTTTAAAACTGTAGGGAACCCCAAAGATAAAAAGCTCTTTCATGTACTCCTCGCCGAGGCCCTGCAGGAGCTCCTGTAAAAGATGGAAGAGTGGTCCTAGTCTGACACACTCACTGTACATGTGAAACACTGTTTCCTCTGCAGAGCAGAAACAGCACTCTGAGCATCAACTCTGTGGAGAAACCTGCCGGTGGACACAATACAGTGCAGGATCCTCCACTGCAGGTCCCCCGCTCTCTTGGTGAGGGGCAGTTTATACAGAACCCTCCATACTGGCCTGCACCCCTCCTTTACCTCCAGACATGCCCTCCACCTTGAATCCACCAACCCCCTCAACTGGTGGGAATGTGATGCCTTCACACACATCTGTTAAATCTTACTCTCTGCTGTATGAAGAGTTAGATCTTTAACTGTGTCTAAATTTAATAGCATTCCCTCGTTTCCTACATCCTCCTCTCCTTCACCTACTGCTGGACACACTAGCAGCCCTGGAAAGATGAAGTCTTGTCTCTGCCCTGTGCCGCTGGACATCTCCTCCCTCACAGCCTCCCTGAACTCGGGGGGGAAAGAGAACTCCTCAGTTCACTGACCATTTTCTCTGCCAGTCTCTCAGAGTGCCAGCCCAGTCGCCCAGCCAGCTGTGTAGCAGTCAGCCAGCAGGAGAGCTCAAAGTTGATCAGGTGTCTCAGCCTGGTCACTCCTGCCCTCACAAAGCTGGCACAGAGCGTCATTGACTGAACGAAATGTACAGGGAAGAGCGGATTGAAAAATAAGGGCTCCTCCAACAGGACCCTGCCTGTCAGGGACCCCCCATCTCTTTTTACCCTCACTGCTCTCCAGGCATCTAAAACACTCAAGTAAAAAGAAGAGAGACCTACTTTAGCTAGTCTGGTACTCTCAATTAAAAACAGGTGTTTGTCTATCCCCAGCCCCCCTACTCTGCTGAGGAAAAAACAAGCCAGCCTCTTCCAAAGAGCCTCCTCCCCAGCATACAGGAACCTCTGAACCGCCTGCAGTCTGAACACTGCCACCCTGCTGGCAATGCTGACCAGCCCCTGCCCCCCTTCATCAGTGGGGAGATACAGGACCGCTGGCCTCAGCCAATGTCTCCCGCTCCAGAAAAACTCCAACAGTACTCTTTGGATCTCCTGCACCATGCCCCGGGGAGGGTCCAGACACACCAGCCTGTGCCACAGCATGGAGGCCACCAAAGTATTGATCACCAGGACCCTTCCCCTAAAGGACAGCTGAGCCAGCAGTCCCCTCCATCTCTGCAGCCGTCCCCTCACCCTGTCCACTAAGCCCTCCCAGTTTTTCTGCATATATATCTCCACTCCGAAAACCCCCCCAGCACTTTTATAACTGTCCTGTCCCATCTCAGTGCCTCGGGCAGAACAGGGGGGGTGCAATCATGCCAACTGCCTGACAGGAAGGTGTCACACTTTGCCCAGTTAACTCTTGCTGTAGAGGCTCTCTGGAATGTGTGCAGGCTCTGCTGTAGTGCCTTGATGTCTCTGTCACCGCACACAAACACGTTCACATCGTCTGCATAAGTGGACACCTTCGCTGCGACAGGGGAGGGTGAGGAGGGCACTGCCCAGCCAACCAGCCGGCCCCTCACCAGGTGCAGCAGGGGCTCTAAGGCCAGTGAATAAAGCATTCCAGACAGGGAGCAGCCCTGCCTAATACCCCTGCACACTGGGAAGGGCTGACAGCCCATTGTTAATCTTTAAAATGCTAAAAACATTCAAATATAAAAGCTGGATGTAAGAAATAAAAACAGGGCAAAACCCAAAGGCTTCCAGGGTTTTAAATAGGTATGTGTGGTCGACCCTGTCAAACGCTTTCTCCTGATCTAAAGAAACCAGCCCAACATTCAAATCACATGTATTAGCCATTGATGAAAAGTCTCGATTTAAAAACAAATTATCAAAAATGGAACTTCCCGGTATGCAGTAAGTTTGGTCCATGTGAATTACAGCTCCTATACACATTTTTAGTCTATTGGCCAGACATTTTGAAATTATTTTAAAATCGGAACATAAAAGCGAAACAGGTCTCCAGCTTTTTAGCAAGCACAGGTCTCCTTTCTTGGGCAGTAGTGTGATTACTGCCCTCCTGCAGCTGAGGGGCAGTTATCTCGGAGGCTCTCTCCCAGCACTTTCAAAAAGTCCTCACCAATCACAGTCCAGAAACTTTTTTAAAAAATCAGTGGGCAGTCCATCAATGCCAGGAGCTTTTCCATTTGAAAGCTGTGTAACAGCAGTGGTCAGCTCTTGATATGTTAACGGCTTATCTAATTGGTGCTGTTCTTCCTCGCTCAGGGTGGGCAAATCCTGGAGCAGCAGGTCCATATCCTTCTGGTCACATGGCTCTTTGCTCTATAGTTCAGAATAGAATTTTACTGCCTCCCTGCTGATCTCCTCCCGGCTGTACAGCTCCCTGCCGCAAGGTGTCCGGACGCAGTGCATCTGCCGGCTGTCTGCTCTCCTCCTCTCCAAGCCAAAAAAGAAACTGGAGGGGGTGTCCATGTCTTTAAGCTCCATGAAGCAAGAGCGCACCAGCGCCCCCTTCACTCTTTCCTTCAGCAGGCTGCCCAACATGTGTTTCTGCTCTCTCAGGGTTTGCAGGGTCTGCTCCTGGTGGTCTGTGTCCAGGCTGCTCTCTCACCGCTGCGTTCAGTGACCCGGTTGAATTGAGTGTGTACTGCTGGCAAAAGTTTTTAATCTGACGTTTTGCCAATGTCCCACCACTGCCTCATATTTTTATAATGTGTTTTTTTCTTTTTTCCATATGTTCCAGAAATCATTAAATTGTTTTACAAAAATTGTGTCCTGTAATAACTTTAAATTAAAATGCCAGTAGGAGGTGCTGTGAGAGACAGTGGTAAGTATTACTTTAACAGGCAGTAGTGGTCAGAGAGGCTGCTGGGGATGATGTTGGCTTTAATGAATTTATTCAAATGAGTGTGTGATGTGTAGAAGCGGTCTAACCTGGCTCTATATATTTGTTGTAAGCGACAATGAGACCGGGTGTACTGTCTTGCAATAGGATGCAGACACCTCCAGACATCAACCAGGCCACTGAACTGAAAAACTGCAGCTAATTCACTTGAGGATTGAGGATTGGGTTCCTCATTGTTTCTATCCATTGTAAAATCAATAGTGGAGTTAAAATCTCCCACTACCACCACCACATCATCATTATCAATACTTAAAAGAGCTTGCTTTAATTTAGTAAAAATTAAAATGCGTTCCCTCCCTTTATTTGGTGCATAAATATTAATAAAAACAAATACAGTACCACCCAACCTTGCTCTTACTTTTAGTAACCTCCCTTTTTCAATTTCTTCAATGTCTAAAATTGTTGCTCCTAGGCTGGGCTTAAATAAAATTGCCACTCCTGCACTGGTGCTTGAGCCGTGGCTCAGCACACACGCCCCTCCACTCTGCCAGCCACGCAGCCTCATTCTCCCTGTCTGAGTCGTCTCCTGCAGCAGAGCGACCCCGTCGCTTCTGCTCTAAAAACTCACACAGCTGCGCTCTTTTAAAAGACTGTCTGCAGCCATTCACGTTAAAAGAAATAAAAACGCACTTTTCCATAGCGGCTAAAAAATATAAAACTGACAGAGTAAAACAAGCAACAATAAAAAAAATTCTTAAAAGAAGTATCCATTATAAAATTATTGTTTAGCAACATTAGCGATCTTTTTCTAAATTATTTGTACATATTTTTTAAGACGGTACCTTTTTTTTCTGGTCAAACTCCTCTAATGTTGCCTTTCGTGTGACGATGTGTGCTGAGTGGAGGAATAATCTCAAATCGGGGAAGAAGTTTTCAATTTCAACCCCCTTTTCCCTTTTGTACTTCTCCATAAACAGTTAAAATTCATCTAGGGTATAATTTTTTCCCTCCTGTTAACGGGTTGGCTATCGGGGATGTCAGAGATAAGCGAGGAGTCAGAGAGCTCCCCCTCCATTTCCTCTGCTCCGTCCACAGCTGCCAGCTCCTCCGCGGCTCTCTCCACCTCTGCAGCGCCGCTCTCCTCTCCTCCTCGCAGCACTGCCACAGCCGTCACCGCTGCCTCTGCCTCCGCTTGCAGGGGTTCAGAGAGAGAAGAGCGCTGCACCGCGCCGGGTTGTAAGCCTGTCGCCGTGCCGCTCCCCTCTCCCTCCATGTCAGGAGGGACAGACCCCCCTGTCTGAGACTGCAGGCTCCCCTCCAGCACAGGCTCGGGGCTCTGCTCCGTTCCCCGCTCGCTATTAGGCAGATCTGCAGCTTCTTTATTTTTGTTTTTTTTAGTTTTTTTTTTAGCTACCATCACAAACGCCTCATCATTTTCAGTAGCTTCATTTTGTGACGGACCGTGGCTGAGTCTCCAGCCTCGGCTGTGGTGTGGGCGGCTTCATCCCGTTCGGCGGCTCCCTGGTCTCTGCAGACTCTGGCTGGCGCTGCGATGGGGGAGCAGCCTCATCCTCCTGCTCACCCCCAACATCCCCAGCCTCCTCCCTGCCATCAGTACCTTGCTCCTGCCTTTCCTCATTTCTATTTTTTCTCGGGCAGGCTCTCCTCTAGTGTCCCTGTTCCCCACAGTTAAAGCACCCCATTGTGTCTGAGCTGACAAACACTATGCAGCCCGTCCCTTCCACACTGAAGCTCCAAGCGACATCAATCACCTCCCCCGGGTTATTCAGCAGTAAAAACGCCTGTCTCCGAAAAGACAGGACGTGCTTAACATTTGTATTTTTACACCCTAAAGGTATATTTTTAATTGGGGACACCAGTTTGCCATATCGGGCAAGTTCATTTTCCAAGGTCTCATTTTTTAAAAACGGCGGCACGTTAGACATGATTACCTTGGTAACAGGGGTTACTAAGGGGGATACTTGGATAAACTCTCCATTGGCAGAAAAACTTTCCTCCACTAGTTGATTGACCAGCGATACCTCTTTTAAAAATACTACAAACCTTTTATTCATACGGGATGCCGACACTACATTGTCACACCCGACTACCTCTCCCACTGCCAGCAGGCACTCCTCCACCGACACGCCGGCATCGGGCAAGCAGCTAACCCCGTGTCGGCGGCTGAGAGCCCCCAGCCCTCCAGAGTGAGATCCCATAACGGGACCTACACACACACACACACAAAACACTACTCTATAAACAGTAAAATACAAACAAAACACCGAAACAAAGATATATAAACGAACTAAACAATTAACAATTAAATATAGAAATTTGCAAAAACACTCTCCTACCGCACCCGCGTTCAAACGCTACCGCCTCTCTGCAAGCTCCTCCCACAATCCTCCGCGAGAGAGAGAGCTCTGCTTTCCACCACCTTACCATTAAAATACAATGTGGTATTACGCTGTACTGATATAACAAACTATGGGCGATTACTTTATATGAATTATCATGTTATGCACGAATGTAAGAATTGGCTTTCTGTAATGGCGTACTTTTTAGCATATATCTATAATCGTTTACGCGATGTATTTTAATATCAAATATATGTCTTCCACACTATTACAGTTTTGTTAGAGGATGTATTAGTTTAGATCTAATGTAATCACAGACTGCGCATATAGACTGCCCATGTTTTCATTCACGTCCCAAATTCTGGGCTGCTCTGGTTTTTAGATAACGTCCCAAATTCTGCATTTTCGAATTCAGGCCAGTTTTTGAGATAATCTGCTTTGCTGACAGCCGAGTTTCTAAGTCATGCATGCACAGTTTACCATAAACTGGATCGTGAATTCATTTAAGAGTAACCCTTAGTACATGAATCAAAGTTAATGTATTTTTTACTCTCCCCAGAAAACATTTAGGAACATGGTATACCAAAAAAAAGGACATCTCATTTGCATATGTAATGTCCATCAATATATAGTGAGGCGTAGGGGTTTATCAGAACTTCTTGTTTTAAAGAGACCAGTGCCCTTCAACAACTTCAAATAAATCCTATTGTATTGTATTAGTCAACATTTCCCTTATCTATTCCTGATAGTTTATACTGTAGGTCAGGGGTTTTCAACCTTTTTTTGAAACTGTACCCCTTCTATCTGGAGGTTTCAGCTCGAGTACCCTTTACAATTTTCGCTCAACTGAACGGTACCTTAGTTACAATAAAATGGAGAATAATCTGATGACCCCCGTTTATTTAATAAATTTGGGTGACAAACTGCTGGTTTAGGACAGAACAACAAACAGTAGGCTTAATTCTTAAAACTTTTAACGACAAGTATTTGGATGCACAGAATTAAAAAAGACAAGTATTGGGTTTTTAAAATTTTGAGAGCCTTTTGTAAAAGTAACGGCCTTTTGATACCCAGCATACACTGCAATACCCAGCAAAGTTATACACTGATAGCACATCAATTCAAATGAAGTTTGTAATTGGTTGTGTTCCTCAAATACACAATACAAAGTTATATTTATAGGGTATACAGTTATACAGCGATACAGTGGTTTAGGACATCTAAGAACAGGTACTGCGAGCATCTGGATTCATACCCAGAGGTACTCTGTAGCCTCCTAGGACATTCACAGCTTGTTTGACACCCTCTTGTAGTTGCCCGTTTCTGCATATAAAGCAAAATGCTGTTTGTCAATCTCTCTTTTTTCTTATAAATCAGTTTTTGCAAGAATCATTCCAAAAACACTTGAATCAGTTAGGGACTACCAGTCTGACACGACAGGCCTTTAAATTGCAGTACCAATTTGCAAGTTGCTAAGTGGTTGCGTTCCTCAAATTTGCACTACAAAGTGATATTTTAAAGAATAGGGTATTTAGTGTTTATTTTTCGCTTCTGCTCGCTTTTGGTGCAAAACTATGCTCCAATACACTCAAGCTGATACTGTGATCACAAAACACTTGGAATGGACTTAAATTGGTGCTTCTGTTGCATAAATACACTACAAAATGTGCACATTTCAGGTCTTATATATAATGGACATTTTGTGTATGTATTTTGCTATAGCAAATCGCGGTCGGGGGGGGGGTCCTCCTGTCGTACCCCATGAGTCCACAAATCCTGGGCCAACAAACTCGCTAGTACTCTCTTTAGATGCACAACAGTCTTAGCTAAAGAAAATGGGTTCCTTCGAGTTCGTACGACCCACGACCGCCATTGGCCGAGCTTTACCCCGATGGTGTTTTTATAATGGGATTTGCCATAGGGAAGGGGGTGGTCTCTTATTGTACCCATATCTCCACGACCCCTAACTCAGAAGGGCACTCTTTGCGTGCACAAGAGTCTTAGCTAAAGAAAGACATCGGCCACGGGTTCATACGCCACCCCACCACCAGATGGTGGGCGTTGCCCCAAAGGGGTTTTATAATGGGATTTCCCTTAGACATTCTCAGGGTGCTATATCTCGGGTTCCGGGGGTCCCCGAGACTTGAAAATCGGTATAGAGGTCCACCGCGGGGCCCCTGTCGATCCCTCCAAGAGATGTGTTCCCAGCTAGAAAGGACACCAGTTTAGACTTTTTTTGCCAACCTGGAGCTCAAAAGCTATTGGAAATGCAACCTTGACATGCCATCATGCTGAAAATGTGTAAATTTGTTGAAATTGTAGCATTTGAAAACGGGTGGCTGTGAAAGAGGGCCCCCAGACTTGACCCTAGGAAGTTCAACCCGATTTCTAGGCCCCGGGGTCATGGAGATATGACCCCGAAAAGGGTAGCTTTTGGACATTTTTGACAGGGCGTATCTCGGGTTCTGTGGGGGTTAGGAACTTGATTTTCATGGTTCATATGCCAGGACGGCTTGGCAAAGTGAATTTTTTCGTCATGACATTAGTTTTTGGGTGAACCACCACACCGTTTTAGGGGGTGGTTTGGGGTGCTCCCCTGAGTCTATATCACTTTGAATGGTGGTTCTACGTGCTCGGGTTCGAGAGATATGCCTGAAATGTGTTTTTCAACCCTGCCATATACATGAGTGAGGCTGAACACCCTGAACGCCCTGAAAATATTTTTTGCAAAGAATTGCTACGAAACTGGGCATGTTACATTCAGGCTGGTCTAGAACCCTTCGAACGGTGGTTGTAGGTGCTCTGGTTCGAGAGATATGACTGAAAATGTGTTTTTTAACACTGCCATACACATGAATGGGGCTGAATACCCGAAAATATATTTTGCAAAGAAATGCTATGGTGGGTGTATGCGTGCAGGGGTTGCATGGTGGTGTGTGCGTGCCGGGGTTGTATGGTGGGGGTATGCATGCAGGGGTTGCATGGTGGGTGTGTGCGTGCTGGGGTTGCAAGGTGGTGTGTGCGTGCAGGGGTTGCATGGTGGGTGTATGCGTGCAGGGGTTGCATGGTGGGTGTATGCGTGCAGGGGTTGCATGGTGGTGTGTGCATGCAGGGGTTGCATGGTGGGTGTGTGCGTGCAGGGGTTGCATGGTGGGTGTATGCGTGCCGGGGTTGCATGGTGGGTGTGTGCGTGCAGGGGTTGCATGGTGGGTGTATGCATGCAGGGGTTGCATGGTGGTGTGTGCATGCAGGGGTTGCATGGTGGGTGTATGCGTGCCGGGGTTGCATGGTGGGTGCATGCATGCAGGGATTGCATGGTGGGTGTATGCGTGCTGGGGTTGCACGGTGGGTGTATGCATGCAGGGGTTGCATGGTGGTGTGTGTGTGCAGGGGTTGCATGGTGGTGTGCATCCAGGGGTTGCATATTGGTGTGTGCATGTAGGGGTTGAATGGTGGTGTGTGCGTGCAGAGGTTGCATGGTGGGTGTATGTGTGCAGGGGTTGCATGGTGGTGTGTGCGTGCCGGGGTTGCATGGTGATACACGTGTGTGGAGGGGAATTGGAGTCCAGGTTTTGCGCAAAAGAGGGGCAGGGAAAAGACTGGGAAGGGTAGGGTAAAAGAAAAATTACTACAATCATTTATTTTCACTTTCGACTCCCAGTCTCCTTTCCCTCACTTTATGATTTTATTTTGTGATTATTTAATTATTGTCAAAATAAACGGCCTTCATCTACTCACAGTTGCAATCTCATTTCTGTCCAAAAAGAACCTGAAACACTATAATATATTGATGGACTTTACATAAGAAAATTAGATGTCCTTTTTTCAGAATACCATGTTCCTTCCCAAAGATGTGTTTTAATATTAGCCTTTAATAAAGGAAAACGACTGCTTTAATTAATTTTCATATATCTATTTCAGTGCAATGTAGTTTCTTCATGTAATAAGAAATACATTTTTTTAACATTTACATTTTATTTCGGTTTTTTCATAAAAAATTTAAAAAAAGATTTCTGGGGAGAGTAAAAAATACATTAACTTTGATTCATGTACTAAGGGTTACTCTCAAATGAATTCACGATCCAGTTTATGGTAAACTGTGCATGGATGACTTAGAAACTCGGCTGTCAGCTGAGTCCCCAAAACTGGGCTGAATTCGAAAATGCAAAGCGGCCCAGAATTTGGGACGTTATCTAAAAACAAAAGCGGCCCAGATTTTGGGACGTAAATGAAAATGGGCAGTCTATATGTAAAACTGTGATTACATTAGAGAGAAACTAAGGTAACCTCTAACAAAACTGCATTAGTGTATACATTTTATATTAAAATATATCACAAAAACGATTATAGATATATGCTACTTGAAAGAAAAAAGTACACCACCACAGAAAGCCAATTCTTACACTCGTGCATAACATGATAATTCATATAAAGTAATCGGCCATAGTTTGTTATAGTACAGCGCAATACCACATTGTATTTTAATGGTAAGGTGGTGGAAAGCACATCTCTCTCTCTCTCTCTCTCTCTCTCTCTCTCTCTCTCTCTCTCTCTCTCTGATCACAATGTTAAAAATGCCTGCAAGCATTTCCACTCGTGTGGAGACATATTCAAGTGACAGACAAGGACCAATCAAAACGCGAGACTGTTATGCGGTTCCATCCCAAAAACCGAGCCTATGTCATGCCTCTCATCTGGTGTTCAGGCTACGGGCAACTTTTATCCTAAAGCACACACACACACACAGAGGAACCAGATAGCGCACACACACACACACACACACAGAGGTACCAGATAGCGCACACACACACACACACAGAGGTACCACATAGAGCGCACACACACACACACACACACACAGAGGTACCAGATAGCGCGCACACACACACACAGAGGAACCAGATAGCGCACACACACACACACACACAGAGGTACCAGATAGCGTGCACACAACACACACACACACACAGAGGAACCAGATAGCTCACACAAACACACACACACAGAGGTACCAGATAGCGCACACACACACACACACACACACACACACAGAGGAATCAGATAGCGCACACACACACACACACACAAAGAGGTACCACATAGTGTGAACGCACACACACACAGACATATTCAAGTGACAGACATGGACCAATCAAAACGCAAGACTGTTATGCGGTTCCATCCCAAAAAACGAGCCTATGTCATGCCTCTCATCTGGTGTTCGCGGCTACGGGCAACTTTATCCTAAAGCACACACACACACACAGAGGAACCAGATAGCGCACACACACACACACACACACACACACAGAGGTACCAGATAGCGCACACACACACACACACAGAGGTACCAGATAGCGCGCACACACACACACACACACACACACAGAGGAACCAGATAGCACGCACACACACACACACACACACACACACAGAGGTACCAGATAGCACACACACACAGGTACCAGATAGAGCGCACACACACACACACAGAGGTACCAGATAGCACACACACACACACAGAGGAACCAGATAGCGAGCGCGCACACACAAACACACACACAGAGGTACCAGATAGCTGCACACATACACACACAACACACACACAGAGGACACCAGATAGCTCACACACACACACACACACAGAGGTACCAGATAGCGCGAACACACACACACACACACACACACAGAGGTACCAGATAGCAGCACACACACACACACACACACAGAGGTACCAGATAGACCGCACACACACACACACACACACACACAGAGGAACCAGATAGCGCACACACACACACACACACACACAGAGGTACCAGATAGCACACACACACACACACAGAGGTACCAGATAGCGAGCACACACACACACAGAGGAACCAGATAGCACACACACACACACACACACAGAGGTACCAGATAGTGCGCACACACACACACACACACACACACACAGAGGAACCAGATAGCACACACACACACACACACACACACAGAGGTACCAGATAGCACACACACACACACACACACACACACACACACAGAGGAACCAGATAGCGCACACACACACACACACACAGAGGAACCAGATAGCGCACACACACACACACACACACAGAGGAACCAGATAGCACACACACACACACACACACACAGAGGTACCAGATAGAGCACACACACACACACGAGGTACCAGATCAGCCACACATACACACACACACACACACACAGAGGTACCAGATAGCACACACACACACACACACACACGAACACAGAGGTACCAGATAGCACACACACACACACACAGAGGAACCAGATAGCACACACACAGACACGACACACACAGAGGAACAGACACACACACAACACACACACACACAGAGGTACCAGATAGCACACACACACACACACACACAGAGGTACCAGATAGCACCACACACACACACACACCAGACACACAGAGGAACAGTCAGCACACGCGCACACACACACAGGGGTGTCTCTAGATAAGTCGCGCACACACACACTTTTACACACACGACACACAGATCCACACAGACACACAGAGGACACACTGAGGGATTCACATTTGACAGCACAGAAAACTCACACACCAGGCACAGACACACATTCCAGGGCACAGACCACACACACACAGAGGACATCAGATAGGCACTACACAGACCACACACACACAGAGGATTTCCAGAGTAGCCAGACACACACACACACACACACCAGGATACCAGATAGACACACACACACACACACACACAGAGAGTGACCCAGATAGCACGGCACAGGACACACGCACCACAGAGCCTCCAGATAAGCACTGCACACACACACAGAGGAACCAGATAGCAGCACACACACACACACACACACAGAGGTACCAGATAGCGCACACACAACACACACACACACACAGACACACAGAGGGAACCAGATTGCATCACACACACACACACACACACGGAGGTACCAGATGGTCACACACACCAGAACACACACTGAGGAATCAGATAGCACATTTGATACCCTGGGGTCTCCATACTCCACACATGGTTAGGACATTCTTACCAGCACAACACCTGAGGAACAGAGGCAACATCACACCACCACCTGAACCTGGTCCAGATCATGTGCACAGGTTTAAACAGAGGTCCTTCCTGGACAGCTAAGATCAGGACACTTACACACTGATTTCCAGAGGAACTGTATCCACACACACTTACACCACACTAGGTTCCAGATAGTGCACTCATGGGAATATACCATCACACATTCACACACTGAGGCCTGATGCTCAACTCACACACTCTGTGATCTCCTGAGGACTTGGATAAGGTCACCGGAACCTGCCTCAGGGTTATGGATGTGCCATCACTGGATCATCACACACATGGGATCCATCTGGGAATCAGGGATCCTGTTTTTTAAGTGTCCACATGGAGGACCTGGTTTCACTGGGATCTCCTGGTGCCTTCATTCCACCATACTGTATTCAGGAGGTCTTGGTCCTTTTCCCGAAAGTCAGATTTTGGATCCTTGGTTTTATTGAAAAGGGTCATGCCTGGGGTTTAATCAGTTATATTAACTGTATGGTTCCTCATCAGGGTTCTAGGATCAGCCTTGGTCTTCAGCTTACTGCCGTCGCTCAGCGTCCATCTATTTTATCCCTGGATGTCAGTTGCCTTCACACCAAAGGCGTGGGTCAAATACTTAGAACGCAAGAAACGGCAAAGCTGTGATGTCAAGAAGTCGAGTTTCTAGATGTATATTATCTAATATCTGTTAATCTGTTACATGGTTTTGTTTCCACACATCGTTATCATGTAAAACAAACAACTAAAGATGCCTGGTTAAAAAAATTTGGAACCGGTCTATGGATCAAATACCACGAGGTACCTGGGGCGTTAGATTCAGCCATTTTCCATTACCACCAATCTCCCTACCTGGAGAGTTCGTTCTTCCTGGGGTTTCCCTGGTTTCTGCTGCATCGGTTCTTGATGCGCCTTCATTCCCTGGGATCTGGATCGCATTTCCTCGGTTCAGAACTTCAGGTCTGTCCAGCCAGGGGTCCTGGATCAGACAACTGTGGATCGATACTACCATCCGTTGGACACCCATACACCTGAAATCCTTTACCCGATCGGCGTGCCGTTTGTGCGGCCGCTGGGCTCCGTCCGGCTTCCTTCATCATGTATCATGAGTTCTGGACTCTCCTGTGTTGCAGTGATCCGTCTGAACGACCTGGGTCGTTTCCAAATCTTCGGGCTCGAGTTCGGGCCATGGTCGCATCTTCAACTGGGTTCGTGAACATTCAGATAGAGATCTCGTTACGCCAGAATCAACACCACTTTCCTTGGGCTCCGATCCTGAGAACTCGATGGCCTCAGGCCCCTTTGGTCCTTCGTACGTGGCCAGAGGTCATGTGCAAATGGGACATATCTGAAGTGGTCCTGGGTTGCCTGGTCCAGTCTGGATTCCTGGTCGATTTCTGGATCGTGGGGTCTGGACCACTGTCTCGTATTTCTGTTTGCAATAGCGTTACACCAGGGCTATGTGGATGCATCTTCCTGACCCGCCTGGGTCATCTCAATTCCACAGCCACCCGGACCGGCATTCGTCCGTCTGTGGGATGGATACAAATACTTGCTAACAGGGGTATCTGGGGTCGCGGAGTACAGTATGACCTAGAACTGATCTATGCCAGATCACTTACCTAGGTCCATGAAAGCCGGTCCTTAATGTGAGAAACGCCTTTCTACCAGTGGTCCTGGATGCCACTTCTACCAGTATCCAGTTGCTTCCGTTCCTCCAGTGCTACCGATCGAGGTCCTTACGCTGCAGGGTATATGGATAGTGCACTTCACTCCCGTAGTAGGTTCTGTAATCGCCTTACCACCTGAAGTGGTATCTGAGGTACACTTATCTGCTCAGCCAGAGTAGTTCTTCCTTCAGTGACCTGGATTGACTGTGGCTCATACAATGGCCTCACATGAGCTTCTGGAGTCCATGGATAAGGGGTAAGACAAATGTTGTGAAGTGGTACCTGAGCTGTTTTCCTGTGTTATGGTGAGTCCTGGGATATATGGTGCTGCCTGAAGATGGTCTGGGATCAATCGGCCACTTTTCCTATGTCCAGGTAGGGTCCTTCCTGGGCCTCCTCTCCGTTGTTCATGTTAACCAATCTGGGGATTATCATGTTTCATTTATGCCAGACTGGAGGATTCTTGTGCTCCTCAACAATCACTGGGAAGGTTTCCTTACTGGGTCTAAAGGTTCAGATCTTCCAGCGGTGGATGTTATTGATACACTGGATTCTGACAACACTCATCTGGAGGTTTTTTCCTGGGGGATGGTGGGTCAGAGTCATACACTCATATGACTGTAGGTTTGGGTGCCCATGGCCTGGAGGATGCTGGATTCGACTAGAGAACTTATCTGGATATTTCCACTATTATCAGGTCATGGATCTATTTGTACTGCCAGCAGTGGGTCGGATAATGCATGTACGTCTATTCTGGGATGGATATTGTATATGATGGGTCTTTGGGTCAAGGTCGCTTTGATGGGTGTGGGTCTCAAGTATTAGATGGTTAATCTGCGGATCTAGTTCTCCGCCAGGTGTTCCTGCTGGCGGAACGGTCTTGGATCTTTACCATAGGAAGCCGGATCGGGATCTT